>JANIPN010000001.1:24388236-24404542 GCA_027478595.1 Erythroxylum anguifugum
TTATATTTTCAAGGCACTTTAACATGTAATTAATAAGAGTATATCAGACATTTCATTAACTTTCTTAATAAATGTGCATTCATCTAAAACGATACTTATTTTAAATAGGAGGGAGTACTCACTTTTAACTTGGTAATTCCTTTCATTATTAAGAAAAAGGAATAAATGATTGTTGGTAAAGAGTTGGCCCTACTAAACCCTTTACATGACACCGAAGCCAATCAATATCAACAATGGTGAAAATCAAGGTAAAGAAGTTTGTGGGCGACCACCCAAGCATGTATCACTTTGACCCACATGATTGGAAGTTCGAACCATTCTTTTTCTCCTTTTTGTGTTTCTCTTTTTTCTTTTGTTTTCTTAAAAACTATTTAGACAATAAGTTGCAGAGAAATTGATCTATCTGTTTCTATATTCTTTAACTACACTATCCTCAGGAAGCCAATGATTGCATCAAAATTATATGGCAGCGCCACCTAAGTAGTAGGACGAGTTTATGAGTGGAGATTCTTGACTACTTTTACTCTCTACAATCCTATTCAAATGCCAAAATGATAAGGAATTATCTGTCCAATTTTACTCAATCTTATCTAATGTTCAAAACGACATTTTGAACTATTGAATAGAATTGGACAATCTCTAAACTTATGTTCAATAATAAAAAAGATGTCGTTTTAGACATTAAACAGAGTTTAGAGTAAAATTAGACATAAGATTTGAACTCATAATTAGACATGCATTCAAAACCCAAGTGAAAATTTTCTTCATTTTCCACTTATTTAAATTGATTTATCAAAAGTGCAAGTTGAAGCCCTCAAGGAACCCAACTTGGTGGTTTACTAAATTCGATTTTTGCCCAAATTTTATTAATTATTTTAATGGAGAGAGGAATACTTATTCTCCTTAATCTTTTAGACTTATGATAAGAAAATATTATTAGTTGAGATGCATGTAGGAGGCGGCATTAAAAAAATGCCAACCTTTAATTGTAAAACTCAATTAGCATGGATTAGTCCATGTGAAATTTAATATTTTAATTTAGGGTAATTTGGAATTTAGCATTAAATTCATTAAAAAAAACTATGCGTCTATCAATTTAATATTTAGGACACTAATTTTAATCAAACTGAAAATTCAGTTATCAAGCAGTTAATATTGAAATTTTAAATGTGATTTTTAATTATTAAAAAGTTTTAGACAGATATATGAGAGTGTGCTTCCGGATGCAACTAAATTATATAGTTGATGAGCTTAATCTATATTAACCCAATTGCTGCATCGCTAGATTTGAATTGGATCCACATTTAACAAAACCAAGCCCACGAAAGCACGTGAGCTCGCACCGGCTTCCCAAGGTACACCGGCGGCGAGTGGAGATTGTACAATCTAAAACATGTTTCTTAACATTATATAAAATGATGGATGGAAGCTCCGCACCTTGTTCATAAGCTTTACCTGCGTCTATGTTATGCATAAATCAACCATAACTGAGTCTTGCTGGTATTGCTATTGAAAATTGCCCATGATGAGAAGAGTTCAGCCACTCAAGTAAAGAGATCCTCATATAAAAGGCATCTGGGATACGGTCAGAAAAGGGACAAACATGCCAAGTATCACCAGACACTACCCTTGCTGAGAAGTTTCGTTAATCTACCATGTTTCAATACAACAAGCAAACCTTTATTGGCAAATGAAAATAACAAAACCAAGTTGTTCCCGTCAAAGAAAAGCTTGCAGTCCTCGACAGAACCACAACAATATCGTCAAAGACTAATGAGATATTCACAGCTTCATGTCGACACATTCTAGTGCACAAACATCCAACAAAAGTCAGCTAAAGTTCAATCAAACAGTAGATCATATACCCAAAGTTTTTTTCCTTCATTCCAGGGAACCAAACCTTTTACAGGCGTAAGTGCTTCTTTGAGGCGATGATACCTGCAAAAGGATAGCAAATTGTCGTGACAACAGAAACATCAACATCCTGCAACAACGGACAAAGCAAGGAAATTTATAGCACTTTATGATGCTAAGAAAATTTATTGCTACTAGCAAATATCAGCAGATAATATATCCGAAAACCAATGTTCTTCATCAGCCTACCAGTCGATGTCCCCAAATAATAAACCAAGAAATGAATCTTACTACAATCCGCTGGAAAGATTTAGACACCAACACTTACCTTATCCAAACCAATCCTTAACCTATACAAATTGAAACCAGAAAATCTCCCTAACCTTTAGGTCTCAAAAACCAAATAACAATTGAAGAAAACCAAACAAAACAAAGATCAGATACACTTACTAGATCTGACAAAAAGAAGGTTACAGAAATTGCCATATTCATGACTGTTGAAGTAGCCATACCACATAGATTTGAGAACACAACAAGAATGAAGTTTAAATCTACAACCTGAGCATAATAGATTCTAACATGTGTCCAAATATCAAGTTTTTGAAGGAAAGTAATTCCAAAAGATTCAGGGACATCTACTAAGAAGCTCATACCAAGGACAAGTCTTAACAAGGTTAAGTACTAGCAGCTAGAATCTATGCATTTTGCATGTGGAGGAATTGATGAAATCTTAGGTTTCGTAAAATGCATATTCCTAGAACAAAAAGTATTAGGACCACATCAAAGGTTGAAATACCTTGCACTGAAGACTAGTAATTGTTGATTTTAATAAATCATCTCCAACTATCGACCTCAACCTTTTAACAAACTCTTCCCGTCTTATCTTTTTGGCCTGATAACACATCCAGAGAGACCAGTCTAAGATCATGACAGATCTTTTAAATCAAATCAGCAGGAAAAGAAGTAGCATAACGTCCTCCAACATACCCTGAATTGCTCATAATGATTGGTTATTCGTTCCATATCTCCAGAAGAGACTTTATTAGAGATTGCAGCAAACAACGTCTGGAAAGGCATCCAGGGGGACTTCGGAGTTCTTGTACTGCTTGAGCCCAGACTTTGTGCTTTTCCCTGGGAAATTCCAGATTCTAATGCTGCTCTATTTTTACTTGGCTAAAGGAAAAATAGCAAATTAGCAGTTAATTTAAGGTAACTGTAACTAACTGGAACTTGAAATGGCAAGACACCGATAAACAATTTATGTACAATTCACATGCACGGTCGTATGATTATCCATTTAATCTAGCTTTGAATGGTCGAAATCTCAGTAAAAGAACAAAATCTACCATCAAGCGCCTCAAGATACTAGATGACATAATCTCAAAACCTTCTCATTCAAGGGATTTCGGTCTTCAAGACAAAAAGGTAAATAAGAATTAGGACAGGCTAATACAAAGGAGGAGAAAAGACATACAATGTACTATTTGAAAATATTTTAGGATTGCTCTTAGTCAATCTACCACACCAACCCTCAACCTCATGCCATTAATAAGAACATAAAACTAGAAACTCAATAGGTTTACTCTCGCCTCCTTTGACTCCTCTTTTAAAGGTCGAACAAATACGCATACATTGTCACCAAAAGTCATAACACAGTTGTGCCAGACACTGCCTAAGAAAAGAAATCAGCTTATTATATTTTTCTGCTCCATTAAGTTAACAAATGAACTGTGAATCACAAAGCGCAACAAAGATACACATGAGAATGGTGAGAATACAACTAATTTTATCATGTACGCTGCAATGGACTCAACTGGTAAATTCAGATCAGCAGCAATAGATCCTGTTGGCAAATTCAAATCAAGTCCAGTGGATTCCTTTCTAAAACTTCCCTGAGCACCAAGAGTACAAGCGGTGATGTCTGAGACAGAACAGTTACTATCACTTCTAGCATCCAATGCTGTAAGGACAATATCAAAATTATAGTGATCAAATACTGACAAGGCTCCAAAAAGAAAATGTTCCATGGTCATTCAGCATTTGCAGATAGTGATCACTGACTAAGTCACTGGATCAACTGCTAGTACTGATTGATCTCTTGAATGTAATAAGCCAGATGAATGCAGATCATGCGGAAAATTATGTTTCTAAAACAATGGCTTTTCAACTTTAAAAGATAAGGTAGATGGCGCTGAAGTTAAAAGTGATGTTGTGACCACCAAACTCAGTTTCCAAGTTCCGTCCAGAAAATAATCAGCTTGTATCCATCATAAGGATATACAAGATACACAATATATTGTTAGCTAAAAACAATATGAGCAAGGGCATGCATATATACAAAGTATATCATGCATCTAGTAACAAAAAAATCCAAAAGAAGTAGCTTATCACCTGCCGCAGAACAAAGCTTGAAGCTAACAACAAACTCTGGATAAATGCATGTGTTCATGTTCATATTCCAGACTATGTAGTGTCTCGGGTTTTGAAGATCATCAACTCCACTGTCAAACTCCTCACAACTTGGTTGGTACTGTCGAGTTCCAGGATGTAAAATTTCCATATTCCCCAATATTACGCGACAAAGTACAATATGCCTTACTCCATTTTTGTCGAAATCACAACAATTTGCACTGTTGAGAAATCTTAGTTAAAATTTGATGAAAGAAAAAAGATATAATGATGTGTACTGATTAAAGCCTAGATTCTTGCTTAAATTCAACATAGGATCAGTCGGATGCTTGTAGATAAAAATTGATGATGTTAACTGCTCAAGAATACGGAAGATACAGGAACAGTATTCATTCTGGACAAACAATATAAATCATAGAGAAAATCTGACATGCTTCCCCAACTTAAGGTCAAATTGTTCAACATAAAAAACCATATATGGAAAGGATCCCCTTCAATGGAAAACTTAAATTTATTCTAGAGAAGTAAGCCTGGCTACGATGAAGAAGTGGGATTAATCTCTTTAGTTTGGCTTATAACCCTTTTGCCTCCTAAAATACTAAGTTAGCTAGAAGAAAAATAGAATAGTTAGCTAAGAAAACAGAACAACCTTTTTGTCTTAACTTTTATCAAGACCACAAGAAAATTGACATGAAATTCTACAGTAGGACTAGGCTTGATATCGGGCTGAAAATTCATCATCAGGCCTGATTAATTTTCTTAATTTAAAGTTTGCAAATGACGTCATTTTACTTAACATTCTTTAGGTTTCGAACAGGTCACTCAAACCCAAGCCCAGCCTGAAGCCCAAATATTAAAAAAAAATTCCGAGTCCAGCCCGAAGCCCGATCAAATGGCTGGGCTGGACTGGTAAAACATTGTCAGTCCTACACTACCTGGAGTGGCAGTAGTTTGCTGCAGAGAGATGAACAGCAATGTTAGACTTAGCCGTAGATGGGCTACAATGGCCAAGACCATACTGCAAAACTGTAGGGAGAGCATCCTTGGACGAAGCAAGCCAAGCATATCGAACATTTGCATCACCACGAAATCGTTTAACCAAATCAATCTGTTTTTCAAAAAGCTCTAGTCGAGCTTGCATTAAAATACCAAAGCATGGATGGACATCAACTATATCTGCGCCACCAAAAGGACTCATGCCCATAAGAAACATCTGTCGCACAGTTTCAGCATTCAATTTTTCATGGTCAGACTCAGCCTCATTAACTGAACTCATTTTAGTCTGTTGATTCTCCTTCTTAGCTTCGTCAGCTTTTTCACCAAATCTTTTATTGCAACTATGTTCAACGGTGCAAGATTCTCTTGCAGGTTTTTCGGCTATCTGAATCTGCGAAACAAGACCAAGTGACTCTTTACTACAATCCTTTAACTTAGCCTGCTCAACTCCATTGATATCGATGTCAAGCTGCAACTTGATCTCACGAGGTCCATAAGGCTCCTTAAATATGATTCCCTGATTTTTCCCACAAACATGTTGGCAATACTCATATGATTCATCGTCATCAATGTAAATATCAGGAAAAAAGCAGCTACCTGCATCATCAATCCAAGCCATTGGCTGATGTGAACCTGTTCTCAGGTCGACTCGAAGCATATGCACAAAATCCAATATGCAGTGACCACCCTTCAACTCAGCCTCGACAACACCCTTCTTCACTTTAAACTCATTCCAAACCAAGTCCAGAAGATCTTGAGAGGAATCACTCCATTCACCATTCTGATAAAACATAAGCCTCTGTGGCACTCCAGTCTTCATAAAATTGGAATAACACCGGAGCAACGATCTTTTCAAATGGTACTGGCAGCTCTGAGGTACATTTCGGCTTGCATCTAATTTCCTTCGCTTTGCTAGCTTAAGCATTGATGACTTCACGGTTGGCCACTCGGGTGAAACCAAGTGGGGAGCCCCAGCAAGATATGCTGCATGGCGGGCCACCCGCTTTCTCTTCAACCTGGGTATAACTTTGAGGGAACTATCCAATACCTTTGCGATCTTGGCTTCCATGTCTAACCACTAGATTAATCCCTATGAACAAGCCTAAACCCAATAGTTTTAACGAAAATAGAACAGATAATGTTAGTAACCTTTCGCCAGCATCAAAGATGTGATGTGATTGAAGGTGACTGAAATGCCCTGGATAAAAAATAATTGTCAGGATACTAAAGAGAAAAATAAGACAATAACAATGCCTTTAATATAAACTTCATTTACAAATGACCACCAACAAGGGTGCGCAACCAATCGAACTATATAAAACATTGGATATTTTGTTCTATTGATTCAAATGCACGTTTGCCTTATTTTTGAGGACAAAACCAAATAACCCGTATAGTAGAAAAAGTTAAACATCATACCGCATGTCAGCTGGTTGATTTTGAGGTTACAATTATGAAGAATGGCATCTCAAGTACACAGAGACAACCACCACTTATAGAAATATCACTTGAGATATATTCAACAAGACACGTTTATAATGGTCACCAAGTTGGAGAATATTACAATTAAGAAATGAAGAAATCAAAAGATCGTCTGAATAGGAAGAGGTTAATTAGGCACAAAAGATATCACTGCCTCTTAACTTCATAAATTTAAATGCTTAAACACAAGAAATATATTGAGATCGGAAACATGTAGAGAGTACAACGATTGGAGAAGAGCTTTCAGTTATTCAGAAGAAGTTGATTACAACAGAGCGTCAAACTTAAAATGCAATTAAAAGTGTAATGGTCTATACAAGAAAACCCGTGTAACTTGGCAGAAGACTATGCAGAACACGTAGTTTTATGTAGTTAATGTGATATGACACTCAATTTAATATGAAAAAATATGAAATTGAAAATGTTAAATGCTTAGCAATCATGCAAAATATGATAAGAGAAACTATTGCT
This sequence comes from Erythroxylum anguifugum, assembly GCA_027478595.1. Taxonomy (NCBI): domain Eukaryota; kingdom Viridiplantae; phylum Streptophyta; class Magnoliopsida; order Malpighiales; family Erythroxylaceae; genus Erythroxylum; species Erythroxylum anguifugum. Next base: position 24,395,449 of record JANIPN010000001.1, read on the forward strand.
TTTGACAGAAAGTGAAGCTTAAGTTTAGTTAAGTAAGATCACAAAATTCACCGGCCTAGAATCAAAATCATTAAGCAAAACATAAGCTGCAGAAAATGAGACTACCTAGTGCTGTAATTAGTCTTCATTATGTATATGTTCATCTTCTATCAAACCGATCACAAAATTCACAGGAGTATAGCGCTCCTTATTTATACAACATTGGGTAGAAAATCCTCCTCCTTATAGCAAAACATTGAGCAGCTTTTCCCCTGTACCATCCACGAATAACATAAATGACACTTAATTTCACATTAAAAAGTAGGAATAAATCTGATTTCAAACAAAGAAGACATAATTACCACCATAACATCCCATTAATAAAAGAAAATAAAAATTAATCCACTGTTTTAGAACAAATTTAATGAGAACATAAGTATCAGCAACTAGCATGAAGGCTTAGTAAACACAAAATCCCACTTTTTACAGGTCAGTGGAATCTTTATGCTCAAAATTCCAATTCAAGTAGTCATTTATTTGGTACCTACCAAGGAGAATGAAGTATCTGGTATTACTACACTTTGCTTTTCGTTTTAGAGAATCGACTGTGAGCTCTAGTCTCAAGAATCTGCTCCTAATTAACAGAAGGATCTTCTGAAGATCCTGACTTATTTTGTCCAACTTTCCACATGCTCCCTTGAGCTGGGTTATGGATGTCAATCATACCAGCTTGGACTTCAAGTTGTCAAAACTGTATCTGGGTAGTGCTTTGTGAATATATCTGCAATCTGCCGCTTAGTAGGAACGTAGGAGAGCTTGAGTATCCATTGCTCAAATTTTTCCTTGATAAAATGTCAATCAATCTTGACACGCTTGGTTCTATCACGATGAACTAGATTCCTTGCTATCTCAATGGCTACTTTGTTGTAACACTGCAAAGTAATTGGAACTGGATTAACAACTCCCAGTTCCTCTAGCCTCCTCCTAAGCCAAATTCCTTCGTAAATCCCATGACAAATTGCCCTGAATTCTGCCTCATCACTATTCCTTAAAACTACAACCTGGTTTTTTCTTCTCAAAGTAACCATATTACCCAGACATATGTGCAGTACCCTGTAGTAGATCTCCAATCTATTAATGAACCTACCCAGTCTACATCAGTACAAATATTTAGTCCTCAATCTGTAAATTTTCAAAAGAAAACACTTTTTCCTGGACTTTTCTTTAGGTATCATAGGATATGAAAAGCAGCCACCAAGTGTTTCTCTGTTGGCTGATTCTTGTCTTTGCTCACCATACATATAGCAAAACACTTTTTCCTGGACTTTTCTTTAGGTATCATAGGATATCCGGTCTGTTGTGAGCGAGCTATTTCCATCCCCAGACAAAATTTTGAGTTGTCTTAAATCTTTAATCGCAAATTCACCAGCTAGAACCTCTTTCAAAAACTTGATTTGTTCCAAGTAATCACCCATTAGAATGATATCTTCTACATATACTATCATGATTGCTTTCTTTCCTTTAGGAGAGAATTTGATAAACATGGTTTGCTCTGTTGGATATTGAGTGAATTTGTAACTTTTTACAACTTGAGTTAATTTTTCAAACCATGCACGAGGTGATGGTTTGAGCCCATTCAGTGATTTTCTTAGCCTGCATACCTTTCCAAAACCTTCATGTGTGTCAAGACTGGGAGAAACCTTCATTTATACTTCTTCTTCGAGGTCACATTTTAAGAATGCATTCTTTATGTCTAATTGATGCAATGGCCTTCCTAGATTTGCTGCAAGGGAGAAAAGAAACACGGATAGAGTTGAGTTTTCCAACAAGAACAAAGGTCTCTCCATAATCAAGACTATAGCATTGTGTAAAACCCTTGGCAACTAGTCTAGCCTTGAATCAATTTTGCTTCCATTTGTGCTATATTTGATTGCAAATATCCACTTGCAACCAACTACCTTCTTCCCAACAGGTAGCTCTGTACAGTCCCAAGTCTAGTTCTTCTTTAGAGCATTCACTTCCTCCATAATTGCTTCCTTCCATCCAGGTTCTTCTAGAGCTTCTTGAATATTACTTATTTTAATCAGAGAAGCAGTAAATGCTCCGTAGTTAGGTAACAAGTTGTCATAAGAAACAAAGTTTCCATTGGATATAAAGTACATGCTCGTTTTTCTTTCCTTAGAGCAATAGGCAAATCCAAATCATTCAAATCATTCGCACAATCTAATGTGCCAAAATCATTACCTCTGTGGTGTTGAGGGCCTGGGATGACTTTTTGACAATGTTGTAGATGAGTGTAATGCTTAGTCTCCTTTTGTTCATTCTACCTTCTGGAATAGAAAATTAGTTCTTTCTCTTTCGTATTCTTTTGGTCATCAGGAATGGGTATACTAGGGACTGGAATTAAACTTGGAGCAGGAGGAACCAGACCAGGTACACTTGGGGCAACTAGACTGGGCGTACGAATCCATAGACCAAATCTGATATTCCTCTGTGAAACTCTCCCCCTAAATATTGGATTTGAGTAGCATGGCTGTTCTTCAAAGAATGTAGCATCCATCGTATTGTAGAACCTTTTTGTAACTAGAGGGTAACATTTATACCCACTTTGATTTGATGAATATCTTAAGGAAATACACTTAACAGATCTAAGATCAAGCTTGCTACGGTTTTGGTGATGAATATGGACAAAGGATGTACAATCAAAAAAATTTAAAGGTAAATTGGTCATAAACCGAATGTGGGGATAGGTGGTGATAAGAGATTGATATGTAGTTTAAAAGTTTAGAATATGAGACGACATTCGGTTAACTAAATATGTAGTATTCATAACCGCTTTCCCCCCAAAAATTTTTTTGAAAAATGAGTTGTTAACATTAATGAGCATGTAATTTCTAATAGGTGTTTGTTTTTCCTTTCTACTACACCATTTATTGTGGTGTATCAGCACCAGAACTAAGATGAATAATATCGTCTTCGCTAAGATATTTCCCAAGAATAGAGTGAAAGAATTCTCTTGAATTAACAGTTTCGAGAATTTGGACTTTGGTTTGAAATTAGTTTTCAATCATCTTATAAAAAATTTGAAATATTGGTCCCACCTTTGACTTCTTCATTAAGAAGAGCCAAGTGCAATGAATGTGGCAAACCAATTATGCCTTGAAACGTTTTTTTATCTTGAATGGTTCCCAAATATCACTATGGATCATATCAAAAGGACGGGATTTTTTGAATGACTAAATAGGAAAAGAACTTCTAGGATGCTTACATAATTGATAGACTTCACATTGAAAGAAAGATGGATTTTTATTGATCAGTTATGAAAAGCTTTTTCAAATACATAAACAAGGATGACCTAACCTATAATGCCATAGCATAGCACTTTCTTTACTTTGAGTTGAGCCAATATATAAGGTTTTTGGTTAAACACATCTAAAGGCTTCAATTCTCAAGAGATAAAGACTTGCACTCATTTCAAAATTGCAAATCCTGCTCCTTGAGCTCAAAGCCTGAAATTCACACAAGGTCTATTAATGACACAATTAAGATCTTTTATGAGCTTACTAATGGATAGCAAATAGTATTTCAAATTAGGACTGAACCTATACCAATTACTTCTGAATAGGTACAATTGGCAATTCTAACAGCGGTCCCCTTTGTGGCTAGTTTGAGTTCACTGAAGGTTGTAATATCTCTCATCATGTGGCCGAATGCTCCCAAATCAACAATCCATTGCATAGAATTTTTCTTTACACTTAGAGCAATGTAGGAGTTACCTCTTTGTGCTATAGTTGTTGTACTGCTTTTATTAGGATTGTGTACACTTTGGATTGAGCTTTGTATCATTTTCTCGAATGCTTCTATTTGTTCTAGGTTGAATGGACGGGTTTCCTCAAATTTTCGATTTTCTGCTGCTCCAATATTCCCATGGCTTGCTCAGAATGATTGAGAGTAAGGCTGCCAATTTGCTAGTTTTTCATGTATTTTCGAGTATGTTTCCTTTTTATGGCCTAACTTTTTACAATGATCACACCATGAGCGATTGTTCCACCTCTGGCAATTATTGCTACCTGACTTGTTTGGCTATTCTCCTGATTGATTTGGCTGTCCTCCACAAGCAAGAATTGCCCTTTTACTACAAGGGTAGATCCCTCTAGGTTGGGTTGTCCCATTGATGTTCCTAACATCACTTTTCTCCAAGTCTCCTCCCTTCGAACTTCTATAAAAGCCTCACAAACGCTCCACAAAGGCTTAATGTTGCGAATATATCCACCAAGCTCATCAAGTTCCTATTTTCATCCCAACAAAAACTTGTAAAATCTTTCCCTCTCTTGAATATTTCTATATTGTTTACTTATAGCTCGAGGATCAAGCTGTTGCCAGTATCGAATTTGTTGACTAAAATATTCTATGACTGATGACTCACCTTGTCTTAGGTCACCTAGAATTCCTTTGAATTTGAACACTTCCGGAGAATTCATAGGGTAGAACCAAAAAGTGTGAACTTTTCTTTATTTGAATACATTTCATGGGAAGTATTTCCTTCCCTATCTTGTAATACATAAAATTTTCACTTGTCTCATTGATCATGGAATTTAACAGCCATGACAACACTAGATTATTTTCCACCTTCCAGATTCAATAGTCAAGGCTGTTTTCCACCAGTTGGACAGCAGCACCGATAAGATAGTCTTCTTTTCCCTTTTCACACATGAAGATCATTACTAATTTAGACCACAAGCTGAAATTTTGACCATTAAGTTTATGCCCAATAATGGCATCAAACTACTTTCAAAAACAACAGTGGAGTAGGTAGGTATGGCCATTTGACTGGAATTCAGGTTGCATATGCCACTTTCAAATTTATTTGCCATGGCAGATTTGATGAATTTTGTCATCGGTGTATGATAACAAGAATGGAATAGGGATTGATTCAGATCAAGAATGGAATGGAGATTGCTCCATATCTACTCTGACACCATGTAGAAGTTTATTAAGACTTATATTTCTCCAAAAACTTATTCAAAAAACTACTCTAGTTAGATATTTAAGCAGAACCTTGAGGCATACCTCCTCATAGTTCTTAAAAGATATACCTAAATCAGTCAAGATTATCTCCTTGATTACAAGGAAATTTTCGTGAGCTGAATTACAACAACCTGCCTTTAACTAAGGAGGTTTAAAATAGAAAAATTATTCCTAAGAAGCTGCTCCTACTTAACATAAGGATCTTGTAAAGATCCTGATTTATTCTTTCCAGCTTTTGCATAACAAAATAAAAACAGAGAGGAAAAAAAAGGAGAAGTACAGGAGTCAGTATTATTGTGTTCAAAAAGAAAATACATTAAATTTTAGCATCGATCCATAGAATCAACAGTAGTTAAAATCAAACACGATCTGCTTAATTCTCCCCCAAACCAAAAAAATTCGTTGACAAAGCCAAAAGATATAAGATAGAAGCAAACAGCATCAGAACTAAAGCATGTTTTCTGACAGCAACTTCGGGTAAGTAAAAACATACAAAAAGAAAAACACACAATGATCAAAAACATACCACAAAAAAAAAAAAGCACATGCAGAAGAAAAGATACCTCTGTACTGATGATAACGCAAAAAATATAAACGAAAAAGAGCAACTAGTTTCGAAGAAGAATAGGAGCAGAAGAGAAGAGCCACCAGAAGACGCCGTTGAAGAAGTTGAGATTGGATATACAAATGAGCGTTGACGGTGGATAGAGCTAAGTCGGCAGTCTCCTATGGCTCTCTCTTCATCTTCTTGATCTCATTTTCATTTTTTTTATAGTTAATTTTTCTTGGGCGAAAAGCAATCAGAAAAAATCTACTTGTTTGGTCCACGAAGTTATGATAAAGTCACCTGCGGGTTTTGAGTTGCTGTTTTGTGAAACTTTTCTAATCGGGTCGGGTTTGGTTATTCATATTCATAATCAACAATTCGGGTCGGGTTGATAACATTTGAACTGCTCACGAATTCTAGAGAATAGATAGTCTCGAATTTCCCGAGTTGTTCTGTGTTCTTGGGCTTTACTCTCTCTGCGTTGGATCTGATCTCTCTTTCTCTCCATTTCCCTGGAATTTTACTGTCTTGTGGAGTTGATTGTTGGTCGACTGAAGACAGGGAGGGAATAGATGCAATTCTTTGGAGGATCAGATATAAGTCCTTCGCCGCCGGCACCGACGGCGTCTGGGAACAATGCACACATGATGTATGTGTTCAACCGGAATGGGGTGTGCTTGTTCTATAGGGAGTGGAATCGTCCCCTTCACACTCTCAATGCCCAGCAGGACCATAAGCTCATGTTCGGTCTGCTCTTCTCTCTCAAGTCGCTGACTGCCAAGATGGATCCCACTTGGTTAGTTCTCTTGTCACAAATTGTTTGGTTTGAGGCTTTATTATGAAAATTGGCGAATTGGATCTAAAAGATTTACGAGGCTATTGATCTTATATTGTTTGATGATTTGTATTTTTTGTTATCAATTTGGTGCAGTGCGGAGAAAGGGAATCTTGGAATGCCCCAGTTGCCTGGTCAAGGTTGTTCCTTTCACAGTTTTCGGACAAACACATACAAACTAAGTTTCATGGAAACACCCTCTGGGATCAAGGTCGGCGTTTCACTTCATCCTTTAACCCATTCCGTGTAACAAAAGATGATCACAAGACTCCATTCTAAGCGCTAGAAGCATAGGGCTTTGTGCTATGTTTATTTTGTCTTCGTATATTCACAACGTTGAGCCTTTGTGCAGATTATCCTGATAACACATCCTAGGACTGGTGATCTACGGGAGTCTCTCAAGTACATCTACAATTTATATGTTGAATACGTTGTCAAAAACCCACTCTATGCTCCCGGAAGTCCAATCAGGTAAAAGATTTGAGCTTTTCTACTTGCTAAATTGAAATTAAAAGCTATTAACTGATTCATCATAAAAATTATATTTGGGATGTCTACCATTCTATACTGGACGATCTCTAGTGTTTTACGCAAGTGACCTCAAAGTCGTATACGCTATTAGAGTGATGATTTATGGTAAATGTGTGGTTTGTTAAAGAGGTAAAGCCATGTGATAAGGCCGCATTTTAGTTGTTTATTCATATTCCAGTTAGGATCTAGCTGAATGTTTAGTATGAACTGTTGATAATATTATGACTACTAGCTGCCTATGTATGCTGCTCATCATTGTTTATGGTTAGCACCTCTGGTAGGCAATTCGTGTGTGAATACGAGTTTCTGGGTTGGTTTGGACCAATTTGATGAGCAACTTACAGAAGGAGAGATGTCTTTATATCAAAGCTTCAAGAGTTTACCATTCTTCACCTAATGCAGTTTTGTTTGCCTGGGGCAGGTGTGAATTATTCAACACTAATCTCGACCAGTATGTGAGGAGTATTGCGTAGTTGCGACATCTGGTGCTCAATGGCTTTAACATCCCATGGCACGGTGCCTATTAGTGATTCAGCTTCCTCTTACAAGGAAAAAAGGGGCAAGAAGATGACCAGACCTTCAAGTACAAAAGAAACTTGTGCCTTTTACTCGAATTCGCGTAGAAAAGTTACCATTTGTATTCGGAATTCAGTTGTGCGATTCAAGTTACTTCTTGTTGTGGTTATGAAATGCTTGACAATTTGCATAATGGAAACAAAATATTAGAATGCTTTTCATGTGAAACGATGATGGACAACGTGATGAACCAGTTCAGTATAAGTAGAAAAGGGTAGAAATCTAGTGTATCTTTCACCATTCATAGAAAACTTGAATATGCCAATTGTTCAAACGCGACCTATGGTAAGCCTTCCTGGGGTTAGGAAACCTCCTCTTGTCCCAACTATACATTTGAGGGCTACTCTCTTTGGCCTCCTGTATTTCCCTATGGTACTCACTTTGCTTCCCCATTATTGGCCTCGCTATCTTCATCGGATTCCTCCCTCTCACCATTTTCAGGCCACTTACCTCCGCCGCCACTCGGTCCGGCACCGTAAATGATATACCAAACCTTCTTGGTTGCACGCGTACTTCAAAAAAGTAACACGTCTTTTCTTTATTTGCACGAATATTTTGCTGTGCTGGTTCTGGTGGCTTGTGCCCACCTTCTGTCACGTCCATTGGCTTCTTTCCTGAAGTAGGAGCTAGGTGTAATGCACAAACTCACACGTTACCCCGTACGATTAATTTCTACTTCTCTGCAAGTTGGTCATCTGCTTTGAGAACAGAAAGAATCCAGAAGAAGACAAGACTAGAACAGGAAATATCTCTACACATAAATATATATATGTCTATACACATACTAGAGTGGGCAAAAACGTACGTCGAATGCAGACCTCTGTCTCTTGTGTACGGTCGCCTATCCTGTTCGCTTATCCTGGTCCGAGCTTGATGGTCGTGATGGGTGAAGTTGGTGTAAAGGAGATTATTAGGAAGAACTAGAGAAGTAAAATTTATAGATTATTAGGAAGAACTAGAGAACTAAAAGCCTATATAATACCATCGGCATTAAAGGGTAGTTTGTTGATGGTAATAATGTTTATGGTATTGGTTAAAGCATTAAACACGTATCCTAAACCACTGCGGTCAAGTTGTTAGTTTTGGATGAACTAGGGGTCTTGGATTGTTAATTAACTAGCAAATGTGATGTAACTATAGGGTGGTTAGTTGGAGTCGTACGATATAAGACTAGTAGAAGTTCCTTGTCTTATTCGCTATTAAATGTGTTACTAAAAAGTCATACACAACCCTAATCAACTTTTTCTCTAGCCTTCACTTGTGATTGAAAAATATGCAGATGCTATGTTTTTATTAGGCATGATAATGGATCAGACCGAACTCAAGTCCGACTAGACTTGGCCAAACTTTTGTTTTGAAATTAAAAATGTTAAAACATTATCGTTTTATTAGATCTGAACAGTACTCAAGTCCGATTAGATTTAGTCATAGGAAAGCCTGAAATACAAAAATTCCATCAAAATCATAATAGGTCAAGTTTAGTAAGTGGATCACTAACTTATGCTGTGTTTGGTTAGCGTCTTCAACAGATAGGGACGGGACGAGACGGAACAGGACAGGACGGAACAGAACAAGAATTGAAGACAGTGAAATATTTA
>JANIPN010000001.1:24584235-24600466 GCA_027478595.1 Erythroxylum anguifugum
ACATAGGGGCTAATTTGAATACTCCACTATAACACAGGGGCTATTTTGTGTTATTTGCCCTCAAACTTGTACTAGATCAAATATCAATTTTGTAGTTGGAATGCTTAGAAGACATCAAATTAATCCTTGATTTAATCATTGAAAATTTGTAAAGAGAGTATTGAGATATTTACAAAGAAAAAAAAACACATTCTCACTTACAAGAGATCTGATCATCTTAAGGTGATAGGATATTTAAATTAAGATATTAGATGTGTAGAAACGAGAAAATCCACATTTGTTTATTTATTTATTTTGGCTAGAGAATTGTGAAGTAGTTTGTCATTGTTGCATCTATTATAAAAGTTGATTGTGGCATCCTTTGAGATAAAATGAATTATGACTTTGGAACTTTATTCCAAGGTTTAAAGTGTCGATAGTATTGTTATGTTGCTAAAAATTTATTGTGGCAATGTAATAACATAATTGTCTTTTTTTTCTTTCTAAAAATGATAAGTATTCAAATGGTGCTAAGTACATAAAAATGAAATACTTTGTCATTAAAAAGGGAATTTTGATATAAAGAGTATCAATTGAACATATTAATATCAATCTCATGATTGTAAATATTTTGATAAAGGATTGCAATCAAAGACATTCAATAAACATGTCAAAAGAATGAGAATTACTAAAGCTCATTATTGATATTATAATAACATTGTATATTTTTTGAGCTCAATATGTTAGCTAGGGTTTATACATAAATGAATTATGTTGGTATAATAGGAATTTTCTTTAACAAAGACAAAATTGTTAAACCATTATGGCATCTCTCATTACATGCCATATTGAGTATAAAATTGATAATGTGACACACAAAAGGGACTATGTCAATCTAATGATGTACAATCCTTATGATCTTATTAATTTTTACTTAATAATAATTTATCATTTGGCCAATTAAGAGAGGATTTGGTTTATAATTGAACATTATATGTTATTATTAAACAAGAAAGTTGAATAGTGTCACATGAAGTGAGAGAATGTTAAATATTTTTATGGTAGTTCACATAACATATTCTAATTGATTATCTGTTATTTAGTTTAATAATTATTAAGTTTCAAAATTGTGTTCATCAATGAAGATATATTTTCTTTAATTACCCCACATATTGATGGTACATGTAATATACAAAAAAAAAAAAGATTAGAAATCGTTCCGTAATCTATTATGATAACTTTCTCTTGTTAAAAAAAAGTATGTCGTCAAACTTAAAAGGAGTTAAAAGAGAGAAATATAAATTTTTTAAATTGTTCTTCGCTTGAATGTTGTCTTTAAGCTTCTTATCATAAAATTATGTATGTTTTTCTAGGGATGACAATGAGCCGACCCATGGGTCAGTCTCGCCAATTTATTTAAAATAATTTTAAAAATTTAAAAGTATGAAAAAAACATCTTTTTTTAATTAGGTTTAGGTTTATCTGACGTCCAACTCTTCTAAACAAAACGATATCATTTTGTCTAGAATAGTTGGGCCTCGGGCCAGTCAAGGTTGGCTCATTACTATCCCTAGTTTTTCCTCTCGTGAATGATTGAATTATAATAATCATATAGATATAAGATCTTAAATATTATGTTTATGCGGAATGAAGGTTTGATTTGCATAACTAAAATATTTTAACAATTTTTCATTATTTTCAAACATGATGTACTTTTTTGTTCTAAGTGATATTTGTTTTTCATTCAATTTTTAATAATAACTTATTAGAATTTGTTTGGTTAGGTAAATTTGAATAATAATTTATGGTCAAATCGTGATAATTATTAACCAATAACACGACGTTGAATAATTGGGAATGACACCTGACCAGACAAGTATTGAAAATTGAAAATCACAATTAGTAAAATATGAAAATAATAAGTTAGGTATTTTAATTGACTATTTAATATTCGTAATAAAGATTGATTCAGACAAAGTATAAACAACGTTGCAAGAAAATGTCTTTACATGGTTGAATCCGTCTAGACTTTAGATCCTGTCATTCTCAATCAAATAAAAACAGATTTGAGTGTTGATGTCTAATAATAGTCATTGCCATGAAACAAAGACAGAGGATATAATTAATAATGATTATGACTTATCTAACCAAAACCTATGTAAGAAAGTATATCTCTACGATTACCTAACAAAAAGATAAGTACATCTCTAAGATTGACACAATCTGAAGAAGTTGTAATAAAATGCAAGGGTTAGACAAAAGCACTAGAATGCTCTAAATTCTGTACCAAGAAAACTTGTAAAATAAAAAAGATAAATTAGGAAGCAATGGTTTTGGATCACATGTCTCAGGAGACTTGGTTGTAGAGATTACAATAGGTCGGGCTGCTAGAAAATAATGTTTTTTGATCACAAAGTTTAGGAGATTTGGTTTTAAAGATGACAATGGGCTAGTTGTTTTGGGATGAGATTTTCTGTCCATTTTATCCTATTCCTATCTTATTCTATGAATCTCAACTATTTATTTATGCGGGACTTACGCAAGATCCACATAAATGAATGTCTGAGATTAATAGAACAGAGTAATAACAAGATAAAATAGACAGAAGATCCTGACTCGTCGGTCCTACCTAAGGCAGCCCAACTTAGGTCCCATTTAAGACGGTTGACCGAATAACTTTTTTGCAACTTAATGGGCTTCGAGTTGTGCAGGGCCGGGGTAACTCGAGCCCAAGATTTTAGCATCATCTGTTAGGCCTTAGGTTGGGCTTGACTAGGGTAGCTAGCTTGAGCCCTAGCATAAACAATTGCAACATAAATTTTTAAAATTTTTTATCTATTTTAGATTTAAAATAACATATTATTAGTAGTTGTCATATTAGATATTAAATATGATGTTGTTTTTTTATAAATAAATAAAAATTTAATAAAATATATAGAAATTTTTTTGTTTAATTTACTATTGAAAGATTTTTATAATTAAATAAAATTGAAAATGTACTTATATTTTGTTAAATAGTTGAAATAATTCTCCTTTTTAAAATGTAGTTCTATAAAATAAATTATTGTAAAGAAAATATGTAATTTTTTTAAAAAAAATACATGACTTTTATACTAATAACTCATTGTTAACACCTCCTCTAATATTAATATCTATACAAGATAAGATAAAAGGCAGATTAATAAATTTGGTCAAAAGAAAAAAATGAAAAATGTTGGGTACAAATGAGGCCTACCCGAAACGACGCGCTCCCCCAAAGCGCGTGAATGAGAGAAGTCAAAATACACAACAAATATCTTGGTCGTGCGGTTACTCGTGTGGCGGCCCAGTCGCTGGCACTAATGCGTGCTTCCACTCTCAATCACTGTAGGTAGGGTCAAGAAGCCAAACAAATAAAGGAGCATAGAAAACTGAAACCTAAATGTGGTCCCCACCTTCTTCTGCTCTGAGCTTTTGTACCCATCGCTATGTCTTCTCTCTTGTGTCTTGTGTGTAGTTTTCTCCGCATCATCTCTCATCTCTCATTGCTCTCCGCTCTTCCCTCTGAAAAGGTTTTCACTTTTTGGCTGAACCACCAAGCATGTAGAAGAGAGAGCTCTGAAAGCAAAGTGTTTCTTTTTTTTCGTTCTCAAGCTCAATCTTTTCCTCTCCATTTTTGTCCCTTTCCCTTTGGTACCATATCCTCTCTTTGTGTGTGTGTTAAAGTTTGTGTCTTTTTCCGTCTCGTCTTACTCTCTTTAGAAAGTTTGAGGCTTTCACTGAAAAGGTTATTTGTGAAGTTCTCTTTCTTTTAATGCTGGGCGGTCTTCTGTTTGCAATTGAGCTTTGATTCTCTTTTTCTAGGGTGATCATTTCTGGGATATTTCGTCTTGTGATTTGATTGGGGCTAATTGATCTTGAGTGTAGCTGGATTGATTTTAGGTTTCCTTATTCGGGTATTTGTTATGGTTGCTTAAAACCCTTGATTGGACCGTGAATAGGGTGGAATTTTGGTACTTTTCAACTTGAATATGTCTTGTTTGACTGTGATAATATTCAACTTTAGATGGCATTTCCCACTTTATCGTATACAAGTTGTACTTGCTCTATGAATAAATGATTTGACTTTTGCCTAATTCCTTTGGAATAGGATAGCTTTCTCGATCAAGCTATAAGTTACTTTCAAAGGATAACTATGCTGCTGGGTGTTATCCCATGCGAAGGGTGCCCTCTAGAATTTCCCTTCTGCTTTGTTAAGTGGTTCTTTATTTGGAATCTTCCAGAGACCATAATTTATTGATTATTTTCTGATGATTCTTTTTATGAAGGTACGATCCTGTGAGCAGTCAGTAGTTTGATGCCGTGATTGAAGGTATAGTTAATTAGTAGTTGTGGTGGAAATGGAGCAAAGTGAGGGAGAGAGCTGGAGGAGATTGGTGCAAAAGATGCTCCCTCCAGGAGCTTCTATCCCTGAGAATGAGGCTGAACTTGATTATTCTATAGCTTTGGAGTACGAGGGCCCACCAGTGTCCTATGAAGTCCCCAAAGTTGAACCCCTGGATGTAAATTCAGACGCAATCCCAATGGCCGAGCCTCTTTCAGAATCGCACAGATCAGTTGGAAGTTTTGGTCTTCATACTGCAGAGCCAATTCCCTTACCAGTGTCTCGCGTTCCCGGTTTGACAAGGTCACTAACTCAAAGTCCTAGAGGATCTGCAAGTTCGGAATCAGTTGTTTCTGTATTGCAAAACCCTGATTTTTCTTCAGCCTCAGCTTCAGCTTCTCCTGGTTCGGTCCACAATCCTCCTAATAATCATTCAAACCCACTGGGCAATGAAGTAAAGAGAGTTTCAGTTGTGACATTTAATACTGTTGGTGGATCGTACAAGAAAGATGTTGAAATGCAGAAGCCAGTTTATCCGGAGTATGTTGGGGTTTCAAAAGAAAAGAAGAAGAAAAAGAGTAGCCTTTGTTACAGGTGTGGAAAAGGGAAGTGGGAAACCAAGGAGTCGTGCTTAGTTTGTGATGCCAAGTATTGTAGCAATTGTGTTCTTAGAGCAATGGGATCGATGCCTGAAGGCCGCAAGTGTGTTACATGCATTAGACAACCCATAGATGAATCAAAGCGGTCAAAGTTGGGAAGCCATTCAAGAGTTTTATCTCGCTTGCTCAGTCCTTTGGAAGTTAAGCAAATTATGAAAGCAGAGAAGGAATGCTCTGCTAATCAGCTTCGACCAGAGCAACTAATTGTGAATGGATTCCCTCTGAGGCCAGAAGAAATGGCAGAATTGCTTGGATGTCCATTGGCTCCTGGGAAGTTGAAGCCTGGCAGATATTGGTATGATAAAGAGTCTGGACTTTGGGGAAAGGTGAGTGGGTTTTCAACATGAGCATTCAGATAAATTTGTTTAGGATTTGGAGTTGTGTTAATTGGAGAGTTGTAGAAAGTTCTTTTAACATACTAACTTGCTGGCTTACAGGAGGGAGAAAAACCAGACAGAATCATTAGTTCAAACTTGAATTTCACTGGGAAATTGAGCCCTGATGCAAGCAATGGGAACACTGAAGTTTATATGAATGGCCGAGAGATTACTAAACTCGAACTCAGGGTATTAAAAGTAAGTACTTACTATTTTCTTATTTTTGTTCTTATGCAACTAGCTAGGTTGAATTATTTCAACATGAGAGTGACAGCGGCAGTTAGGTTGGTCAACAATCCCCTTCTGTTCAATGGATTAACAGAGTCTGTAAAGCATTAAAGGCCTGTAATTGAGTTTCTGTGGTTGATTTATCTGTTATCCTCATATTCTATGGAGATACTCTTGAATTTGGTAAATGAAATCTGTAATCCTCATCCCGCTTGTTTCATGAAAACACTGATAACAAGGAGCTCATAATTTTCCTTCAACCAAGAGTGTCAATTATTCAACGAAGCCTGTTATTGGGCCTATCAGGTCTGTCTTATCCTGAACAAAGTAGGGTGTTCTTAGTTAGCTCAATGTACACTTCAAGATTGGATTCAAGCGCAAGCCCCTGTATCTACAAAAATCCGTTAATTTCCCTTGTTTGTTAGTCAGCTAGTAGTTTGTGGTGTGATCTTCAATCACACGCACTCACTTTACCTATGGTGCATCCATCAACCTTTAAGTAGCAACTATCATCCAACATTGATTGTTAATGGACTATAGTTAATTACATAAACCTTCATTTTTTCTGATTAGTTCCAATATGGCTGCTCTCATATTTCTCATATAGCTGACATTTTATTATGGTCTGCATGATAGTTTGTTGAGTTTGACCTACTTTATGAGTGCTTATGCTTAT
This sequence comes from Erythroxylum anguifugum, assembly GCA_027478595.1. Taxonomy (NCBI): domain Eukaryota; kingdom Viridiplantae; phylum Streptophyta; class Magnoliopsida; order Malpighiales; family Erythroxylaceae; genus Erythroxylum; species Erythroxylum anguifugum. The sequence continues at coordinate 24,590,518 of JANIPN010000001.1, forward strand.
TTTTTTATCATTTTGTTCTTATATTGTCAAGCTTCCTGATTAGTAATTAATAGGCAAGTTTAGTTTTCATTTACAAGATATTTGATGCATTTTTCTTGGCTTCAATAAGTAAAAGTAGATATAACACTTCACAAAGGATCTGTCCAACTTCTATGAGCAATTATCTTTTTCTTGCTTCAAAAGCTTTATCATTACCAAGAATTCATAGGGACATATTATCCAGTGTTTGATCATCTGTTTCCATGGAAACAGTATCCAAACTTTTGATTATCTGTGTGTTTGCATGTGCACACTGTTCACATCCTCATCTTTTTGTGTCCATGTTTAGGAAGATGCTGGCACTCTCACCTGGTGTTCTTATAGTATCTGCTTTGTTGTACTTATTTATATGGATGAATGTGCAACATTATGCCTACTTTGATGTTACTCGCTATCCATGTTTGGTGAAAGTATAGATCAAGCCATTTTTGAAATAGTTCATCAAGCATTGGATTCATGGGGCCCCTTACTAAACAATGCGAGGCTTAGATATTTATGTACCTTCCAAATCAATTGTTAGCTGTAAACTGAGTTTATTTTCTAGATCATCATCCTTTTGTAGAATGTTATCAATTTTTCTTGTTGTTCTATCTGTCATCTACACTCTGTTTATGGCCTATGAACCCACTAACCTGATTTTGGATGTTCTCAGCTAGCAAGAGTGCAGTGTCCACGTGATACTCATTTTTGGGTTTATGATGATGGCCGTTATGAAGAGGAAGGTCAAAATAATATCAGGGGAAACATTTGGGAGAAGGTATATATTTGAAACTTTACTGCCAACAATTTGAGAGCTGCTACAAATTATTGATCTTGAATAAAAACATTCTGGATTTGATTTTTGCTAGACAGGCATTAACACGGTTTGTCTGTGCATTATTCTCACTACCTGTTCCACACGGTCAACCTAATTTATTGGGAGATGAAGCTAGCAATTATACTACAGTTCCAAACTATCTAGAGCAGAAAAATGCACAAAAACTCCTTTTGCTTGGTCTTCAAGGCTCTGGAACCAGCACTATCTTCAAGCAGGTTTGTCCACTCATTTCAGTGTTCTTATTTGGAAAGTTTTTAATGCAGGTAATCCTCTAAATGTAGAGCTTCCAACTTTAATTCCAATCCATCTTTGATACTTTTGTTTTTGTTTGGTATGTTTTTGTGTTGAAGAAAAAAGTTAATTAGGCTGGAGTGTGATTTTATTTTTCCACAGGAATATATACTCTTTTACTTATTATTACTTTGTATGGACCTGGTAAAAAATCCTTGATGCCATGTGTATAGAATGCTATGGTGAATCAATGCTGCAGAATACTCTTAAATCCATATGTTTTTTGACAAGATAACTCGGCGAGTGCTTGATATCAGTGATATCGTACTGTTGCTTTAGTATGGTAGCTGGACAATATATAATATGTCAAACCACAGTTATGCCAAACCTTGCTATGTATTTAGATTAGTGAGGGTATTGGGGTTCTGGTGCATATGAGGTGCTACATTGGTGTCTTTGGGGAAGATAACTCTGTGCTCTAGAACATCATCTTCATGTGTGATTGCAACTTATGATGTTAGGCTTTTGTGCATGGATGATCATTTAAGTTCTTTTGTCAGATTTCTTAATTGAATAAAGATTCAGCATTCATGTAGTAATCTCAACAAGCATTCTAGAGGTGGATGGTCTAACTGCTGCAGAGAATTATAGAGAACTCTTTAAGTTCGGGTGGATTGAATATAACTTTTGCTATATTCAAACCACCCAAACTTTTTGTGTGAACATTTGAATCTTTTTATTCTATTTCTTCTCTTTGAGTCCTCTCGTTCTCTCTTTATACCACCAGTTTGGTTTGTCCTCATTGTCTTGGGTCATTTGCTGAATGCAACAATTTCATGTACGTCTCTGTTATTATGCAACTATATTCAATTCATGCCAATTTGGCTTTAACCAATTGTGATATAGGAATCGTATCAATCAGATGCCAGCAACTTGACTCCATAATCCATATGTTGGGTATCAAAATTTTAGGTTAACCTGAACTACATCAATATAAAGGGTATGGGCGGCTCTTCTAGCACTTCAAGCAGTCATCGGGAGAACTCTTAAAGTACATGAAAAGAAAATTTTCATCAGTTCTCCAATACATTAATGGGGCATGATGCTTTTGGTTTATTGTTGTTGGATTGGCAATTTTTGATAAAGGAATGAACAAGAGAAATTGAGTCATTATAAATTCATTATGCTTCCTGTAGTGGGAAATTTGCTGTCATTTTCTCAAGAATTATTCTATGTTCAAAACCACAGATTCCATCTCATTAAAAAGTTCTTGTACTTGACTCAACAGTCCAAATTTCTGTATGGGAACAATTTTACGGTAGAAGAACTGCAGGATATTAAGTTGATGATTCAGAGCAACATGTATAGATATCTCAGTATATTGCTGGATGGAAGGGAACGTTTTGAGGAGGAGGCAATGTCTAGAATCAAAGAACTGGATTCTCAAGATCACAACTCTGAAGCAGGTAATAATAGTAATACATATTTAAATAGGGTTATTTGACATAGTTCTTTTGTGGTCTCCTATTGTTTGTTGTCGCCAGTTTGGTATGATTTATTGTATTTGCTTGTTCTGAAGTGCTTCACTGAGGGGCATCTAGGCCGCCTCTTGTTTGTCAAGTTTAAAGTCTGTAGTATGTTATGGAATAGTGTAGACTTGGTAACATATTGGGTCTCCAAGTCACAGTTTTGATTCCAACTTTGCTTCAGGTGGCGAGGTTGATTCTGTTGAAACTAATCCATGTGTCTACTCCATCAACCCAAGGTTGAAGCATTTCTCAGACTGGCTGCTGGACATTATAGCCACTGGAGATTTGGATGCATTTTTCCCTGCAGCAACTCGCGAATATGCTCCATTAGTTGAGGAGGTGTGGAAAGATCCTGCCATACAGGAAACTTATAAAAGGAAAGATGAGCTTCATTTCCTTCCTGATGTTGCAGAGTATTTCTTAGGCCGGGTATTTCATCACCTTCCTAGTTACTCATAGCAACTTGACATTTGCTTCCTTAAGTTTGTTTACTGTTGTAATTTCTCATACTTACCACTTTCTTATCAACAAATAATTATAGTTTGTCCCACATTGGATTTGCTTTCGTGGCTGGGTTGATAAGCTTATGAGCACTTTTGATGTTGAATGACTAATTAAGATGATATTTTTTCAGGCTGTAGAGATCTCAAGCAATGAGTATGAACCTTCAGAACGTGATATTCTTTATGCGGAAGGTGTAACCCAAGGAAATGGTTTGGCTTTCATAGAATTCTCACTTGATGATCGCAGTCCAATGTCTGAGACTTACATAGATAATGTTGAAGCCCCACCACCCCCTCTAACCAGGTAATTTTTTTCCCTTCTTTATAGAAAGACGGAATTCTTGTCCAATGTCTATAAACAAACAAGCTTGTCAGCTCTTTTTCAGAGCTTGATTAGTCCTTTGTGATATAGAAAGCGACATGAGTTTGACTAGTCTTTTGTTGAGTTATTTGCTATAAATCCCTTGAAATCATGAATTGAAATCAGTTTGACTTTTGTTTGGTCATCAGGTACCAACTTATCAGAGTAAATGCCAAGGGTATGAATGATGGGTGTAAATGGGTGGAAATGTTTGAAGACGTGAGAGTTGTAGTATTCTGTGTAGCACTTAGTGACTATGATCGAGTGTGGCCTTCACCTGAGAATAGTGGCAGTGGTTCATTACTGGAAAACAAGATGATGCAATCCAAGGATCTGTTCGGTGCAATGATTAGACACCCTTGCTTTAAAGATACGCCTTTTGTCTTGATACTTAACAAGTATGATCTCTTTGAAGAGAAGATCAGTAAGGTGCCTCTTAGTACCTGTGAATGGTTCAGTGAGTTCAGTCCTGTGCGTCCTAACCAGAACAGTCAATCGCTTGCACACCAGGCGTACTTCTATGTCGCAAAGAAGTTCAAAGATCTCTATGCTTCCCTTACAGGTCGCAAACTTTTTGTATGGCAAGCAAGGGCCAGGGACCGAGCGACCATCCATGAAGCATTCAAGTACATAAGAGAGGTTGTCAAATGGGATGAGGAGAAAGAAGATACTTATTATGGTGGGGTTGAGGACTCGTTTTACAGTACAACCGATGTCAGCTCCCTTCCATTTGTGAGGCAAGAGTGATTCACTTCCATCTTATAATAGGGGAGTCAAAATGTACACACCCGAAAAAAGAAAAGAAAAGAAAGAAGACGAATGATCACCTCTTCTCTAAGCATGCTTTATATAGTCCTTTCTTTTTCCTTTCATTTTTCACCATTATCAATTTTAGTGCAATATTTATGAATCCTTCGCCCTATGTAAAATTAATTGTGATGGAGTGTGTTTAATGTAAAATTGTTCTGAGATTTATGTCAGCAGAGATACCAATGCTGTTGAGGTTCATATGCTCCTTGTAAATTATACAACGTCACAAGACATCTCTGGGAACAAGAAATTTCTCAAGTTTATTTCTCGTCATGCGAAATCTTCATTCATTGCGATGCATCTTCAAACAAAACCGGTCCACTTAACGCAATCAGGACCTTACTAATAAATTAGTTGCTCCCTTTAGAACACTAAAAACATAGAAATGTTAAATAATCCAGTAACTTGGACATTTAATTCAGAACAGAAAGTGTATAAGAAACCAATGTTCTATCAGACAACCAAGTCATACTGTCCTAAAAGCTAAGCAGGCGATTATGAGAAACAAAATGCAGTTCCACCCACATAAGTGGATCACATTCCATGTTACCCGAGAAAAATCCCAATGGCAATAAAATAACAAACACCCTAATTACGGACCGCTGCTCCAAGTAGAATTCAGAAATTGAACGGTACACAAGGTGCTCCTTTTAGAAAATTGTTTCATTCAAAATGATTGGCCATAGCACCCACCCAAATTATCCATGCTTGATTCTCCATTTTGCAGCATCTGAAAAGTCTCGACTTTGGGTAAGAAATTGTTACAACTGGGCAGATCAGATCAGAAGGGGAGAGGGGAGTGGAGAGAGAAAATCAAGCTGCAACGAGATCAGGAGTCTCAGCTTCAATGGATATCAAGGCAGTGTGTACTTTATCCAACCAACCGTCCAGTCGATCACGCAAAGATTTGATTTGAGGAATTCCCAAAACTCTTGGCTGCACCCAGGACACATATACTGTCCCCTCAACTTGATCAATTATACCCTCTATAAGATGGACCTGCAGTAAAACATAAGAGTTCACGCTGGTAAGACAGCATCATCTCAGTGATGCAAATTAAGTAGGAAAAAAGAAAGCCACCAGTCTAAAACAAATCACAGACGTGCTATTTTGCTTTTATATTCCCAGATTGTGCCATAACCAGAACCGAGGCTTAAAGTGGGTATATAATGTATTCACCATCCAGGTAAATCCACGAGAATACACGCAACCCATCGACCTGGGCAGCTGTCTAGTTAGGTCAAAGGGAAAACTCAGCCTCCACAATAACAGTAGGATTTTCCCCAAAAAAATGCAGCGTCAACCACTACAGCAATGAGAAACTAGAGGTGAATCCAGCAGAGTTGAACTGTTTTTTTAATTACTATTATTTTTCTTGTTAATATTGTCCTAATACAGAAATGAGAAAAAATAAAAAAGTGACCCCGTAAATCACAACCGGGTAACCCCATAATGTCTCTCATCTTCAGGTATCAGTTTCATCTCTTATATAATTAGTGGATTTTACCTTTACAATCAGAATTAGGTTAAGTACTTACAGAGAGACTCTTCATAAGCAGATGTTCCACATCCTCAATGGAAAGTTTTGTCCGCTCAGCAATAACATTTAGTGGAATAGTTCGATCTTCCGAAGGACGGCTGCAGGCCCAAGAACAAGTAAAGTTTGTAAACAACTTTGATACCGCCCATATATATCAAATGTAGAAGTGTATCAGAACATCATTTATACCTGAAGATAATTTCCATCAGGCAGAGGATGTTGATCTTCTCTAATAGCTTCTGCTCATTCTCAACTAATGCTGGTTGAGCCCTCAGGGCATTATTGTGTACACGGCATAATTCTTGATAGCGAACTAAATCACCAGCATTAAATGCCTGAAGAATATAGTAGAGCCACTCAACCTGAGTCCCCAGAAGACTCTTTATCTGTGAATGATATTTCAAGGTCAATTTTTGACAAAAGTAACTCCAGAATAAGTCATTTGAAAACAATCATAAATGAAATATCAGGACCCAAATTTAATCCACCCTCATAAATTGCTCTTGAACAAAAGAATTCAAGTGATACAAAATTAATGCAAGGGAAGGAAAATAATATGCATCATTTTATCCGCTTGCTCAACAATCAGCACTTATGTAGTTATAAAATAAAAGTCTTTTATACTGTCCATTACATGTAAAATTAAACTATTTTTCCAGACGAGACACATCTTTCAGTCATTGCCATCCCATCCAGATACAACCCCTAGCATTACCCATATCTTGTATCTTACAAAACTGCATTCCACTTTGTAATGACTTCCTAAACATCCAATCCCAGACAAATGAATAGAAAGCACCTCCTAGCAGGAAAGCCACTAGAATTGCATAGATCTAGTTTACCAAATGCTAAATCTGATATGTAGTCATTGAAGCTAAAAAAGGAAAAGAATTTTCATGAACAAATGGTTAAGAGAGACAAATGTGATAGCTCTTACATTCAACTATCATAGATATATGCAGTTCGGATGTACTCAACAAAACTTGTGGGAGGGCAAAGAATTAAGAAAGAAGGTGTTCTTACAATTGGATGAGCAAGCAGTTCACCAAAGTTGTAGATATTCTCCCCCAAAAGTGCAGAAAGAGATAGGTCAAATGCCAAATCCTGAAATACACAATTGAAAGGATATGCCAAATTCAAGTAATTACATAATATCAATAATTCAAACATCGAACATGAATGCATGCAGGGAAATAAAAGCGTATGATCATAGTAATTTCTTTATATTCACAAGCAACATTTAAATTCTGGAAACAAGAGATTACCAACAGGCACTCTAACCTAACAAAGAAATATTAAACCTCCAAATCTAGCTATTCGGTGAGACAGAAGTTCTTTCTATGTAAGGTTTGACCTTGTCATATTAATATTCCGATAGATTCAGCAGCAAAATCCTGTACTAGACGTATCTCAAAACAAATAGCACTACAACATGCAAACAAAAGTGCAAACACTTGTCCTCCTTCAGGCTTAAACTATATTCCATTAATAATTTGGTTGCAGATGAAAAGAGAAATGACTCTGTAAAGTAATTCAATATTTTACTTCTGCAGGCAACAAGATGCTCCAATTATGGGGAAAAAGAAGTCCAGGACTGATTATAATATAAAAATAGCATCAGACAATGCCTTCCTACATTGATATTCCTACATGCAACCTGACAAACCATTCATCATGAATGATACCACAAATAGAATTAGACTAGTACATACCAGCTTAAATGAATCTGAAAGGGACTCCACTGATGTGTATGCAAGATATAGAAGAGCACTTTTGTAGAACTCAGCAAACTCCTGACGATACTTATGGAACTGAGAAGAAACCCAATAATAACTTGCATAAACAGATGGATCTATGTCAGTCATACTGTCCAGAGAACTCTTTCCATCTTCTAGAAGTTTCTTGCACTCTTTTTGGTCCCCTTGCTCAAGCTTGAACAAAGCTATTTGCATCTTAATATAAAGAATTGGTTCTTCAATCCGTTGCTGTCTTGTTGCTTGAAGTTTTTCAATGACCCCTTCCAGATAGCTGATTGCCGCTTCTTTCTCTGCATACTGCCTAGAAACTATCACAGCAAAGTGTGCAAGCTTGAGAAGGTTGATCTTGGTCTCAAAGTCGGTGATAAAATTGTGATATAACTGTATCAGAGCATCACCAGCCTGCATAAAATAAACGTGAAAAGTCAAATTTCAAGTATTAATGTAACTAGATTGGAGAAGTGACAGAAACTGTAATAAAAAGCGCAATATGTACTTCCTAGAGCTTCCGGTATTGAGAAATAAGCATGAAAAAACAATCTTCAATGCTTCCACATCCAGAAATATACAAAATAAGGAGATTGATACAAGGAGTCATGTGAATCAGAGAAAAAGAGTAAAGACATAATCATAGAAGTATGGTAAATCAGCACCTTCCCTTTCTCTTGTTCTTTCCGGTTTACCTGTGTGACAAGTTCACCCTTTAGATCGTGTCATTCAATCTTTAATTCTGAGCAGTGAATAACATGCTCTAACACCCATATTACCCAACAAAAAGAAAAGAAAAGAAAGAAGAAGAAGCAGAGGCAGAGCTATTAGCCAAGCTCGTAAATCTAATTTCCAGTGCTGAAACCACCAAGTTAATCTACCTCTTTCTTAGAACAGCTGCAAATTACCAACAACTGATTCGCTTCAAGACATAAATGACTACTTATCAAGCTTATCCAAAGCCATGTATTCTCAATCCTTTCGACGAATAACAACAATCCCATTAATCTACATAACAAGTTCCAATTTCACCAAAACTATCAAAACCCTAACTGTCCAACATAAACCCTAATTGTTGAACAAAGACACCAAATTCCGAAACTCCAGAAGCTCAAAACTCGAAATCACAAAAAAAAAGCAGCAATCACATAACCGACCTCTGTAGGAGATCTATCAAACCTAAATCGAGAAGAAATAAAAGAGGCAGGGAGAGATTTGGACCTGACAGACGGCGAGAGCAACGAACTGTTCAAGCTTGAGGGTGAGCTGGTGCCAGAGCTTCTTCTGGTAGAGATCTGCGAGGGTGTTGTACCAGTCAGCCAGCTCCGGATTGGCATTTCGCAGGGACTCCAAATACTGAAGAGCGGCCATGTTGCGGAGGCGAGAGGTTTCGTGCGCGTTAAGGGGTTCTTGAGAAGTTCCTTAAATCAAATCTGAACAACCCACCATCCTTTTGTCTTGGGCTCAAAGAAAAGAATATTAGAATTACTATTACTACTAATTGAAAACAAGACAACGGTCAAGAAGGAAAATGTTAAATTGGTATTAATCCTAATTATAATCCCATTATAACTTTGGCTTCAAATATTTAGAATATGAGCTATATTTATCAATATTTTGAAAATCGACCGATAATATAGACAATTTAATTGATATTAAATTGTTATAAAATCGGTTAAAGATTGAATAAATTAAAAAATTAAAAATGATTAATTTTTTTCCTTATTTATTTAAAAAATTAAAATTTAATTATAAAATATATAATAAAATTTAATTTAATTAATTTATAAAAATTGATTAATTAAAAAATGGTCATATTGATCACTTTTTAACAAAAATATTAAACTAAATTAAACCATAAAATGAAAACTTAATCAAAAAAATTGACTGATTTAAAATTTTTTAATATTAAATTAGTAAAATTGATTTAATTTTTAAAACATTGATATTTATAAACTTAGTTTTACTATTAAAATGTTGAAATCAATTCCTTTTTTTTAAACATTGATATTTATGGACATAATTATTTTTTATTCGTGTTAAATGTATTAAAATATCTTATAAACATCTTTATTTTAATGTCACAATTAACTTAATGTAGGAAATATTATTCTTATATGTATTATTCTTACTTAAGGGTGAGAATACCTTAAAATTATCTCTAAAACTTAATTTATTTAATTTCTTAATTTGAACTAGTGAATGAGTTTTTTAAATATATTTACAAGTTTATTAAGTAGTTTATAAATATATAATTATAGATTATTATTATATATTTTTAAAAAGTTAACTCTCACTTAATAAATAATTTTTTATTTATATATTTTTAATTATCAAAATGAAATGCTTTTTAAAATTGATTATTATTTTGTGG
>JANIPN010000001.1:24642439-24653954 GCA_027478595.1 Erythroxylum anguifugum
TGTAAATTAATAAATTTTTATAAATTAAAATTAATTAATTAATTTTTAATTAAAATTTAAAATTTTAATAGATAAGAATAGTTTTTAATCATATTTTAAAATTTTAATTTTATTTAATCTTTAAGTTAAACTTTTAAATTTTAAACATGTTGCTGGTTTAAGTTTTATATAATTTTTAAGTTATTGAAAAAAAAGTTTAGCAATTTGCTACACAAAACTTATGAACCCCAAAAAATTTCGCGGCAAAAGACCATATTATAAGTGATAAGGAAGGGAGCAAAAACATTTCAAAAGGACGCCCACAAACTCGAACGATATCAGAGTCCACAGATTGAATTGGCAAGAAACAGGTCCCATACCTTCTTCTTTCACTCCACACCCCAAACCCCTCATCCTCATCTATACACTATCTGAATGCCACGTGTCCTTTTAAATATCCAAATTGCAACGAATAACCACCAAGCAAGTCTTCCTATCCCAAACTCATCAACAATTAAAATAACTATCTATTCTAGCTCCACAGTAGCTTAAGAGAGATGGGGGGGAATTCGTAGTTAAATGACAACTTCGCCCTTGATTCCTTGGTTTAATACCCATCCAATCACGTCCATTTCTGCATTAATATTATCTCCAAGTTTGTCCAAACCAAGGGTAGTCACAGAAACCCGTAAACAAGAAGCGTAAGACGCATAAGACAAAGGAACACGGAGTCACTTCTTGCCATACAGATTGCCATCGGTTTTTCTTCAACCCTTTCCTTTCCTTTTCTCTGATGGAAAGCCATCCACACAACACTTTGTACTGAAACGAAAACAAATTGAACAAAGAGTTTTGTGCTTTGAAAGCCTCCTCCTCTTCTTCTTCTTCTCAAAGCAACATCCCCCTCTGCTTCTGAGAAAGAATGGCTGCTACTGTTTGCACAGTCTACACAACCCAGTCCCTCAATTCAGCATGCTCTATCTCAACACCATCGAAGACCCACTTGGGCTTTACTCAGAAGCATGTAGTGCTCTTTAGCAGTAGTGGGAAGAAGACCAACAGGAGGAGTAGTAAAAGTGTCGTAACATGCGCAGGAGATACTGTGGTGATTGGTCTAGCAGCAGACTCTGGGTGTGGTAAGAGTACCTTTATGAGGAGGTTGACGAGTGTTTTTGGCGGCGCGGCAGAGCCACCAAAAGGTGGCAACCCAGACTCAAACACACTCATAAGTGACACAACCACTGTCATCTGCTTGGATGATTATCACTCACTTGATAGGACTGGGAGGAAGGAAAAGGGTGTGACTGCTCTTGACCCGAGAGCTAACGACTTTGATCTCATGTATGAACAAGTTAAGGCTATTAAGGATGGAATTGCTGTTGAGAAGCCTATTTACAATCATGTTACTGGTCTTTTAGATCCTCCTGAGCTCATCAAGCCTCCGAAGATCCTTGTCATTGAAGGTCTGCATCCAATGTAAGTACAACATTTCATCTCTCTCTCTAGTCTCTACCATAGACGTGCTTGTGAAACCTTGAAATTATCTATGCATATTTTCCTTTTCATCTTGTTGTTTTAAACTTTCCTTTTCCTATTAAAGAAACAACACTTTTTCTCTTGTTTCAGTAAAAAAATTATACTAAAGATTCCACGAACTTGATACTTTTCGTTTCTGCCGATAAAAGGATGTTACCTCTGCAACATCAAATCTTATTTCTGTTTCTTTGCTGAAGCTGTTTTAGACATTGAGATTCTCATATCTTTTTTAAGAGTTGATACTGACAGTTTCATGTACTATATGCTTGTTGACCGACGAATGTGCATGGGTCATATGAAATGTAAGAAGAGCTGCTCGATAGTTTGTACAAAACATGTGAAGTGGAAACGAAACAAACAAAACGCTTATAGTAGACATTGTTAAAGCAAGCTCTTGAATTCAGTTGCAAGTTTGAGTCTGTAGAGGCTTTTGGTCCCTAAGAAAAACAACTTACATTAATGAATCGCCACTTCAGTTCTACTTCTACAGTAACGTTTTATGAATCCACTAATTCCGCTGACCAAAACATGTAGGTTTGATGAGCGTGTAAGAAAACTGTTGGACTTTAGCATTTACTTGGACATCAGCAATGAAGTTAAGTTTGCATGGAAGATTCAGGTTTGCCCCTCCCGCAGATTTTATAGAAGTCTTTCATAGTGATATACTTTAGGTTTTGTGAACTAACCATCTCAACGAATAAATGCAGCGAGATATGGCAGAGCGAGGACACAGTCTTGAAAGCATTAAAGCTAGCATTGAAGCTCGCAAGCCAGATTTTGATGCTTATATCGGTATCATTCTAATAATCGCCTCTTCTTAAACTCTGAAGTGGATTGATATTAATAGCATTGTTTCTTCTAGATGAAGGGTTCCTTATTAACTTCATATGGATTCTTGTGTTGTTTATGACAATGGTGTGTGACATAGTTATGCTTCTTCATTTATGACCTGGTTACAGATCCACAAAAGCAATATGCTGATGCTGTTATAGAAGTTCTCCCAACCCAGCTCATTCCAGATGACAATGAGGGGAAGACCCTGAGAGTTAAGTTGATAATGAAAGAAGGGGTTCAGTTCTTTAGCCCTGTTTATCTGTTTGATGAAGGCTCTACCATCTCATGGATACCATGTGGAAGGAAGCTTACTTGTTCATACCCAGGCATCAAGTTCTACTACGGACCCGATACTTACTATGGACATGAGGTATCTGCTTTAAAACTTCTGAACATGAATCTTTATTGATCTGCATTACAAGCCATGTGAAAAGTGTTTCGAGTTAATGCACTGAACAAGTCTGGACTTCCTCTTTTCTTGGCACCCCCAGGAAAAGTAAAACAAAATTCTACTCAAAAGTTTTTATTTTCTTTCTCGTGTTTCAATCCCAGGTGTCTGTTTTAGAGATGGATGGACAGTTTGATAGATTAGATGAGCTGATCTATGTTGAAAGCCACTTGAGCAGCATCTCCACCAAATTCTATGGAGAAGTGACCCAACAAATGTTAAAGCATGCTGATTTCCCTGGAAGTAACAATGGAACAGGTCTCTTCCAAACAATCGTAGGATTGAAAATAAGGGATCTTTTTGAGCAAATTGTTGCCAGCAAGGCCAAGACCCCAGTAGAAGCCACAAAAGCCTAAAATATTAAACTGCCTTAATCAAAAGCCCCTTCCTTTCTTTTCTTAGGTAATCCCCTATAAGAATGAAATCTATTCCATGTTGAAATACTGTGGAGTATCTGTATAATGTAGAGAATGAAAAGCAAAGATGATATTGCAGTTGAGAATTTTTATAAAAGAATGGATCTTCACCACCAAATTTCGATTCTTCTTACGCTACTACTACTACTTTTCTGGAACAACCCCCTCATTAACACCCTTTCATTTCTTTTCTGACAGTTAAAAATTGTTTGTTGGAAAAAGAATGTTTGTTGGAAAAAGAATGATTTAAGCACGAGTCTTTAACTTGGCGTGCGTGATTATGGAATTACTTGTACGCAAAAATGCCTCACAAGTGTTTTGATCTGCATGAAGCCAGAAAGAATAACAAGCATGAGTGTTTTGATCTGCTTGAAGCCAGAAAGAATAACTATCGTCAAGTGCTTGTACTGATTTTTCCAAGTTAAAACCGTCTTCGTCACTAGTACATCAGAAAAGTAAATTAAAAGAAGCTGAATTATTATAATTACCATTCCCAATGCATCAACAGCAAAATTAGTTGAGGCTAGTGGAGCTGATCAACAGCAAAATTCCCAATTCATCATGAACTAAAGATCATTAACGCAAAATAATACAGAGAAAGCTAGCAAACAAACGGGATGCTTACAAGACAGTAAACACCCTTCATGGTAATAGGAATCTCCATCCACGGTTCACACTAGGAAATGGTTCCAGACATTTGGTAAGCAGTAGAAACACTATATCTACAAACTAGAAAATAGACACACGTACAACACACCAATAATTACATTTCACAGGATGATGGGAGTTAACCTTGAAATTTATACACCATCTCTCCACATCTTTTACTTGATTGTCACAAACTTGTTGGTGCCATGTCTAGCCCAGTGTTCTTTCAAGTCAACTGACTGGGATAGATCATAACCTTCCACTGCCAATTTCAATAGAAGTTTCGAATATGCCCCGTTGCTCATTTTCCTCCCAGCCATACGAGCTCCAGGCCTTGTAGAGCTCATGGGAAGGGGATATTCTGAAATGCTAATAGTGCAGCATGAGGATTGCCATCCGCCAGCACCCCACTTATAGCAATTTCTAGCCACACCTGTGCAAGAACAGTAGGGAGTAGGCACCCCAGAGAAATCAAAATTTGCTTGGTCAATATCGATATTTAGATTCTTTTTCTCCCGTTTTGCTTCAGGAATGATCCGTCCCTTAGTCTTTTTGGAAGAATGCTTTTTTGGTTGCTTAGGTTTCAAAGGATCGACAGGAACTTTATTAGAAGCCTTCAAGGAGGACTTCTGTTTCTTTGCCGTTGGAGGTATAGTCACTGAGTTGTTATTATTTGCAGGCTCAGTCGCTGCAGTAACAGATCGAAGAGGTTGGACAGAAAGACTTGGCTGTGGGTTAAATTGAGCTCCTGAAGGTGGCCTTGGATGGTTTTTTGGAACAGATAAGAAGCTTCCTGGATAGAACCAGGTAAAGTGGGATACAGATGCCCCTGAACTAGCTTCTAGTGGCAGATGGTTTCTATTGGAATATGTCCCCATCTTCCTGCAGAACTATTTAATCGATGCCTCAGCAACAGTTGTAAGTCAGGATCAGGAAACTGTTTTAAAAAAATCAAAATTCCATCATTCAATTGCCTTTCACTCTATATCATCAATCAAGTGCCTAAGACAAATGCAATATTGATACATAAATTCACAAATGCAATATCGATACATAAATTCAACCCAGTAACTGGCCCAAGGATGACGCCTAATTTGCAAAGTTCTGAGATTTTAAAAAGTAAAATAACCAACATTAATATATAGGATAACTTTATGTTGAAAATAGAAATGTCCCCATGTTCAGGATTTGAGTGGAAAAGTCTAAACTGGTTAGGTTAAAATCAATTTTGAGAAGAAACTGAGATAGTTATAGCACAATGGATCGCATAGCAAAAGAAAACTCATCCAACTATATTTTCTAATGCATACTTATATTACACACTGAAGCTACAACTGCATTTATAAACCTCCATCAGTAAATTGATTAAAGATATTAAAGCATGCTAAGAAAAGAAAAATGGACATCAATGAACACACAAGTTGTTAGAAGATGATTAGAACTTGTCTTTAGTAACTATCACACATAATAATTACAAAAGGGCCCAGGTAGTCACCCATGAAAAAGGTGTAAAATAACAAGACTTTACCCTTTTGTGAAAGAAAAAGCTGCCATTCTAGCCCAACAGCCCCCTTCCTCCCCAACTCTAGGGTCTCCAACCAATCACCCAACAGACACAGCCACCGGTTAAAACCTCATAAATAGGCATCCATTCACTAGAAATTCCACGAGAGAACAAAGAACAAAACATTTAAACAGTAGCAACATACATGATATAAACCCAATCCATTGCTGGAAAATACTGAAAGGAAATGGAAAACTAGCCAGTTCAATCAACTGACTTCGCCAAACATAAGAATTGGACATTCACTGCAAACAAGATGATTGAGTGTAAAGAATAACACCATAGCACTAACAGCAAAAATGCAGACTGTCTCCAGCTTCCACCAAACAAATCAAACTCATAACAAAACCTATAATCCGAAAACCAATTAAAACCCACTAAAAGAAATCCACCTATTGCTTCAAAAATCACTACGAAAAACTCTACACCAAAGCACAACATACTAGCCCAACACCATAAACTACGAAAAAAGAAGAAGGAAACTAGCATAAAAAAAGACAACCTTTAAAACGAAACAAAACAATTTACACAAAAGAAAGATAAAAGGAGCTTACAAGCTTGGACGATCTATGCAAGGCTGCTGCTTTTTCACTTATTGCCTCCAAAAAACTCTTTTTAGTAACTGAGAGTAAGGGAGTGAGAGTGTTTATTAGTTCCAAGTTATGGAACCAAACTAAGGTAGCAGGTTGTGTCTACTGTCTAGTCTCTCTCACCTATGCTCGCGTTTAGAGCGCTAGCTGCTCATATCTCAAAGATGTTGTTTAGTTAATAATGTTTTATCGAATCTCGAAAACTTGCATTGCCTTACTCTCCTTCACTTGCCTCTTCTCTCGTGCGAACCACGCTCAGATCATCACTTCATGAGTTAAAAGATATTCTTATTGTTTAAATTTTACTTAAATCGAAGTCCTAAAAAAAAAAAAAGAAATTCTACTTAGTTTTAATTATTTATTTTAATATACTTGTTACTAAAATTAGGTTTATTTAACATCCAGTTTTATTTAAAATAATTTAACAAGAATCTATAAAAGATTCAATTTTAACATTTTAAAAAAAAATTTAACATTTTAAATATTATAAAATATTTTTAAATAATTAATAACAATAACAATAACAACAAAAACAACCAGTAAAAACTTCCGCTGAAATGTAAAGTTGGTATAATAATACGTAACTTTACCCTTAACTAGTAGAAATTGTTTCGGAATTTGACAAATGAATAATTGTTATTAACAAACATCAATAATTATTTCAGTATTTTCTTCCAATGTGTTTCTGAGTGGTCCTTAGATTAAAACATCTCTAATCTTATATTTCATTTTATTTATTCTAATCTTTGTACATACATCTCTTTATTTTAGAATTCAGCCCGCAATTGCCAACAAGCTTTGTCTAACCACCGGAACAGAGCAAATTACAGAGCCAAATATACCAGTAAGAGCATATGCTATGGCACAAAAAGGAAGTGCCTCTGGTTCGTTTGCTGACAGTGCTGCTGTTCCAAGTCCATGAGCACTGCAAATCAAGACGATTGGACGCTACTATGGTTAGAACTTTTTGGTTCAAGACAAGAACAAGCATTATAGCACTAGGTAGTTTAACTGTTCTTGGGAAATAGAAATTGCAAGTGCTGTTATCTAACTGCATATTGGATACCATGCTGGACATTTTGCATAGGAAGAATCATCCATTATTATCACTTCCAAAGCAATCTCAAGCTTGATCTCATGCTCAAGCTCGAGGAAGGTTGAATTAGGATCTTGCTCTGTCATTTCATTAAACTGTAAGAAACATTTAATACCTGGAAGCAGTTGCTATCCCCCGAGCAATAGGATCTCGAAACTTTAACTTATCAAGTGTTGCTTGCACAAAATTTGCTCCAATAAGACCGGTTACTACAACTACCGCAGCAGTGACAGATGCATTGGCACCTACAGGGAAAATTCTTTGATCAGTATCTCTAGAGTTGGCAATAAACCAGTAGGCATATATATAATATACACAACAGATCACTATACCTTCAAAGAATGAGATTATACTGAGGGCTAGTGCCACAGTAATGCATCTGGGCAGAATAGATATAGTCAAGACTGGTTCTAGCCCGACAAGACGTCCGATAAGAGCAGTAGAGTACAATGAGAATAAGGTTGATAAGATGACAGATGTGAAAATCTCAGCTGCATGTCTTTTAACAAGCTGCATGATCAGGAACTCAATAGTTTAGATCAGTCTGATGATAAAACGCTCGTCAAACTAGAATGGGCTTAATTGTGGTATTACTAAGCTTCAACATAGCCAAGCGGGATAAATGGAAGAGTCAGCTGAACTAACAAATCAAGAATGAAACAGCAGCTATAGAAACTCAGTAACTGGGTGAGTAATGTGCAGAAGAACAGCTGTAGCTGAGACTCCACTGATCGTCTGCCATGATTCATTTGTATTTTATTGGTAGTTAGTTCCTCCCTATTGTGATTACCACCAAGGACATACAGATTATTTCAGTCAAGTTTCTACATACAGATTATATCAGTCAAGTTTCTATGTTTTTTCCCTCGTCTTTACAATGCTATCCACTGTAAATTCTTTACCTTCTGCTGTGTCTACTTAGTCTTGCTTTTCCCTTTTGGAATTCTGTTAACCTCCACTTGAATGCATCAGAGTGTAGAGTATAATGCAAGAAAATATAGATTCTTGATATTTTTCCACAATATTTTCCCCAAGCTACTTTTCGCTGAGAAATAATAAGCTTCTTAAATAGTTCTAACTGCAAGTAAAAAGGAACCAATTTGTCCAAAAACTTATCGAAGCAGTGATTGATAATTCCAATCGTTAAAAACTGCTAAAATTTCTACCTTTGAATGTGATAATTGTTATTACCTTTCTCTGTTTGAACATTGAGAAGGCAAATGAAAGAATGACAGATCCCAGAAATCCCATTAGCACATCACCAGCTCCAGGATTAGATGATGCTTTTGTCAGATAATACCCTGTTCAGATAACATTCAGAGAAACATTAACATATATATAAACTAAGATGTAAGTAGACTAAATATATAAACTAAGATGTAAGTAAACTAAGTACGAAGCAGCATACTATGAAATAATCTTGATGAAGAAATTTGTCTGCAAATAGACAGTGAAATAGGAGAAACAGAGAGCTTGCTACTAACAAAAGACATTCTTTTTATATAAACGAATTCATTAGATAATTAGCAGCTAGGAAAATAGATGTTTCTATATGCAAGAACTTGGCCCATGATCCTCAGTCCTTGGATTTGAAGATATCTGCAGTACATGATACTAGATTCTGGTCATCTAGAGCATCATGTTTGAATTCTTAGACAACAAAGAAAAAATCATGACAACTCCAAGATCAACCAATAATTCTTTTTTAATATTAATACAGTTTGAAGGTTTATCCACATTGTGATACTTACATAATCCCTGGATGGTATGTCATATTTTGTTCTGTAAAATTCTTGATCAAGAGCCAAAACATGTGTTTGTGGGTAATGTCCCTAAAAACTACACTCACCAAAGAGCTATATGGCTCCTCCAGTTCCCACTGCTTCGCCTCTATAATTTCTTAGTATAAGGAACAAGTTGTTGACTAAAATGTTAAGGTAGTACCTAGAACAGGATCGAGTCCCGATCGTGAAAGATAACCAAAGGCCAATGCTGCCAAGTCTGCTGACAGAGCACAGCAAATAATAGGATGGAAAACTTTCTTCAGATTAGAAGGAAACCTGGAAACCAGAAAATACAACAAACTTGAGGACAATAGACAAATAAAGATGCAAATAGTTACAAATGAAAACAGTATTCCTATCAATGTCAATGCGCATCGTGCTTATGGGGACACTAGCATTTTACCCGGAACCAACCATGTAACCCAACACGGTGGATGCCAATAAGAATGGTAGGCATGTTCGAGCACTTGTCCCTAGTGAAGTTGGGTACAACAATGCTGCAACAAATGATATAACAAAGATTCCACTCCATGTCAAAACTTCCACCCGAGAAAATGGGGACGGTTTGGTCATTGGCTCAGCATCAATCATTTCTGTTTTTACAAGTTTTCTCACAGTAATGGCGGCAAATCCTGCCACGCAAAGTGAGGCAAGCCAGCCTCCAGCTGCGCAAAGTTCAAAGATAGTTATAACTGAGCATATGCACTTAACTCTATTTCTACCTCTCTCAACGCATGCATACTCAAACTAGGAGAGAAACAAGCATGACAATATCCATAATCACTTGAAGAGTTATCATACCGCAACTACAGTTGGGTAATGTTATTGAATGCTTAATATTGTTAGATATGAATTTGCAATGATAAAATGATCTTAACAATCAAACTACAACAAAGCATGGTAAACTGGAATCTTTTCTCTTACCAATTATGAAGCAAATCTTGATTCCTGAAGCTGCAGGGATATCCTTAACAGAAAGTGGCAATACAACCAACGCTGGAACGTAGAACAAGGGAAGCCATCTCTGAATGAACAAAAGGGCTGGCTCGAAGAAGTTCATCAAACTTGTAGCAGCGGCGGGAATAGTAGTGTCAAGAATCATTAGAACTGAGAATATGCAGAACATGCCAAATAGCGCACTTGGGAACTTAATAGCAGCAGCCACAAATGCCTTTTTCAACAATATATCCATTGCAAGGATAATTCCAAGAGAAACAAGCAAATGAAGAACTCCGATCACCTAGCATGATCATCTAAAGATTGGATAGGTATCCAAACAATGAAAAACATCTAAACGATTTTTAAAAGAACAAATTTTTGGACAAACAAACAACAAACCATGGACGGATTTGGTACGTACAGTTTGAGACAGAGAGGAAGAGCTAGGGGTGCCATCTATGCTCGTAGATTTCAACAAAGTCGTTCGAGCAGAACAAGTTTCCGGAGAACGCATTTGCAAGAATCTCGAATTAGGCTCCAAACCTCTGATGTGTATTAAAGACCTCTGCGAACTGGAATCGTTATATGAGTTTTGGCCACCATTAAATGCAAGAACTGATTTGTTCAGATGAGAACTATTCACTGACAACAGTGGCTTGTAAGTCACGCGCTGTGAGTTGTGTTGACTTCTGAAGGTACAAAAATATTGAAGTGTAGCTAAAGGAGTAGCCATAGAGAAGCTATCATATACAGAAATTTGTGTGGGCTGTAGCTAAAGGAGTAGCCATAGAGAAGTAGCTAAAGGAGTAGCCATAGAGAAGCTATCATATGCAGAAATTTGTGTGGGCTGTAGCTAAGGGAGTAGCCATAGAGAAGCTATCATACAGAAGTTTGTGTGGGGGAGAAGACACCGAAGAAGCAATTTCAAATTCCTGGTGGGGTCTTGACTGTTGAAAGTTTTGTATGGACATAAAATAACGCTGGATTCTCTGGAGATGAGATTCATTTGCTCTATTTATTCTCCTCCTCTCAAAATGCTTTTCTGGACTGACACTAACAGGATTTCACCCGGGAATTTTGAAAGACAGTCACTTTTCATTCTGGTACCGGATACTGAAATGATCCTGATCTAGTATCAACTAATGCCTGTTTTCTGAGGTTTGATTCATAGTTGGTCGTCTCTAGCATTCAAGTCCTGTCTTGTTTTCTTTGGGTACAAAGATTTAATCACATTTACTTACCCACATGTTCAGAAGAAACAGACTATTCCTCCTCTTTCTCAAAGGGAAATTATTTCGTTTTAACTCCTTTTTATTATCGACATCAAGGCCTGAGACCTGAAAGGGATGGAGAGTACGAGATTAAGTTGCTTTTACACTCAAAGCCTGCGCTTGGTTACGCAGACATGGAACGACACAAAAATTTACACAGAATGTAACAAAATAGGAGAAAATGAGATGTTTGGTTGCGACGGACAGAACAGAAAAAACTATCTCCATTTTGAGGAAAAAAATGTGTCTGATTGCAGTAGACAGAATAGAAAACAGTATCAATGACAAAAATACCCCTACAGTATAATATGATTGAAAATATGCAATTCATTAATTATTTTATAATTTTATCAATATTTATTTGAAGTGTATTTGTAATTTTTTAATTGTATCAATAATAAGAAAATTAA
>JANIPN010000001.1:24654054-24675210 GCA_027478595.1 Erythroxylum anguifugum
TGATTTAAAATTTATAATAAATAATAATAATAATAAGTTTAAAATTTATTATAATAATAATAATAATTAATAATAATAATAATAAGTAGTTTAATAATATAATTAAAAATAAAAAATTGTTTATATAAAGAAGTGGTATTTCTGACATTTTCTTATGTATTGTGTTTTCATTCCCTTGACAAGAATTCTTGTATCACAATTTTAAAAGGAACAAAAATTTCTGTCCTTATACTATAGAGACGGAACAAAAATGAGTGAAGACAATATGTCCTTGTCCACTATCCTCACCCACAAGGACAACAACCAAACTCAGGGAAAATGCATGGTCTTTCAACCGCAAGGTTTACAATTGCGGATTTCCTGCTGAATGGTTTTATATTTACACAATGAGGGAAAACTTGAAGCCTCTAGCATTTAAGTGTCTCCTGCTAGATTCTAACCGAGGAATTTCCCTGGCAATCAAACGAAGCACCAGTGGGATTACAAGCATGTTGCAAGTACCGTAAACTGATGAGATTTACATTTCTAAACCCATAATTACAGATGGAAGACACACAACTCAAGTTAGCAGTGCTAAGTAGACAAAAAGAATAGGAAGAAAGTGGAGTTAGCAGCACTGCTATGGAGAATAACGGTTATTCTCATAATGGTATGCATAATGAGTCGGTGAAGGTGTTTCATAGATGTAATCAGGATGGAATGCTGAATACTGGAGATGCCGAGGAAGAGGAGGGGGATCGTAGGCTTGATGAGTTGGAGAGTAAGAATGATGATAGATATGCTGTGGTGGGGAAGAAGGATGATCGACATGATGCGGAGGAGATGGAGAGCTGACTTCTCTTGTTGGTTCGATAGTAACATGTGCTTTGTGTTTGTCGAGCCTGACCTCAACTAACTCCTCTTCCTCGAACGAATGGAAAATCGGGTGCAAATAAGCATCAGCCAAGCATGCCTTCAAATTTATGTCATGTTCTGCAGTCTGATCTAATATGTCTTTGTCCATTGCTTCCTATAAAAGTACCAAAAGAAACGAGTAAAGCAAACATCCACACGTGCAAGCAGCCTCTGATGTAAACATAATTTGACTGCATAAAGATTGCAAAATACCTCAAGTGGGTACTTTCTGAATGCAGGCTCGAACCGATTCTGGCAGTACTTGTGGAAGGCTATTGTCAATATTGGTAATACAACTAGAAATGGAGTGGAGTTAGCAGCTTTTTTGGTACTGAGCAGACCCATCAATAGAAGCTGAGAAACCAATAAGCCTCCCATTATCCGGCTATGTACATGGGGCCAGAATGCGGCGGCACTCTCGTACTTCTGATTGTACACATTAATAATCTGCAAAGTTCAGCAATTAGGGGCATATGGCAGATCAGAATACGTAACTCTATGATGGGTTTTTAAACAGTATCCAATGTCAAT
Organism: Erythroxylum anguifugum; assembly: GCA_027478595.1. Taxonomy (NCBI): domain Eukaryota; kingdom Viridiplantae; phylum Streptophyta; class Magnoliopsida; order Malpighiales; family Erythroxylaceae; genus Erythroxylum; species Erythroxylum anguifugum. The sequence continues at coordinate 24,655,480 of JANIPN010000001.1, forward strand.
TAATTTCCTTACAGGTTTTTAAACAGCATCCAATGTCAACTGAACTTGCAAGTCATGATTAATATACAATGGAAGATGGAAGAGTAGGACCAGCATGGAGAATAAACTGACCTGGTGACGGTAAACCAAGTACGCAAAAGCAAAGAAGACCACTATAAAAGGAAGCAGGATAGGGGTGATCACAGAATAGACAATCCCCAAAAGGAAGTATAGCTGGAGAGTCGGGAGAGTCTTAGGGAAGTCCACACTACCAGGGTCCATTGCCTTCTCCCTATCTCTAGCAGTCTTTACCAAAAACACATTCTTAAGATGAAATATGACCAAAGGCTTCAATCGAAGAATCTCGCCAGCTATACCAGCCCATCCATCAACCATTATGTACGTAATGAAAAAGGTGGCTTTCATTGGTATTGAGACCCCAATTGTTCTTGGAATCCTGCAATAAATGGATGCATCATAGATTATGATTGGTACTCAACAGAATAATTCTGTGGATGACAATTTCCTTAGATTGGGTAATTCAAGACCTATAAGCTAAGAGACAAGCTACTCATTAGGGACCTAAGATAAAATTGCCACATAGATGCCAGATGACTGTCATTGCTCCTGCCAAGTCTACTTTTCAATCGGAAGGGATAAATAAAGATCTAAATACTATGATTTGTTCATGTCAAATGCTCTTTTCAATTACTAGGGAATCATAAATGGGTCAAATATCGTATATGCTAATATCAGGATTTTATGCTTGTCATGTGCAAAGAGGTTAATGATTCTTGTATATTCTTCAATTAGAAAACTGAAAATGAGGAGAATATGAGAAGGCTGGAGAATATCATGCAATGATAATTTTTAAAAAATAATATCATGCAATGATGCTCCAATAAGCATTTTCATTTACTATGTCTTGCTTTTCATCACTTAAAACAGCACATAAAACACCTCTGAAAAATGTGCAACAATCAATCAAGACTTTCTTAAAATGCACACCCATTATATTTTAAGACAGTGAGATGGACTAGTAAGAACAGCAGTCCGACAATAAGAATAAATATACAAATATGCGTCATATCCATGCATTCAAAAGATAGCAGGCAATCAAGCAAACTAGAGTTTTTGGAATGGTTCCTCAAGAATTAGAATGTAACATCACTTGGAAATAATTTAGAAGCCAGAAAAAGAACATTTATGAAGAATTACTTTGCATCTAAACCGAAAGCAAGATCTTTTATATTGTCGTGGTTGAGCCAATTAGCAACAAAAGCATCAATGAAGGACATATGATTTATCAATTGAAGACTCCAAACAATAAACATGCTCTCAAAAAAAATAGTTACCAAAGTTGGTACAATCTAGAAGTTAAGTTTCAACTGAAGTTCTATCAGGGGATATAAATGACTTGGTGGATGAATATAATGGATATTGCAATGGAAAACCAGCCTAAGAATACACCTACTATCTACCAAAAGAGTAAATAGCAATATATCAAGCCATTAGGGAATAGAATATTACTGAGTCGGTGACTGATGAAGGAAGGCATCAAGCTGCTCAAAAGCTGTTCCAGTTATTATACTCCCCAAAAACACATTCACCAACATAAAGTAATAATATTTGGCTGCTGCTTTCCGTTCTAGAGTTGAATGTGCAATATATCCCTCAAATTTCGACATGATCATCAATATTGTTGGTAGAATATACAAAAATATTTTCAGAGCTAGACCAGGAAGGAAACCCTGTAGGAATGACTTGATGAATTTCCTGCATTGCCAGTGAACTCAGGGTAACAAGTAGAACTAAAATAGCTAAAGTTCGCATGCAGACATGCGTTTTCAATCAATCTGACATTCACTACTGTAAAAAGCGTTTAGTAAACCATGCAACAACCAAACACACTACACTACGATAACCAAATTCAAACTTCATAATTGTACAAAAACAAGGCAAGCAATATGACCAAATAAACCTAAGTAAGCAATAAGTCAACCGCATTTTCTAAATTGCGATGAAGCATAGAAATCTCAAATTCCAAGAAACAAGGACAAAAATATTCTGTAGAATACTATCAAACGAATTAAATAAGCAAATAAAAAGAAAAAGTAACACACTGTAAATATTGTCACTAGAGAATAAAACAACAAACAACAGGATTTGTTTACTTACAACTCTATTACTGGTCTGAGGAAAGGGGCAACCTTTTCAAGTCCCTCCAAATTTGCAAGGGATTGCACAAAAGCAATGGGTATCATGTAAAAGAAAACCAAAGCAAATACTGATACAGATATAATAAGTTTCCGGATGGTCAATGAAACGAATGGAATAGCCAAGTTACGCCAATAGATATCACGAGGCTCTGGGGCCCAATTTGTCAACCATAATGTAGGGTTCTTGCTTTGTTGAGTCTGTGCACAAACAGCAGCCCCCCAGCGTGAATTAAATGAAACAAAAGCAACTGGCAAAGTGGATTTTGAGTCTTTGATAATTTTCTCACGTTCTGATGCCATCTGAAATAAAAAAGCAAAAGATAAATGCATTAGAAAACAACAGAAAATTTTATAGCCAAAATCAGTCCACACAAATAATTATACTACTGTTTCCTAGTTAATATATGATAAGAATAGCAACTGGAATGACTGTCATGAAGTACTTACTCTTTTTTCCAATTCCTTTATTTGATGCTTGTAATAGTCAATAGAATCAACTCTTTCACCAAAGAGCCCGCAAAATCCTGTCTGAAAATGAAGAAGTTTTAAGCATAAATCAAATGATCCAAATAGCGTGTAAGATTTTGAGACAATGATACAAGTAATGGAAGTATGTGCAGATTCATGCTTTATTCAGTTAAAGAATTACAGTTTTTCAAATTTCTTTTGTACAATTTAGCTTTCATCCAACTGCCTGTTTAGTGTAATGTTTTGCAAATATAGGATACTCTGTCAATTTTCAGATTTTATGTATTAGCCAGTAAAGTTTTGTCCAAAGACAGATATCGAGCACAAGTGATTAGTTATCTTGTGCACAGGGAATGGGCAATGCACCCCACTTTACATGAACTTATGAGCACTTATTCATATACAGTTAAGCAATCCAACAGATCTAAACTTAGTTTGGTAGACAGAAGCTACCTTTCGAGTAGGTCTTTTGTCTGGATGCCTCTCAAACTTATGCTGGTTATAGTCGAGCCAATTTTGGAGTCTGTTTCTTCTCCTCACAAACTTTGCAAACTTGTTTGCATTATAGACTGCCTGAAAACAATATCCATTTTTGTCCATACTTTTGGATTATATACTAGTTTTCACACAGAATGCTAGAAAATTGTAGAATAGATAAATCATATTAGCTGTACCTGCTGACAGAGGTATGTATTTGAGTGGTTTTTCTTGAAAAACTGCTCGACAGTGTCTGACGTTGACTGACCAGAAACACGTGGCACATTTCTGACTACTACCTGGAAAAGTTATGAACAGATTAAGACCAACATCAAGAGAAGTCCTTGAAGCCAGGTAGCTTGATGATTCATTTTCCAGGACTTAGACGACAGAAACCATACCGAAAACAAATATGAAACCAAAGTTTTGTACTGTGAGATTAGAAGTTGAATTATACAATAAGATCATGAAAACAAAAAATGAAGATATTAAATTTGCTCTGTTAATATTCATAAGAGGGGAATTAAGATTTAGATAGTAGTTGTTTTCAGTCAAATTTGTAGTATTGATGAAATGCTCAACTCACAGTGAACTGCTCAGCAAGCCTGCGTTGTGAAGCCAAGAAACGCAATCTCATTAATGCCACATTGTCATATTCCTTATAGAGCATGAAGCAAGTCCATATAGTGAACAAGTATTGAAGTCCTATGTGAACAAAAAATCTGCAATTGACCAAGAAAGATGGCATGAAGTTTGTTGAGACTATTTCTACTTTAACAAAAGTTGTTACTTTACATATGCACTCTGCCCACAAAGAAATAGACTTACCTTATAGATTTCGGACGAACATTTGATATTGAGAGCTTGTCAATATTACTCACAACCAATTCTTTCCTTAAAAAGAACAGTGTTCCACTTGAGACATTCACTGGAATGAGTATAAGAAGTGCTACAACCGTAATCGGTATAAAAATCTTTAACCTGCAAGAAATGCAGAAAAACCAGTTGGCAGAACATTGATCAAGATTAAACCATGCATTATCAAAGAGCAAGACAATGTAAAACTTTTTCCACCCTATTCCTTAAGGTTGGAAATGTGGATCCTTTTATATCAATTTTACAATGTTTATCATCAAATATTTTGCATCATAATGCTTGATCATTGTTAGCGAGTTCACACACATTAATTTCCCAAGGAAGAGTTCGACCCAGTGTGTAAATTATAATAGGATCACTTATACTACAGATTCTAGTGTTTCATGTTTCTTCATTTAATGTGCCGGTACATCCATCCAAGTTTTGAATCCAATGTCCGGAAATTTATTGCGACATTAGGGATAACATTCAAACACACTCAAATTCGAGGTAAGATTTCTTCGAACCCATAATATAACTCCAAAATTTGGACCGCAACTTTGGACTGTTCATCGAGATATTATTATATTGTTAAATCAAGTGCTGTCCGAATCTTTACCTAGAAGCTGATAAGTTGCATATTTTTTACAAACAAGCAGGCAACAGAGTTCATAAACTAAATGCAAAATTTTACATCACTAGTAGGAGTATAACTCGTGACATAAAACTCGGTGAATTTCGGATAACAGGTTCAACCTACATAGTATACAATCTCCTCGACAAAGAAACACCAAGTAGCAACAGGGATTCAGAAATGTGATTGTTAAATGGTCTTCTACCAACCAACCCAAAAAAACAGAACAAAAAAAGCAAAAGGAGAAAACGACGTAAACTAAGAAACCCTGTAGTTGTAGCCCAACTGCGAGTACCCGGTAAAACAGCAGCACGAAATTCCAAATTTCTAACAAAGACCTCAACTTTCACCTCTCGCACCCGGGAAAAAAAAAAGGGTATTGCATGAACTTTAAAAAGAACGAGGGGGGAAAAAAAGGAAAAGAGAGATTACCCAAGAGAGTAAATCCTTAAAAAGGCAGCAGAGTCAAGACCAGCATGGTTAATAATCTCAGACTCGCTCATCTTCAGGGCCTGAGGCATCCAGTTCAAAAAAGTGAGGTAAGTCCTGAAATTTAGGTTCACAAACTTGCCCACAAAAGTCCCACCCCTCCTTGGACTGCTTCTTCCTCCACTAATGTACCACTTGGGAAAGTAAACTCTATCATTGAAGGGTTGGATTCTTAGAATGGCAAAAGCTAGCAAGAAGGCAAAAGCAGTGAGTATGTTAATCAAAGCTGAGACCCCAATGTCCTGAAGAGTAGCCATTGGAGAGAAGAGGGTGAAGAATGGAGAAGGGAAATATGCAGACTAAGGATGGCTATGAAAATGAAGGGTTTGGGGATGAGACAGAGGAGTTACAGACAGATAAGGAAAGGAGAAGGAGACGGTGATGCAAACGGTGAATGGAAATAGCAGAAAGGAAAGAATATAATCTTTAAGCACTCATTTCCAAGACTTTAAACGTACTTTTGTGAAAAGAAAGTGCAAGTTGTGAAGCAGTTAAGTTGAGTTACCCTTTTGTTCCGGCTGGACGCGTTATCCAGTTAAAAGGTTGTTCAGATGCATGCTGCTGCACAAGATTATCTGTTAGTTTTACGTTATTTCATTGTATTAAGTAAATTTCAGCCATTTATTTATGCAAATTTTACGTGGGCTTTATATAAATAAACGTGAAGTTCATATAAATAAATGGCTGAGATTCACTAAACACAATAAGACACCATAAAAACTGAACAAGGATCTGAACTCATGCTGTTGTTGTGTTGTGTGCTTCTCTGGTTTTTCTAACTTCTTTTTTTTATTATAATCCAAATGATTAAGTGGTTTTAGAAATTATTTAAAACTGAAAGGTTAATAGGATATTAAGGGATTGGCAAGTTAGGTTTTAAGATTATTATTATCATGTGCATGTGAGGCATTAGCGGAATCAATCAATCAATGTGAAAAGTCTTTTGTATTTGGTTGTTGATGGGGTCTCTTTCTTTCTTTTGATTGCGTTATTTACGGTAGGACTGTCATTCTCAATTTCTATTTTGTAAATAAAGGTGAAAAGCTCACCACCCTATGACTATTGACGTACCAAATCAATGCCTAAAAACTAGCTAGCTTCACAGCTTTTTAACTTCTAAGAGTCAGAAATTAAGTGACTTGTGCCCGCACGGGTTGCCTAAGTGGTTCTCTCACAGGATAAGTTGGTGCAAGGTTCTAGGTTTGACTCCTGACAACGGAAAGAATGGACCGCTTTGTGAGAAGACTGCTGGAGATCAGACCTTGATGCACTACCCTGTTGGTGGTCAGATCGGCGACCGGGAGCCCTTGAAGTTGGGGCTCAACCTTTTAGTGCAAGAAATTAAGTGACTCGTGACTATGCGTAACAATGTAAGTCAGAGTTAAAAAAGTCAAATTTCATCTTAATTTTTTAAATGATAGTTTGACCTAAATTAAGCTCAAATCTATAGGACTGTTTGGATATTAAAGTCCACCATTTGAGCTTCTTTAGGAACTAATTCTCAGTGCACCACGAAGGAAATCAATGTGTAGACCGGCTGGCTTCTCTCGCAGCAACGTTACCCCCGGGACTTCATCTCTTGCCGGAACCCCCGGCGCTTATCCAAGAGCAACTTCGTCACGACCAGCACGGCGTCTTGTACTGTCGAGGCCTCCGTGAATTTCGGCCTCTTTTGTTTGTGTAGTTCTTGTTATTTTCCCCTTTGTACCCAAAAAAAAAAAAAGGAACTAATTCTCAGTTGACAGTGCATATTTTAAAAATTAGTTTAGATCTTTAAAAAAAAGTATAATGCCTTTGAGGATTTTTTTTTAAATCTTGGTTCATAAATACGCCTAATTCTCTTAGTAGAAGAATAAATCTTATGCTGTGTTAAGAACAAAGAAGTGTTGGGTGTATTAAGAATTTTAAATATATATATTTTTAAGAATATGTTTTTGTAGTACGTAGCACGAGACTCAATTATATATTCATGATCGAACATGAAAAATAATGAACGAAGAATACGAAAAATACTTACTTTTGATTTTATGATTTCTAACGAGTTTTTCAAAGCCGAAACAATTTTATTTTCATAACGACTTTCACAAAAGTTAATCACAAGAACATAATTAATGTCTTTTTTAATACGTGAACCTCAAGCCGAAACAAATCCACTCTCACAATGACCTTAACAAAAGTTAATCACAAGAACATAATTAACGTCTTTCTTAATACGTGAATCTCTTTACGGGTTATAGAATTCAAACGTTCACAAATTGTTTAATCGACTGCAGGAGACCTTAATCTTATATATATAACTTCCATATCCGATTTTCCTATCACAGGTCCAATACGGGTCCAACTCACATTGATTACGGTTCATTTTCTTCACCAACCTTCAACTCATTAATTCAAATCATTTATCGGCTACTTTATTACTCTTTTGTTGGATCAAATTTGATTCCTGTAACTTTAAATTTATTAAAAATGAAAAACATAATTAATTATTGTCCTTTATTTTCAAAATTTTCCAATAGCGTGAAAGGACTTCTATTTTAATGTAGGCTAATTTATTTAAGTTTCACGAATCGATATTAAATACATGTTAAAATATCAATATTTAAAAAATTGAATTAGAAGCTAAATCGGTAAAAATAAGAAGTTTAAAATGATAAAGTTCAACCGAATGGAATAAAATTAAAGAATTTATAATATAATTAAAATACATTTTCTTTACCTATTAAAGAATTTGAAGTTTAATAATTAAAATATTAAATAAAAATTAATTAATTAATTTTAGTTTATAAAAATTTATAAAATTCACCAATTAATTAATACATTGATAAACTTTTTAATAATAAAATTATTAAAATTAAATAAAAAAATATAACCTCTTAAAATTTTTATAATCAATTCTGACAAATCATTATCGAATTTTTTAGTCAATCGATAATATAACGGGGGGTTTTGATTCGAGCTTTCCTCTGTTGGACGGCGGTTGTTTAATGATGCATGTTAATTTTATTTTATTTAATTGTGTCCGGATTAATTAAATAAGGTAAGAATTGCTTAGGATGAAGATACGGTAAGAATCGCTTTCTGCTCAAAAATTACTTTTGTTCTCTCTTTTTTCTTTTCTTTATGCTTTTTCCCAAATCCATATAAACAAAAAGTCAAATTTTTTTGGATAACTTAATTTTTTATTTAATAATCCTAATTTACAAATATTTTTCTTTTAATAAATATTTTTATATTTTTATATATATAGACTCAGAAAAGGGAGACAATTGCTTTAAGTTTTGAAATTGTATTACAGGCATGGTGGCTAAGGCCTAATGCTTACCGCTATGTTTAGTCGATGGACTTTATAATGAAATGAAATATAATGTAATATTATTTAATTGTTAAGTTTTATAATGGAATAAAATTATAGACGGAGTTAGTTGGAACTCATTTATAAAAATTAAATATTTTTAATTTTTAATATATATATATACAAGGACAGAGTTATTTGTTCCAATGGTGCATTGAGTTCCTCAAGATTTAAAAACTTAAATATTTAAGCCCTTTTATCTTAAATTTCTTGCTCCATGAATAGAATAAAATGGTATAAAAAAGAAAGGTTTTATCTTATGTCTCATTCCATCATAAATAGTAAAAAAAAACTTATTTTTTATACAACTTTACATTATATTATAATTTAAAGTTTTCGTCTAAATAATATTTCACTATATTGCATCATAAACTCTTTCATCTTTTATAAACAATGATTTTTTAATATTACATTTATTTTATTATAAAATAGATTTCTAATATTACATTTATTTTATTATAAAATATTTTATTTCATTAAAAATTTCACGGGCACCGAACTCGCAAAGAGACGTAGATTCTTGGAGCTCTAGCATGTGATTTAATGATGTGTGGCGCTTTCTCGTACTTGTTGGCCTTTTTGTGCATCACGTGGCTTCACGGCCACTTTCCTGCATTAGTTCTTGTCCTATATACCATAGTGCAGCCATTTGTTTCGGAAGTTATGGGGGCATCTTTTTCCTTTCCTGTCACGCTCAAACCCACCCATACATAGTCATCAATCATCATCCAACAATTAATAATAATAATTAAATTTTTAAAAGTTGTTTTGAAAGTCTTTATTAATTTAAACATTTTAGTTATTATTTTAGTTAAACATTTTATTACTCGTCATCAGTCATCACTCGAGGTTATTAATATTCTCTCTGCTTCTCCTATTATGTTGATAAAGGTGTCTTTTTGGTGACAGGTATCCACCAGCTGTTACACCGGGAGTGGACTACTCACATCCAGCGTGTCTACCGAGAAGGAAACCAGTGCGCAGATTATCTCGCTCGTTTTGCTAACAGATTAAGTCTGAACCTTCATGTCATACAGAAGCCCCCTTTTAGTATCCAGGAGCTTCTCCACAGAGATACCCACGGCGTAGTATATCCGCACGTCTTGCATTAATTTTGTGTCTTCCCTCTTGTATTAAAAAAAAAAGGAAAAGAAAGAAATTGTTCACTGGCATGCTTGTGAATGGCCAAATGATTAATGAACATGCTTCCTCGTCTTTTGTACTTGGTGTGATCCCCACAAGACTATAATGCGCTGATGGTGTATTACATCTAATGTTCAACTTTGCAGTGAGGGGGTATTATATAATCCAAACAAAACTTAAGAATATTGCTAGCGGTAACTACCTACTCCCCAAGCTCCACTTTTGCTGCTGCTGCTGTATAGATTAGCTTTTTTCATATATTGATTTATCTCATATGATCAAGATAACACAATCATTATCAATATTTATTAATAAACTATACCCTTCATTTTTTATATTTTATTTATTTAAAAGGTAGAGTCTGGCATTGGAATTAATTTATATGCTCGCAACTTAATTTATTGATCAAGTTCTCACAAAAAAAACTTTCTATAAAATTTAAGTTAAAATCGAACTAATTATTAAGACCGAGTTCAGTTCAAAATTCAATTAACCTGAACTTAATGTCCAATAAACCCAAGCATGACTATAATCGCTACCTTTTTACTATGCTTAAAGTTGACTATCACGTCTCTTTTTCTCTAACTCCGTCTCTTCCTTTCTCTCTTTCTATGTAGGTCATTTGGAAATAATTTTTCTACTAGTTAAAAATAAGACTACGTATTATTGAATTTATATTAGCTCTTGTTGTAGTTGTAAAATTGACTATCACCAAACTTCTTCTTTGACCATCAATATATTCAATTTGATCTCTTTTTTTTTTTTAAGGGGGGAGGGGGGGGGCATCTCTTGTATAATAATATTATTCACTACATATAAAACAAGTAATATAAAATAATGAGAAGTTTGCCATTCTTATCCTTTTTAACTCGTTAAGTTCTTCATTGAACTTGTCATTCTCATTGTCATTGGAGTTTCTTCTTGTCTTTGTTTGGTCTAAAATCCACCAATCTATCTGCCATTATAATGGCACTAGAAAAGTCTTGGACATCTTACCTCTTTAGCTCAATGTGTGCTTAATATTAATTCGTTGACTAAATTCTCAATGAAATTTCCTTAAAGTCTCAGACGCTTGTTGTTCATTTTACTAAGACGTTACCTGGTGTACACTTTCATAAAGACGTTGTTTCAAACATTTGGTATGCAATTCAATATTTGTAAGATTTTTTTCCGAAATCTTCTTACTATTCAAAATCTGGTTCATTTAATGGTCTAACCCATTAATCACACAAACGCCCATACATCATCATTTTGATCTTCTGTGATGAGCAGAGATGATGAAGTGATGAATTATATATTTTTGGGTCCCTATTCTCGGCTTCACGCAACAATCACTGGACACCATCGAGTTGTGGAGATAAGAGGCTAAAAGATTCAAAAACATTTCAAGCGTTGCTGGATAGTATCGATGCAATGGCTGGAGGTATTCTTATGTTATCCTTCCGCTTGATGAACATTGTGAATAGCACGCATGTGTTTTGTTTATACGTAAATAATTTTGTGTCTTAAGATGCATGCTTAAGTTTACATTTGGTATAAGCGCCACCATGCCTTTGCCTTGCATCTTAACTGTCTGAAAAAATATTCCTCTGTTATGCTCTGTTTCTCATTTTCATTTCTGTTGTATGAGCTGAGCATGTTTTGTTAATAAATCTCGACGTCTGTGTACATGATGGACGTTGGAATCGTGTTTTGGTACTCCATGTTGCACCCACTGGTGGCAGGACGATGAAGGGAGGAGGGACAACGATGACAGTGCAACATCATATGATTTGTTTTCTAGTGTGTCATGCTCCTCAGCTCACCGTCATCGTCGTCCCATCACTGCCATCCTTAGCTTTTCGGTGACTGTCGCGCACCTAGCTGCCATCGGGTTAGAGTCAGGTCACATTGACCTAGTTAGAGGTTGAAGACGATGATCTGTCATTCTTTAAAATTACTAATTTATTAATTCATTAATTATGTTAATGTTAGTAATTGCTTGGTTAATCAAGCATCTAACCCATGTTGTGATTTTAATTATAAAATCATTTTTGGTATTAATATTTTGTGAACACTAATTTTTTAATTTGTATGTCTAATATTTGAATTAAATTTGACATACTAGTTATAATTATTTAACTATTTGCACAAATTATATGTGATTAATTGAAAATTGTGTGTATAAATTTATGATCATTCTACATGCAAAATTAGATTAAATAATTTTGTGCATTGTTATTTGATTTATTTGCATTATTAATTACTTGATGCAAATGTTTAGGCTTTATTTAAGCTTAAAGTGATGTGAGTGATCTATATGATTTTAATTAATTGGAGTAGCCACAGCATAACTAATTAATTAGGATTATGTATTTAGTTTTAAGATCACATTAAAACATTAATTGTAATTAAGCATACGTGATATAATAAAATCTACCCACAAAAATTTTGTTATATTCGTATCATTAATTAGGATGAAATATCGGATTATATTCTTAATCTACCCACAGGAATTAAGAAAAGGAACATAATTCAATAATTTTGTCATAAAGTTATAGATGAATCTAATTGAGTAGGACTTAACCCATAGGCATGAATTATTATTGGTCTCAAATTAAATTTAACAAGCATGTATGTTTGAACTTGCAGTTACTCAGAATGTTAATATTTTTTTATATTAAGTGTGATATTCTCGAATTGAGAGGTGACAACTATAAGGTGTGGAAGGAGAGAATTATACTTCATTTGGGTTGGATGGATATAGATTATGCTATTAGGAAAGATGAACCGATGAGTATAACTGAAACCAATACTCCGGATGCTATTGCTCTTTATGAAAATTGGGAGAGATCTAATCTCCTCTCCGTGATGTTCATAAAGACCAAAATATCTGCTGGTATTCGTAGTTCTATCGAACAACATAATAAAGTCAAAGATCTGTTAAAAGTTATTGATGAACAATTTGCTACATCTGATAAGGCCTTTGCCAACACGTTGATTATTCAGTTGTCATCCTTGAAACTCACTAGCATAAAGGGCGTACGTGATCATATCATGCGTATGAGAGACATAGCAGCTCAGTTAAAAGCCTTGGAGGTTACCATATCAGAATCTTTCCTGGTACATTACATTCTATACACTCAGCCCCAACAATTGGGTCCTTTTAAAATCTTTTATAACCCACATAAGGACAAGTGGTCGATTAATGAACTGTTAACCATGTGTGTGCAAGAAGAGGAGAGGTTGTTGATGGAAGAGCGTGAAAGAGTGAATTTGACTGTTTCAGGAAAGAAAAGACAGGATGATGCCAAAAACAAGGGAAAAGGACAATTTTCTTCTCAGTCTGATATAAAGAAACTATCAAAGTGTTTCTTCTGCAAGAAGAAGGGACACATGAGGAAAGATTGCATTAAATTTAAGAACTGACTCGAAAAGAAAGGTACTCCATTTTCATTTGTTTTTTATTAATCTAATATGGTTAGTGTTAATCATAACACATGGTAGATTGATTCTGGTTCTACAATCCATGTTTCAAATACCTTGCAAGTTATGCAAAACCTAAGGAAGCCAGTGGGAAGTGAACAATACATTTATTCAAGAAGTAAGACGAGTTCACATGTGGAAGCCATTGACAATTGCAGTTTAGTTTTAAGCAGTAACTTTATTTTATGTTTGGAAAAGTCCTTTTATGTTCCAAATTTCTTTAGAAAATTGATTTCTGTATCAAGACTTGTACTTTTTTGGTTTTTCCTTTAATTTTTTAGATTCTGGTTTTGATTTATGTAATGGATCTGAAGTTATTGGTTATGGTACATTATCTGATGGTCTTTATTCCATTCAGTTACAAAATGATTAGGCCTATAATTCGATGCATGTCACTGCTAGGTTGAAATGATGTATTGTGAATGGAGAATCCTCTATGTTATGGCACTGTAGATTAGGACACATCTCCATTGAGAGAATTAAGAGATTAGTAAATTAAGGGGTACTTAGTATTTTGGATTTTGTTTATTTTGAGACTTGTGTGGATTGCATTAAGGGTAAGCAAACTAACAAGTCTAAAAAGGGTGTCAAGAGGAGCACAAACCTGTTAAAAATCATACATACATATATTTGTTGTCCAGATATGGACGCAAATAGTTTGAAATACTTTATCGCCTTCATAGATGATTATTCATGATATATGTATCTCTACTTACTTCGTTCTAAGGACGAAGCTTTGGATGCCTTTAAAATTTTTAAAGCTGAAGTAGAAAACTAATTAAAATCGTGAGGTCAGATAAAGGTAGAGAGTACAATGGTAGATACACTGGGAATGGACAAGCACCTAGTCCATTTGTGAAGTTTCTTCAGAAACATAGGATTGTATGGTTCTCCGGATCAGAATGGTGTGATGAAAAAAAGAAACTAAACTTTAATGGACATGGTGAGAAGTATAAGGAGTAACACAAAACTTCCTCAATTCTTGTGGACTGAAGCCCTAAAGACGGCTGTGTATATATTAAACTGAGTTGCAACCAAGGCTGTCTCAAAGACACCTTTTGAGTTATTTAAGGGTTGGAAACTAAGTTTGAGGCATATACGTGTTTGGGGATGCCTGTCTGAAGTGAGAATTTACAACCTATAAGAGAAGAAGCTAGACCCAATGACCATTAGTGGGTATTTCATTGGATACGCTGAAAGGTCTAAGGGGTGTAGATTCTATTGTCCATCTCACAACACTAGAATTGTGGAATGAAGAAATGCAAAGTCTCTTGAGAATGACTTGATCAGTGGGAGTGGTCAATTTCAAGACATAGTTTTTGAAAAAGACCATTATGAAGCTTAACCCTCTGGTTCAAGTGATAGATTAATTGTCATTCACACCCCTCAAGTTGAAACAGGTGTTAGACAACTAGTTACTGAAGTTCCACAAGTTGTTAATACCAATCCAGTAAATCAAGTTGTAAATGAAGAACAACAAGAAATTGCTGAACAACTAGTTGAACAATAGGATGAGCAATAAGTTTTTCGAGAGGATGATAATACAATATTAAGGAGATCTACCAGAGTTAGAAGGTCAACAATTCCTAGTGATTATATAGTGTATCTATAAGAGTCAGATTATAACATTGGAGCCAAAAATGATCCTGAAACATTTTCACAGGCCATAACTTCTGAGGAATCGGACCTGTGGCACAATGCTATGAAAGATCAGATGGATTCTATGGCATCTAACCAAGTTTGGGATCTCATCGAGTTACCCAATGGAGTGAAAGCTATTGGATGTAAATGGGTATTTAAGACAAAGAAAGACTCACGAGGTAAGATTGAGGGATATAAGGCAAGACTTGTTACCAAAGGATTCCTTCAGAGGGAAGGAATCAACTACACGAATATATTTTCTCTTGTATCTAAGAAAGATTCTCTTCATGTAATTATGAAATTGGTAGCTCATTTTGATTTTGAGTTACATCAAATAGATGTGAAAACGACATTTCTCAATGGTGAACTAGGGGAAGAGGTTTACATGAAATAACTTGAAGGATTCTCCTCTAGTGATGGTGAGCATTTAGTCTGCAAGCTTAATAAATCCATATATGGATTAAAACAAGCCTCCTGGCAGTGGTATTCAAAATTCCATAAGGTTATCACTTCACTCGGTTTTGAAGAGAATATAATGGTCCAATGTTTATACCAAAAGGTTAGTGGGAGTAAGATGTGTTTTCTTGTGTTATACATGGATGATATTTTACTTACGATTAATGATAAGGTTTGTTATATGAGGTGAAACAATTTCTCTCAAAGAATTTTTATATGAAAGATATGGGTGAGGCATCTTATGTCATTAGCATCAAGATCCATAAAGAAAGATCTCGAGGTATTTTGGGTTTATCTCAAGAGACCTATATCAACAAAGTTTTAAAGAGATATCGGATGAAAGATTATGCACCAAGTGTAGCACCCATAGTGAAGGGTGATAGATTCAATTTGAACCAATGCCCAAAAAATGATTTTGAACGGAAACACATGAAGAACATTCCATATGCTTCAGCTGTTAGAAGCCTTATGTATGCTCTGCTCAGGTCTGCACCAGACCTGACATCACATATGCTGTTGAAATGTTAGGTAGATATCAGAGTAACCCAGGTGTTGACCACTAGAAAGCTGCAAAGAAGGTTATGAGATATCTTCAAGGCACAAAAGACTGCATGCTTATGTACAGGCGAACTGAGAACCTAAAAGTAGTTGGATACTCTGATTCAAACTTTGCTAACTGCATTGATTCAAGAAAATCAACATCTAGTTATATTTTCATGCTAGCTGGTGGAGTTATATCTTGGAGAAGTGTCAAGTAAACCCTGACTGCTACTTCTACTATAGAGGCTGAGTTCGTCTCATGTTTTGAGACCATCTCGCATGGTGTATGGTTGAAGAGTTTTATATCTAGGCTTAGAGTTGTCAATTCAATTTTTAAGTCATTAAAGTTGCACTACGATAACTTGGTTGCGGTCTTTATAGATAAAAATAACAAGAGTGGAAGTTGAAGTAAGCATATCAACATTAAGTATTTAGCCATAAGAGAACGTGTTATGGAAAGGAAAGTTGTCATTAAGCACATTAGCACTAAGTTAATGATTGCGGATCCTTTAACTAAAGGCATGCCACCTAAGCAGTTTAAGGATCACGTAGTGCAAATGAGACTTGGTTCCATAATGTGATTTTTATTGTACATTTATTGCTTCAATGGAACTCTTATTTAATTTGATGTTTTCTCATATGATTTTGTTGACATATATTTAATTGTTTTGAGAAATATCATTTAATTTGGACCTAGAATAAATATATGGTTTATTCATTAAGTTTAAGAGCTAGAAATGAGAGACTTTATATATTGTAATACATGGAAGATAATACCCGCTATAAGAGGACCTATCGCCATGATTCTTATATTTGGTTTCATGTTATGTTTGATGTTAGGTTAAATGGAACAAGTCGGAGAATGTAAGATTTTTTTTCTGAAATCTTCCTACTGTTCAGAATCTGGTCCATTTAATGGTTTAACCCATTAATCACGCAAACGCCCATACATCATCATTTTCATCTTCTATGATGGGCAGAGATGATGAAGTGATGAATTATATACTTTTGGGTCCATATCCTTGGCTTCACGCAACAATCACTGGACACCATCGAGTTATGGAGATCAGAGGCTAGAAGATTCAAAATATTTTGAAACGTTGCTGGACAATATCGGTGCAATGGCTAGATGTATTCCTCTGTTATCCTTCCGTTCACTGAACATTGTGAATAACATGCATGTTTTTTGTTTATACGTAAATAATTTTGTGTTTTAAGATGCTTGCTTAAGTTTACAATTTTGACATTTTAAAACTTAGAAATTAAAACCTGACAAAATATGAGTGAAGAGGTTTAATTGTTAAGTATAACCAACATATCGCCAACAATTAGGATTAAGTAAATGGCCAACAAACTAGGTCATTTTATAAACTACCCCTAAGACTACCTTATGTGCATATGCTGTAGGGACGTTTTTGGGACATAATGAACTAAAACAATACGTAGATATCTGATGGACTTCATTAACGTATCACAAAGGCTACCGTACAAGATGGAGGCTTACAATAGGCATAATTATGCTTTATCCTTTGTTTAAAAGTTATAAGTGGTTTTTTAGTTACATCTAACTCCTACCAATTGAAGTTATCCAACTATTTGAGACTCGAGACAATGAAATAAGGTAAAGACTTGCGAGTATACAAAGAAAACATGTATTGTTAATGATTTGAAATGTATTGGTACACATTGGCGAAAATTTTCAATGAGATGCAAGATTCAAAATGTGAGACCAAAAGATAGCTTGAGATAGACCTTGAGTTGAAGGTTAGATAGATTACATTCATAAAGGAGATATGTAAGAGTTCTAAGGACTTACAGGATGTTTGGTTCACCTGCTGAAATAGATAAGGAATGGAATGATAATTCTTTAGTAATAAAATATATAAGGAATGGAATGAAATGAGGTTTTTTTAGTTTGATTTATTCCGAAGAATTTCTAATGATGATGTAATGCTAATGTTTGGTTTGAAAATGTAAATTTGGAATGACAAAGGAATAACTAACAAAAAAAACCAAAATATCCAAATAATCCCTATTAACTATATTATTATTATTATTATTATTATTATTATTATAGATAAGTAATTATATGAATTCTTTAAGAATATTTTTGTCCAACATGTCCTCAATTTTATTCCTAAACTACTTGGAATAGACTTAGAATAGATAAAGATTGGAGGGTGATGTATTTACTTATTCCCCAAATTCAAGGAATAAATAAACCCTTGGTTTATATATTCTATATGTTTTATCCAACCAAACAAGGGAATAACCTATTATCAGGAATAGATCAGGAATGGAATGGTTATGGCAGTCAACCAAACACCCTCTTAATGTGTGCTTAAATAAATGGACCATAACTAATGTATTTGACATGGGTAAGTATTAGAGACTTCGAACTTGGATAACTTATTATAGATAGAGATCAAGGGAGATCTTAGATGATGTGGTTAATAAGATCACAGTAGACATATATTATCTCTAAAAGATAAAGAGGATGGATGTATCATTTTAAATATAATCTCTTATTAAGTGGAATAAAGGTGATCTATTTAGTTAAATTTAATTAGGATTATGAATTGTAAAGGTAGAAGTGTCTATAAATAGTTTATTTGAGTTTTGCTCTTGAACGAGAGATATAGGGGAAGAGAACACATTGAGAGAGAGCATTCCTCTGTATACTTTTGGTAAAGTAGTAATGCCGTAGTATTCTTATTTGTGTGAAAGTTAAAACATTGCGAGGGTTGTGAGGCGTTTGAGAGCAAGTTTTATTGGTCAACGAACATATGAAAAGATTGAGTCTTACATAAATAAATTTAGTGTCTAGAAAAACCTTCCTAACCAATGGCATGGGACATCAACCTACGTAACATAATAACTGTAACTGTCCAGAATAATTTTAACTACGTTAGTTGTGAATTTGGACCACCCATAATTTGTCTTTTGCTACTGCAAACATTGTTATCAATCAATCATGTTATTGTCTTTCCACTGAAATGGATTGTTTAGACATCTTAAAATAATCTGGATCTTTTCCCAATTTTTAAGGGAACATATCTTCTGTTCCCCCTGCCCAGTTCCCCCCAATTCCCCTTTAATCTACAATAAATTGGATGGTTGAGAACAAAAGGGACAGAGGGAACAAATCTTTGGTAACAAAGATCTGTTCCCAATTTTCAAAGCAGCTTAACTTACACTATCTTTTTATCAAAGCATTCAACCATTATTATACTATCCATCTTATCAAAATGAGAATTTTACAGAGTCTACAAATGAACGTAAAAAAAAGTGAATATCTATTTTACTTTTTTTTAGAAGGAATATCTATTTTACTTTTTCTTAATCATATTTCAACTCTACAACTTATGTTTTCATTATTAATTTACCTTGCATATGACCATTCCATTATGAAAAAAATATAAATAAATGTTAAAATTTTATCTAACATTATACTTATGTGTGAAGTATCTATAAAACATCAATTTAAATTGTCAAATAAATACGCAATAAGATTGATAATCTATTTTCAGTATTCATAAAATCAAATATAAATCATAATATTTTGAAATTTCTGTGACAATGTGAATTCATTGTGGTTAATAATAAATTGAAATAATTATTTTATAATATATTATTTACATCATAGAAAAAATTATAAATAGTCAGAATTAAATTGTTATATTAACGTGTAAAATTTTAAATAAAAGTGCTTAAATAAGAATTAGAGTCAAACAAGACGAGTCAAATGTTATCTTCTACTCCAAATATAAAAGGCAGCTAATTTCTCTCACTTACCAACTTTTTACTAATTAAACAAGCTATTTCGCAAGCAATTAAGGAGCCGTTTGGTTCCACTTCTATTTTTCTGTTGTTGTTTTGGTTTTTGTTTCCTGTTTTTGGTTTTTGTTTTTAAAAAAAAAAACGAAAACCTGTTTGGTTGAGATTTGTAATATAAAAACTGAAAACAAAAACTTGTTTGGTTGAGATTTCTAATAAAAAACTGAAAACAAAAA
>JANIPN010000001.1:24684561-24694900 GCA_027478595.1 Erythroxylum anguifugum
TTCAAGGTTTTACAAGGACAAGATTTATGTTTGCTTTCCATAGAAATTCTGGAACAATTTAGAAAGAACTAGCAAAAATTGTCTTCTTGGAAGTCGTAGTTTGTCTGTATAGCTTTCCGATGCCATAAAGTTTGTAAATTTTGGACATAGGAATCATGAGATATGAATGTTACAGTTTGGCATGTTGCTTAGGTTTTTGGTGTGTATGACAGCTATGGTTATTGATTGGAATATGTGGTTTTGATGAGAAATTATGGTTTTGATTGGATCAAGAATTGATAGTTTGATGACGTAAGTTGATGATTGAGATAGTATGAAGTGATTTTGTATGATAAGAAGTGAATTTGAGAAGTTTATAAGGGTATATGATGGTAGGAAGGTGATAGGAAGCATAGAAGAAGGTTTTGAGGACTTTGGGAAGCCCCATGTCCGTTAAACGAACACGGGAGTCTGTTTAACAGACCTTCTCGGGTCATTTGGGACCCTTGGCATTCCAAACGGACATGGCAAGTCCGTTTAACGGACTTTCTCGGATGAAATGGTGCAGTTTACCCGATTCATGTCCGTTTAACAGTCATGCACGGGAAAGATTGTGTATTTTGACACTGTTAGAGGCCAAATCAGGTTTGGTGGTCTTCATGAAAGTTGTAGCTCTTGAAGTCTACTTTCTAATGGTCTAAGAACGAAGTCAATCCGATAATTGTGGTGAAAGTTATGGAAATCGCGCCAAAGTATGTTCAAATCGATTTAGGTCATGAACATGGTCTACGCTTTTGGGAATAACTCCCTCATCCGACCTCCAATTGGAGTGATTCTTGAAGCAATGGCTTTCTAAGACATTTATCTATCCTTCCATGAAAATTGGTATCAATTGGAGTTAAATTGAGAGAGTTTACATTAGAACAAGTGAGAGGGCAGTTAGGAGAGCATGTTTGAGATTTGAGCACTTTTTGGTATTTTGATGATATCTTGAGTTGTAGAACTCCAATTGAGGTGATTTTTGCTTCAAAATGAACTAGAGACATAGAGCTATGATTTCTATGAGAAGTCAAACTGAAATTAAGGTTTTAAGGTTTCCAAATTTTGTGCAAAAGTAAGAGAAAAGGGTTTCAAGCATGGTGACTGTTTTTTGTAGGGCGCACCATTGAACAAATTGTGAGTGAAATTTTAGGATGTTATGAGTATGAAGATGATTGATAATGTCTAATAAGGGTTTTATGATGTTATGAAAAAAAAAAGAAAAAAATTTGATGGCGAATTAGGGTTTGATGAGATAACCCTTCAAGGCAATATGCAAGCTCAAGGTAATTCAAGGTCATATGCACGTTCACGTTTCATGATTTACAGAGCAAGCGTTGGACTCTCAGAGCAATCGGGATCCAACAGACGTAAGAGTAAGCAAGAGAGTTGGGTTCCGGATACGGGATCCAACAGTTTGTCTCAAGCCTTCTTTTGGTCTCGCATCCGAATTTTGCATCTCGTCAAAGATTTTTGCTAATGCGCATCAATGCATGTCAATGCTTGTCATTGTCCCTTTTCGTCCTTGACTCCTCCCAAGTCCTTACCTTGTTCAGTTGTTTTGCGTGTCGAGCACTAGTCAAGGCTTGCCAATGCCTGCATGATTCCGTTATCATGACTTAGGGGTCTAACATTAGGCCTTTTATTTTGTAAAAGACCCTGTTGAAAATTCTAACCTTTTTTTTAATTTTAGTTAAGCTTATCAATAACAAATTCAATTTGTTAATTCTTGAGGGGTTTCCTTAATTTTTTAAAATTTGGTTTGTGCATTTTTGTTGTCAATATAGTGGACCTTCTGTTATTCAAGTTCTTTTAACATTTTATATTTAACATAAAAATCATTTAACATCAACTCATTTCTTCATTTATAGTTTAATGATGAGAACGGTAGTTAAAAACTTTAAGGTATTTTCCTTAGAGTCAAACTTTTGAAATTTTATTTGCCATACACGAGTCTAAGAATTTTAAGATGCAAGATAATGCTTTAAATATAAAATAGGCATTGTATTGACTAAAAATGCAAGAGCAAAAGCAAAAGAAAAGGCAAAATCATTAATGTCATAGGTTGTTGGTTCCTATATATTGTATTTCTTACGTCTTTTTCTAGGAGTGATTTATATTATGATTGTATAACTATCTTGTGAAATTGAAACAATGTGCTTTAATTAAAGAAAACACCTATTTTTAAAGGATTTTTACTATTATCGTAATTAGATTGTAAACTATATTTTGATATTTTTATGTTGAAATTTTAATAGATAATAAGGAATCATCAGATAAAGATTTAGTAAACCTAACATTTTATTCTTATGATAATGTTGATCTAGTATGAAATATTTTTTTCCCAAACATCTAATAAAACTATTCAATATAAATGTATATTTTACGTTAAAATGTTTAAAGTGGAAGGAATTTATGGATTGAAAGAATATCTTGTTGTTGTTCAAGGTAATATTATTTCTTGCAAAAAATTACCATTTAAAGAATGTGAGAGGATTAAAAATAATTTGTAGCAACAAGTAAAAAATAAAAAATAAAATTGAGACTTGTAAATATATCTTTTGGAGATAATGAAGCATAACAATTATTAAGTAAAGGAAAAAAATCTATTATTGACTCAAATTCTTATTTTCCTCTTAGAGCAACTCATGGTTCTCAACCTAGTTTAAAAAGTACTTCGATTGATAAGGATAATGTTTTGTTATGTAAAAGAACTTGGTTTATATGTACTCCTTTAAATGCTTTAAATTCAACATATTTTTAGAAACAATAGATGTCATAACAACAAAGGGAAAGGATTTAAGACACCTTTTTTATTACGAGATTCTTGTGAGTTATAATTTAAGAAATTTAACAAAGAGAGTGTCAATTTATTATGGACATAGATAACTCTAATCGGGGAAAATAGGATGCTTTATTATGACAAATGAGTGGATTGATCAAAGACAGAGAAATTTAATTAATTTCTTAGTTTACAATAATTTTAGAACAACTTTTATTAGGTCTATTGATACTTTGAAAATTGTTTACGATTATAAATTAGTACTTCAAAATTTAATAAAAAGTTAGCACTTTTCAAGTCATAAATTATAAAATAAGTATAAAAGGATACGACGCTGATGATATTATTCTAGATAATAACGTTTAGGATGTTTGCCTGATTATTGTGAAGATTGTGGTTCTACTTATAAGATTGTTAAGGATTGTTCACTCAAAATGGGAAACCATTTTTGGAGTATATATATATGACAGTATGTATGTAATTCATAAAACAATTATGAATATTTTAAAAGAAAAGGAGAATTGTACAAATCTTATACAAATGTTATTAACCGATAACGGGATAAGTAATTTACTCAAAAGAATCTGCTTAGCATCTCACTTTCTCAATCCTTATTACTTAGTAAGATGCACATACATATGTTGATATTATGAATGGTATTTTAAAAATATTTGAATACAAAAATATTTTCTCTTATAAAGAGTAAAAAAACAAACAATAAAATTAGATTGTATCACGAAGGTTTAGGAAATTTTAGTAGACTATTTGTAAAGGGAAAACTTATAATGAAAGAATTGCAACCTAATAAGTTTTCATACTTTTTAGTTTCATTGTTAATTTATCAATAATATATTTTTACATTTTCATAAATTTTAATCTAAAATACAAATGAATGATAAAGATTATTCAGTGAAAGTGTCATAACATTGAAAAAACTTATTATTAGATTATACAATCTAGAATAACTTTTAACGTTATGATTCATTCAAAAAAATAAAATCGTTTAGATATCAAAAACCCAATGACCTAATTTTCATTAGTTATAAGTTGAGGAGGAAGAATTTGCAATTTATTGATTGAATTTTATTCTAAAAATAATTATAATTTTTTATTATTAATTATATATTTTTTATATACATTTAGAGTGCTTGGTAAGAAAAGAACATATGATCCAAGTAACTTTAATTGTATTAATTCTTGTAATTTTTAGATAAAAAAAAAGAATCATCGAATGGTTTTGATTATAATAAATTTGAAAAAGGCGTTTTACAAATAAACGTATTTGTTATAATGAATAAATTAAAAAAACATATATTGATGGTTAATTAATTTCCTATTTTAAACATATTTACAAACTAAAAGTATAGTTTATTACAATAAAAATAAAGTTAGATATTAATGATTTAAAATTTATTTAAATAAGTAGAAGGTTCTTATGCACATAATTTAGAAAAAAGTGTATGAATTTTTAAATAGTATTAAAGAGTTTAAAACTCTTTACGAAGATGAGATATAACTCTATTAGGAAGCATAATTTTAGTTGTTTACTATAATTTTAGTTTTTATGTTAATTTTAATTTTAATTTAATTATTATATTATTATTTGATTATACATTAATAAATATTTAACAGATACCGGTATATTATTTTTATTTTAATTAATTATTTAATTTAATAAACCAAAAAGAGAAGCTGACAGAACTTACATCGATCTTCAGTTTCACTCAACGAAGATCCAAATTTGCATGCCCGAACTTTACAAGACTAATAGGACCTACACCAGAACATGAGCAATACAAGAATTTTTGTCTTCACGGTTTCTGTCTATTATCATCACATTCTACACATCATGTCATTTTCGAACAAAGGAAACCCCGCCGTAGTAATATGCGCCGTAAATTGCTATGTTTGCAGAAGAAGACGGCTTGGCATGGTGCCAAGTTCGGTTCTTTGATTAAAGACATCGATGCACTTTGAGTTTGTCGAAAACTTCGTAAAAATCTCTATGTGTCTAAGCCCGAGTACCAGCTGTAGATGAGCCAAGTGGTAAACTGGCGCTGTGGACTTTACCAGAACAGGGTTTTTATCCATTCTTATATCAAACTTTCTCCAATGCTTTCTAGATCCTAGCCTGTGCATTGAGTTTCTCTGCTGAGTCAAACAAAAGGGTCCCTTGATCCATAGTGATCAGGAGCGACATGTTAGAGGGTCCAATAGAGGCTGAAAGTCCTGATCAAGAGGTCTCCTTCGCGAGGCCAAATGAAAATAATGATGAGCAAGATATCGCGACACCGGATTTGCATGATACTGCAATGAAAATTGAGAGGGCCTCAGAGGCTTACAAGGGTTGCACAGAGGTTGTGGATAATCCAAGTAAACCCGAGATTTGGATTTGGTATTTCTACGAGTTCTGTTCCTATTTCATTCATACAGTTCTTCTACCGGTTCTTTTCCCACTTCATATTAGTCCGATCAAGAAACTGCCCGAGCGACCTGCCAGGAACGGCAGGGGTTTATTGTGTACAAATAATGAAATGCACCTGTAAGCTTCTCATTCCTACTTCCACAAGCAGATCATATCTTATACACATGGTTTCTCAAAGATGATTCCACTAGGATTAGTAATTTTTATACCCTATTTGAATATGTGCAGTTGTTTGAATTAGATTGAAATAACTTTCTATCTGAACTGTGAATGAACCACTTCGGCTACCTTTCAGGTGCCCACTAAATATTGCAATTTACGACTACTTCCGTTTTTGTATCAATGTCACCAATGCAAAATGCTCGATAGATTTTTTGGCATCAAGTAAATGAAACGAGAGCAGCACATAAGTACAGCAAGAGTTTACGAAAAAATTGAGAGAATTTGGAACATTGTCCCAAAAGTTTAGTCATATGTTTCTGTCTTGTTAAGTAGATGTTGTACTCAAATTGCAGGTACGAAGCTTTGACACTTAGAACCATACCAGTCAGCAACTCGAAATTCTCCCCAATGGAGTGGACTTCCTTTTCATGGGCTATAGGGTTGTTTTTGGCTGCTATAATTATTGCATCCGTTTCCAGTCACTTTGACCATGGCAAGAAACAGATAGTAATTTCTGGTGCAGCAATTGCCATTGGGGCATTCTTTTGCCTGCCTACTGGATTCTTCAACGTTACATGGATTTTCCCTCCATATATTACAGCCATTGTCACAGCTTACATTGTTGCAGCCACAGGCCATACTCGACACCTTGGAATAATGGTTCGAGGCTTCACAGGACCAAGCCTTCAGAAAAGCCAGTTTCATTTGCGCAGAAGGATATCTAACTGGCTTTCTCTGTATGCTACTGCTGCTGGTAGCTTAGGATCTGCTATTATATCAGCATTCGTTTACCATATGCTTAGAAAAAATGAAAAGTTCCTTAGTCTCTGGATTGTCTCAATTTTCAGTGGCATTATCTGGATTCTTGGAATACCCCATATTTTCTTCTTCAAGCCTGGTCCAGCCAATATCTCTCGCGTTTCGTCAATAGCTCATTTTGTCTCCATTTTCAAGTTCCCACATGCCTATGGAAATCTTGTGGTTGCCTTCCTTGCCTCGTTCACAACAATGAGTATTTTCACTACTGTCGTGCTCTATCTGATAGGCCAATTATGCATTAAACCCATCTTCATACTCTTTCTTTGGTTAACTTATTTCACATTTCCATTGGTTGCTATGCCACTGGTGCAACCACTACAGCTACTTATCAAGTCGAATGGAATGAAAATGTATTTGCTCGGTTTCATCTTGTCAACAGTCACCTCAGGATTCGGATTCTACTTTCGAGGAA
Organism: Erythroxylum anguifugum; assembly: GCA_027478595.1. Classification (NCBI taxonomy): domain Eukaryota; kingdom Viridiplantae; phylum Streptophyta; class Magnoliopsida; order Malpighiales; family Erythroxylaceae; genus Erythroxylum; species Erythroxylum anguifugum. Next base: position 24,691,180 of record JANIPN010000001.1, read on the forward strand.
AGATTTGGCAGAGGCTTCATATACTTATTTTTGCTGGTTTACAAAGCACATCAGTTGGTTTACTCTATACTTTTGGGAGGGTTCTTCTGCTAGATTGCGCCCCCCATGGTAGAGAAGGTGTTTTTTCTGCATGGCTTTCATGGGTTAGATCTTTCGGAACTTGTGCAGGTTTTGCACTTGCATCAGCTATGTCTGAAAAGTCAGGCACTTGTTTTGCAATCACATTCTGCACTGCAGTGGGTGGCGGATTAATCTTGATTTACAGCAACATAAGCGACACAGGAGGAGCCAGAGCAGCTAGGATTGTCATTGAAGAAGGAGACGACTTTGGCTCACCTGTACAAGGACTGGACAATAGCATGGCAGAGCCATCAAAACAGTCCATTCATGAAGGAGCTCCTTAGATTCTGGAAAGACGTAGGTTTTTTAGATTGATTCTGAATTTTTTTAGTGTATGCAAAAATAATTAGATCGCCTTTGCCTTGTGTTCATCAGCAATTGTGAAAAATAATCTGTAAGTTCAATCTTTAAACATTGTTCGCTGGCTGAAATGCGGCGATTTGTGTGCCTCCATTCTATCAAATGTAGCTTTCAGGCACTTCATTCTTCTGAACCAAACTTTTTGTTCTCTTTGTATTTGAGTCGATTCATCATCATCATGGCCATTATTCACTACCATTTATGAACACCGCAATTTGGCTGTCCACTAGGGGTGCCAACGCTTCCCCCATCTGGCACGATACAGGCTCGCTGACTTAAGATATTTGTAAAGCGTGATTGATTCGTTACCTGACGAGACTTGTCCAAAATACTTAATTTATAAGATTTTCCAAAGTGACATTATAGATAAAAAGTGATAAGTAAGTCTGATGTTGGGTTAACTGATAATTGCTAGCGCCTATAAGTTATAAGAAGGAAAGTTAAACCACATATAAGTTCAAGTGACGTTTCATTCTAAAATTAATTGGCAATACGTGGAGTAGCCTGCTAAACTTATATATTAGTCTTCGTTTCCCTCTTTTTTTTAATATAGGACACATACGTGTAGGTATTATCAACGTAGTTGTTAGTATTAAAAATTTAAAATGTCAAATAACAAAACAAAGATGAAATTAGTAAGAATAGATGTATATTTTATTATTTGCTATGTCGTTATCGTCATCATCATCACACTCAATTTGAAGTCCCGCAGTGAGGCGAGGTCTGGGGAGGTCGTAGTACGCAGCCTTACCCTTATAAAGTAGAGAGGCTGTTTCCCAAGAGACCCACATGTAGACGTGACAGGTGAAAAAATGACGCAGAATAACAGAAGCAATAATTAAAGAACTGGCACTCAAAAAAAAATTTAATAACTAGAATCGCACTACAAGACAAAACGGACATACCTGCTAGTTGGCCAGATCCAACCTGTATGAACACTTGAATTCACAAGAACAAACCAATAATCGGAAAAACAAAGCATGAACTGAAAGACAGCCCTAAAATAGAAAATTGCAGATCCAACTGAACCATTAAACAAAAACAAATTGATAACCAAGTTGCATCAATGTTAAAAGAAGAATCATTAGGGTTTCTAACAAACAAGAAGGAGAAAGAAAGACCTAACCACTTGAATCGCAAAGATATATACATTTGTACTTTAATCATATATTACATTATAATAATAATAAAAACAACTTTTAATATGCCTATTATTGTGCTTACATTCTAAATCTTTGAGTTATAATAAAACAAATATTGAAAATGTATAGTTACTTATAACTCTTGGAGATCCAATTTTACTTTTTTGGTTAACTGATATTCCATTATTTTGATAATTGGAAAGGAGGACCAAGAACACCCAAGTTTAATAAAAGACAACACATCAATTACTAAATTTCTACTCTTTAGAGAAAGTATTTGATGTGGACTCTCAAAGATTGCTGATTCTTTATTTCCTCATCCAATATTTGATTCTCTAAATTCATATCTAGTGCCTGTTTTAGACATCTTTGGTGGATATACATGTTTTCTATACATATGTGAATAGTATTTGGATACTTGAATATAAAAAGACACTAAGGAAAAACAAAATTTGATAAAATAAATAAATTTATTAAGAAAGTGTGATTGGACTATTTTAATATTTCTTTCAAGGACTAATCACTGATTTGATGAAGTTTCCTCAAATTTTAGAATTTGAGGAAGGTTTGTTTACCTTGGAATTTGTATTATAAATTCTGAATAAAGATTATCAATAATAAAAAATGTATAATTATCAAAGAAATTTATTTTTATATTATAAAATATAATTGACTAAAAATTACAAAAAAAAATTATTGAATTTTGAAATACAAAGAGAATTTAATTTTATTAAATTAAAATTAATCATTCATTATATAAGTCGAACCGTGATTTTTAATATTGTTAATATCATAAAATATTTTTTAGCATTTTAAACTATATATATTTTGAAATAAATAAAACTACAATCTTTTGCCCTTTTCATAAACTGAAGACAAAATATTGCAACTGTTATATGTAGGAAAAATTATATAAAAATAAATATCCAATATTTATTCAGTATGTTTACCTTTACCACGTCTAGTACTTTTTTTTGTTAATTATTTTTTTGATACTATGATTTGAACCTAGATTTGTATTTTATATATATTATTACTAATATATTGAATTACTAAAGTTTCTTAGCAACAGCTAAACATACTTAATTAAGCATTTATACTTTCTTACTTACCAAAGTAAAACCTGAATCTTGAAATTGAGTACATCTTTTCATTACATACCAACAATTTATACTCACATTTTCAACTGTTTTTCTCTTATTAATTAGTAATTAAATTTAAATTATACTAAGTATGTAGTTTAAATCTTTTTTTTACTATACCATTGATTTTAAAAGATTATAATTTACCTTTATGAAATTATATTTTTGTATTACGTAGACATCTAACATTATTATTCATTAAACATTTTAATGAAAATAACGAAAGAATATTGTATTATTTGTCTCTGTTATGGACAATGCAGGTATTGTTATGGACAACGCAGTACAACGAGAGTCATCCCAGCTGAGAAGAAGCTCCAGGCCAAAAATAGCTTCTAGAAGGCTACACGGTTTCGTTTTGGGAAACACAGCAGCAAATGACAGGTCATAGGAATAACGGTTTGTAATGATGAGAATGGCACATTATATACGAGGACAGTACCTAGGAGTTGGTCATGCAAAAACTGTTATGTTCATTGTTATTCTCTCTCACCTCTGATTCTCTCTTTTCTCACCTGTCGTTCTCTGTTTCTTTTGCTTTCCACGAAAAGCTTGTAATTCTCAGTGAATCAATACAAGTCCCTTCTTCTTAACTGTGTGTTGCATTCCTGTCATTTTTATCCAATACCTTACATAATCATGCAATACTGAATAATAAATGCATCATGTAAGATATGAAAATCATATATATCTCTTTTATTTCAAGTCAAATGCAAAAAAAAATCCTTTTAATAATGGCTTTGATAACCTTATTTGATTTTTCTAGAGTTAAAACTTATTTATTACCAATGAAATAAAATCACAAAATAAAAAACTCAAAATTTAAAATTCACAACCCTGAAACCCAAAATAACTTGAGGGACCATTTTGTAAATTTTGTAAATTTTGAGCTTTTTATAATGTGTTGATGTCAACAGCTGGCATTAATACTGTGTGTGACAGGAGGGTGTGTGTGTT
>JANIPN010000001.1:24705379-24732547 GCA_027478595.1 Erythroxylum anguifugum
TTAGTATTTCTAGTTTTATAATTATTTTTTTACTATTATTTATATATATTAGGTATTTTTATTGTATTGAATTTTTTCCTATTATTATTATTATTATTATCATGTTTATTTTATTTATTTTATGCTTTTCTTCTAATTTTCCTTTCATTTATTATTTATTTATTTAACTATTTATTTTCTTTTTCCATTTTTGTTTTTTTAATTAACTGGGATCATTTGGAAACAATCTCTTTATTAGTTAAGGGTAAAAGTGCATACTACTAGACTTCCCTATATCTTGTAGTGATTTTTATTTGGTATTGTTGTATATTAATTCAATTATTAAAATCAAATAATAAATTTAATTATGTGATAAAATTAATTTAACTAAATAATAATAATACTCATTAGTATTTAATTAGGCGGGATATTATAAAATTTGAAACTGATCTTTTTTGAAAAAATTCTAAATATAGATTTCAAAGTTTATTTTTTAAAATTTCTAATTGGGCTTAACCCAATAATGAAGTCATTCAAACCCTGAGTTAGATGCTTAACTTTTGCTGTTAGTGGCTGTCCGCGGCATTTGTCAAAATAATCTTTTCCAATTTATACCCAATTATCCTCAATCCTCATTCGTCACTTTTTTAGTTTTTTTACAATTTTTCTTTTAAAGAAACGTCGCTTCCTCTTCTCAATTTCAGTTCTCAGGATTCGTAGCCCTTTCTCTGTGGAGCTCACAATGAGCTCACCAACTACTCCAGAGTGTTTAGATCTGATCTTGGTTGATAATGGGAGTAGCTGCGAACCAGTTCCCTTGAGTAGCTGCGAACCAGTTCCCTTGAGTAGCTACGACCCCAAGAAACTGAGAAGATCCTCAAGATTCACCCCATCTCTTACTAAAACCCGCAATGTGGGTGACGGTATAAAGAAATCCAACAAATGGCACATCCAAATGAGAAGATCTCCAAGATTCTGTTCCCCCATTTCGCGAAACGTTTCGAACGGAACTGTTGAATTCAAAATCTTGACGAGGTCTCAGAGGTTGAGAAACGGTTGTGCAGAGACCAGTGTGGTTGAATTCGGACAAAAGGCTGGTGGGAAGAGAAAGAGAGAGCTTAAGAATGGCGAGAAGCAATTCGAAGAAATGTACGTGAGAAGGTCACCGAGGCTGACTCCATCATCTTGTGCTCGTGCTCGACTTCGTAAATTCAAGATGAAGTCCCCTACAATTAAGGTACGTATCGTAATCCTCCACTTTTGCATGTTTACATATTTCAATTCTGCTTCGTTTGGGCTCTTAATGTCCAGGCTTGCCGTCATTTATCAATGCCTGTCGGTGGTCAACCGACGGCGGTTTGTAGCAGAATGCTGATTTCTGTTTTCAGATACGAGTAGACAATTGTCGGCGACAGCTGAGTTCTCGTTATTAGATGGGAAATTGTTGTCTTTCGTGTCTTTTATTGATTTGCTGCCGATTTTTGTTGCATCGGGTTTTCAACCCTAAAAGTCTTACATTGCGCTTGCCTTCTTTTGGGGGTCCTCAAATGGGTTGGCTTGACGTCACCTAAATTCTAATCCTGGAATTGGATATCCATTTGTTTTGGTTCTAATTTTCTTTTTGTTACACTAAGAAAACAGTTAGAAATTTGAAGATACAGTAAACTTTATACATGAAAACACAATTTCAAGGTCTTGATGATCCTGCTTCCAAAAAAAAAAGGGGGGGTCTTGATGATCCTCCGAATATTTGCTTTGGAGCTAAAAAGGAAATATTTGCTTTCAGTTTTAACAAGAAAAGATCACTATAGATTTGTGGATCACGCAGTATCGAATTCAAGTCAACTTCAAGATTTTCTGATGTTTTCCGTCGTTACTGTCTTTGTTTGTGTTGTAACTCTAGTTTTTCTTTTTTGACTGTTTTTATTGCGGTTTTTTATTAGCTTATAAATTTTTAATAAATTATTTACTTATTTAATTTTATTAAAATATAATAATTTTTATTAATATTTATTACGTATAAACTAATATTATTTATTTAATTAATTGATAAAATTAATTAATTTTAAATTTTATTTAATGTTTAATTATTACTAATAATAAAAATGTAATATATTAATATTAAAAATTAAACATGTTATTTTTCTTTTTGTTTAAAAGATAAAAATTAGGAAACAAAAACAAAACTAATAAGTGAACCAAACTGCTGGTACTGGTGAACAAGTTTTGATTTGATCAAGAGTGGGACCAACACTAAATATCTTGGGCCTTGTATGAAATTGACTTTTTAACTGAACTCTGTCAAACGAAAAACTAAACATTTGAATAACGGGTTTGTGCTTGGTTGTTTCTGATGATGTTCTTTTGTGATCAACTCAAGCTAGGTTCTTTGGTCTGGATGTTATCACCTCAATTTTCTTTGTTTTTTGTCTTCATTTTTTAGTTTTTGATCCAAAAGTTCCAAGCCAAAAAAAAAAGTTTGGAATGATTTCAACTTTCTGCCAAACCTCGGTTTGAATCCCAGCTTGGGATTCATCTAATATGGTTTTTGACAACATTACTCAAGCCTGAATTATTTGCTAGCGTGAGTCTTTATTCATTTACTAAAGTTTCCTGTAATTATGGAGGCTTTGTTGCTCTATTTAGTTTTCCAATGTAGAGCAATTTAATTGGGAAAAGTGTACGATGTTTTAAGCAATACTTGCACATACGGATGTACCCAACAAGAAACAAACTTACATCTTCACTTCTACTTGTGATTTATGGTTATTCAGAGCCAAAGGTCCAAGTGTCAGGGCTTAATAGTGAAGTAAGTAACAATCACCATTATCTTTAACTCAATTTTATCATCTCATTTTTCACCTTTCATGTGATAGTTTACGTATGATAGGCATCTTTGTGGCACTGGTTGTCCTGCAGGAAAGAAGAAGAAATTGAAGAAGGAAAAGTTGGTTCAAATGTGGACGGCTTGAATGAAAATGTGTTGAAGAGCCCTCTTAGGCAGGCAGACTTTATTGAAAATGACAATTTCGTAAAAGCTTTGCCTACAACATGTCATGTCTCAGGAGTCTGTGAAGAAACGCGACTGAGAAGCTCGACAGAATGTACTTTGGAAACTGAAAACAGTCCTAACAACCAATCTTCAGAAATTTTTGTTGCCACTTTATCAAACAATAAATTGTTGCAAACTTATTCCGGAAGTATTCAGTTAGATGCTTCAGGGGAAAACGAAGAATGTGCAGATTCTTGTGGATTATCTGATTCTGTGAGAGAATGGCCTCTTAAGAGGATCAAAACTCACTCAGAAGATTTTGTTGTTGAAATGCTGGATGAAAAATTTTCTGAGCAATGCCCCGGAATGGTCGACTCTGGTCTTGATTCCGAAAATGACAAAATAGGTCATCTCACTGCTGATTTGTCTAAATCAGCTGAAGAAAGGACTGCAAAGATGTACTCTTCTGAGAAGACTAAACCCCAAACTTCAGGGAAAAAATGTAAGAAATTCAAACGTTGTTCCTTCATTGGAGATCCAGTCCCTAAAGATGAAGCTGAAGAAAGGTGGAATTGGCGGTATGAGATGAAGGTGATCCATAGTTCTCCAATTTTTATATGCTTTTTGATGTGATTTTATCTTCAGTATCAACAATTCTATTTTATGTCTAGACAACAATATTAGATTGACTTCAAGAAACTGACTGGTAAGAATTTGTTCTGCTCAGATCCAAACATCATAGATCATCATCATCAACACCCAGTTGAAGTCCTACTGAGACGTGGGGTTCAGAACATCATAGATAATTGTGATAATATGTCAAGAGTTGCCTTTCAGTTCAAAGCATGCTTATGCAGCTGAATATACTGTATTCTATGCTCTAGTTGATTAACCGTGGAGTTAACCCCTGCCACAGGCAGGCTAATTCTTGTTTTTGTCTTCAGGTTTTCCTTTCGCACATCCATGACACTGTTGAAGTATTTTCAATTTGTTTTTGCTCTGCTACATTGTCTGAAAAAGAGAAAAAAGAGTGGGAAACCGTAGAAGTGATCCAAGTTGAAATATTTCCTTTAAAACTTTTATATACAAGCTAAAGTAAACACCGAAACTGTCAAAAAAGAATACTATGCAAATGCTCTTCTCTTCATATTTGACACGAAGAGCCTGTAAAGAATTTGCTTTCAAGTTTACATGTTTTTGGGACTGTGTCATAGTTTTGATTATTAGTTTGATTCTTTTACTTGCAACATGTTGACTATGCATTTATTTGTTGTGCTGATCAAAACTCATGAGAGTATTTAAATTGTCAATTATTGGAATGTTTGATTTTACTGATGCTGGTTCTGATGCTAAAAGTCTTGGCGTTTACAGAGTCAAAGATCCAAATGCGAAAAGCTTCCTTCAGTGTAAGCAATACTCACAAGCTTTTCCTCATGTTAGTTTTTGTTCTTCATTTTTGTGGTACCAACATGAAGTTCACCTTTGATGGGTTTTTGCTTGTGCTTTTTGTGTGCTTGTGTTATCAGTGACAACGATAATGATGAAGACAAAGTTGTTTGGAATGTGGAATGCCATTACAATCAAGCAGAAATTAATGGGTGCATATTTAGTCTCGGGGATTGTGCTTATATAAAGGTGAATATGCTTAAATTGGTATCTAAAGAGATGGACAAACATTTTCACTTTTTTATCTTGTTACTCAACATTCCGAAATTTGGTTGTACTTTGTTTTCATTTGCTTATGCATTTATCAACATTTGGATTCATTCTCCTACTGTTATAAAACTTAATCTAGCTATGAGGAATAATATCTGGGAAAGTGAATATATTTGCAACTGCATTATACCGATTATATTTTTGCAGAAGCGAATCCTTTTGAGGGTTTTCTAGTTTCAAATCATTGTTCAGATTTAACATTTATCTGCACTTATGCAGCTTTGTAACAAGTTGAACACATACTGGGGGCTCCATTGAACAAGTTTTTCCTTATTTTATATATCTTTGGTCATGTTTTCTGAAAGAAGATGTCATACTACACCTAGAGTGGCTTTAAGCCCAAGGATCCTGCATCCAACTTGCATCCCTATAATACTGCAGTTTCCTTTCCTAAGTACGTGTATTATTTAGTATATCTAGGAGTCAGCTGGGAAGAGCACTCTCACCTATTGACTGTTCTACTTCTGCATTGACAACAAAAACCCCTTTCTCCTCTTATATATCTCTTTGCTGTCTTAGTGATCTTTAAATGGAGGTTCAGTCGTCCGTAACTGCTTTTGAACTTCAAGGCCTTATGATATGCTTGTACCTTATAATTATATTGCCTTACTTTTCATTCTTTGTTCACTAGTGAGCATCACTTGGTGAATTGACAAATTTTAAATTCTACCTTCATCCAAATGCTACTATTCACTTGCAGTCATTGAATTTGTACTAGGCCTTTTACGATTAACAATTTGGGATTTTCTCTTCCCAAAATTCTTTAAACAACAAGGTATTTTTAATAAGCTTTTTAGTTTTATTATGAGCATGTGATTCGCTGTACATGGAAAAACATTCTCACAGTTTGGGGTGCTTATCAGTACATCTTGTTTCACATTTCATGCTGTTGCTTGTGCATGAGATTGCATGTTTGCATTATTTGTTTAAAGAAGAGAAGTCATTTTTGCTTAAGAAGTCAACAACACGTATTATCATAAAATTCTTGCAGGGAGAAGGAAAACAAAAACATATTGGTAGAATAGTGGAATTTTTCAAGACAACAGATATGGAAGATTACTTCAGGGTCCAATGGTTTTACAGAGCTGAAGATACTGTAAGGATATGTTTTCGCAATAGTAACTTTGACAGGCTTTTGTCAGTTATAAGTTTTACTTGTGCTTCTTGTTAACTAAAAATAATATTGCCATCTTACTTATGGGTCTAGGTTCTGTTTCGAATAATGCTTTTGAATTTATCACATTATGATTCAATATTTGTTGAAAGTTTTTCTGTCTGTATTACATTTGACCTTGGTTAATTTTTTTTTTTTTTGTAATTGTTATTTAACCTTATGATCTGGTTGAGTATTTTTTGATTTGCAGTCTATGTAAAATGAATCATGCTTTGACACTTATGCATTCATTTTTGTTTTCTCAGGTTATGAAAGATGAAGCTGCTTTTCATGACATTAAGCGTGTATTCTTTTCCACAATAATGAACGATAACCCACTTGATTGCATTATTTCTAAAATCACAGTTGTGCAGAAATTACCAAGGGTATGCTTGTTCTTTTTCATTTTTTTTTCCTTTATATGAATCTACCGTTTATTAGAAGTTCTGGATTTTCAATTAGGCATTAAGGAATCTTTTGGCCAGGTCAATTTTTTTCAGTTGCATCTGATGATCTTTTCTTTAATATTTTGTAACTTGTTTCAGCTAGGTGCAAAATCGCTTTCAGGTCCATTATTTGACTTTTATTATGACATGGAGTACTGTGTGGACTATTCAACATTTCGAACTCTGCCTGCTGGTAAGTATATATATTAAACTCATGGTGCTATGTTGTTTGTTGAACCTTGTCAGTTGCATGAGAGCTTATTGTTATCAAAGTATAAAGAATTGGAAGTTTTGCATCAAGGTTAAGTGAATAACATAGAACCAAATTGTTTGGTAGGATAATCCATTATGTAGAAGCAGACTATTTTGATAGGATGAAAGGCAGAAACTACCTACTCCACGTCTTGCTGTGTTTCTTGAATCCTTATTTACAGTTTCCATGTGCTGATGGCAGCTGCATTCAAATGCATTTGAAGAAAACAAAATCATGAGACTTAAGGCATAATGTTATCTTGAGTTCTGATAGCTTACTAATACTTTTCTTCTTGGAGCAGAAGTGGTTCTCATCAGCGTATTGATATATATAAGTGTATATATATATATGTTTCTGATACTACATTGGTGCATAGCATTATTGATTTGTTTTGAATAGGAGTTTGTGGTTCGTATAGTTATTGAAGTGATCTGCACTAGTTTTAATCTAATGTGTTACTGACATAAAGGTTTTTGACTTTTTTTGGAATATATATATATATATATATATATTGGTGCATAGCATTATTGGAGATTTGTTTTGAATAGGAGTTTGCGGTTCACATAGTTATTGAAGTGATCTGCACTAGTTTTAATCTAACGTGTTTGAAATAAAGTTTTTTTTTTGGCGCTGGTGTTCTGATTTCCTCAGTTCGTTGGACTTTTAGTATTTAGACATGTTGCTTATGGTGCTATGTCAATAACAGTTTGTATTTTAATCTGTATTTCGTTTTAATATCAGCGTAATAGTAAGATTTGCACATGGTCTTATGTTCTAGTCTGGGAAATCTCTTTATGATGCCCTTTTACTTTTATAAATTAGCATATCCCTACCTACTCATCTTTGCATGGACTGCAGCCATTGCTTTGTACAATGGTGCAAATATCTTGGACTTTCAACCAGAAAGGTGAATGTTCAAGTCTTGAAAGCAGCTAATTTGTCCCTAAGAATTGAAGGGTGGGAATGCTCCTAACATTTTCTCCCAAAACATCATGGGAATACAAATGGGTAATGGATTAAAGGCCATCTTTGTGTCCCATCTTATGTATGAATGTAGATGCATAGGTGTCCTGGAATGATATTTTCCATAGCTTTTGTGTGAGAGGAAGTCAATGGATGGACTGTTAGATAGTTCAACTAGGGCTTTGGATTTTTCAGTTTATGAAAAGGAAACTTTATTCATGGAACTCTTTAAGGATTAATATGTTCAATGCTAGGTAAAGGCTCATCCATAATAATTATGAACTTAAAAGTAAACAGAAGGGAGAGAAACAAATTACACATTGATTAACATAGTTTGGCTGGCACGAGTTATGGCACCCTTCATTTACACGAATTGGGGGCAAAGCAAAGGCTTTTGTTGGAAGAAAGATTGTAAATCAATCTCCCCCAGTATGGTCTGAAGGACTTTTGGTGTGGGTGAAGTGGGGTTGTTACATACAACCGAGGCAAAAACGTGGCTTATGATTGAATCTTCGAGGCATAGTATTGAAGGTTATGTTCTTTTTTGCTTTTACTTGGCCTTCTTTTCATTCGTCTTGAAGTCGACTTCCATGGACACAAAGACCACGAAAGGTTATGAGGTGTATTATTCATTGTTTTTTACCTGTCTATCTATAATAGTAGGAAAGTAGAAGATTCTACAATGGTCAAATAAAATATTTGTAGATGGTACCTAAACTACTTTATTGTTGGATATAGAAAACGCTTACTATATTAGATATATAAAAATATTCCTATACTAAATACTAAATTTCCATAACCTTCACCGAGAATTTTTCGCGCCTTTTAGAGATCTGATCTTCTTCTGCTTTTGATTTCCTGCCTTTTTCCCATTTCTATGATGCTTTCAATTTGTAAACTTTTCAATGTCTTTTTTCTGTTGACCTCACATAAGTCTCCCACCTGAGAGGAAATATTTGTTTGTTAGTCTTAGATGCTTAAAACTGTTATTTTATGATGCTAGCATTTTCCCAAGCAATGAAAACAGATATTCTAGTGGGTAGAAGTTTGTTGTGTCCGCTTTTTGGTGTGCCCAAGAAAATTGATCATTTTTTGACTCTGATTTTGATCTTGTCATGTGCTTTACCCTGGAACTGTCGCTAGAAAGTTTGTAAAATTGTAGGCTATAAATTTTCACAATATCATGTGGAAAATTAGGTCACATGTTGCAATTATACTTGGCACAAAATTGATACATAACCTGATATCTGTAGGTAATGCAATAAACCAACAGGAGTCCTCAGTTCTTGAGTCTGTGAAGAACGTATGCACAACAACCAGCAAACTTTCCTTGGAAGCATTTCTTAGTCTTGAAAGTCCCAAAGCTGAACTTGTGCTGTTAGATGTTTTTTCTGGCTGTGGTGGAATGTCGACTGGATTGTGCTTTGGAGCAAAAGTTTCGTCTGTTGATCTTGTTACGGTACTATTTCAAACCACTTAGTTTCAGTTCTTGGTGTCACTCTTATGCCACATTCAATTTTTTTAAGCTTTGTGCTTCATGCTTTCTGCCATTAACTTTAGAGATGGGCCCTCGATAGTGATAAGTCTGCCTGTGAAAGCTTGAAGTTAAATCATCCAGAGACATATGTGAGTGCACCTTAAGTTCCAGGACTTTTGTCAATTTGGCAGCATCTGTGAATCATTGGGTATATGTTGATGTGCTGGTACTTCTGTGTAGGTCAGAAATGAAGCAGCTGAAGATTTTCTTCAACTCTTGAAGGAATGGGAAAAGTTATGCAAAAGGTATGTGATCAGTGATTCTGGAAAATCACGAACTTTGCGATCAGGCAACAAAAACCAAAAGTCTCTAAAGGGAACTGGTGACCCTGATGAACTCGAGGTTGCAAGACTTGTTGATATTTGTTATGGTGATCCTGATAAAACAGGAAAGCATGGACTAAAATTCAAGGTATCTCATAAAAATGTATGTCTTCTGTCATTGTGCTGCCTGTTTGTGGAGTCTATGATGGATTGGCTTTTGGATGTTAGAAATATTTGATATACTATCAAGGAAATGATATCTTATTTTTGAGACAAAGACCCTATCCTGTTCATGTTGTTTTCGGCTTAAGATTCAGGACTCTTTTGTATCAACATCTTATATGCTCTTATAAGTAAAACTAGGAGTATGAAAAATGTAGTTTCTGAAGAGTTGGAAACATGTTGAATGTGGAAGCCAGTGTTGTCAATGACCAAAATACATGGCCTTGAAGGATTAGTGCAGCTCTGAGATACAACTTGGGTCACAAGACTCTTCTCGTATGTTGCCAGTTTAATGTGTTTCATACATCAGTCATCAATATGGTCTGATTATTAGCTAATTGTAGCATGTTTTATAAATCACCTCTATCACTTTTAATCTTGCTGTCTCTATCTGCTTCAAGTGCTAGGAATTAAAGTTTAATGTCCTTAAATACTTCGGAAAATGGGCGTTTATTGTTAACTGAATTGCAGTTTATACAGTTTAGGTATACTCTACCACTACAGATTTTTTTTCCCACTTTGATTATCTCTGTTTCTGTAGGTGCAATGGAAAGGTTTTGATGCAAGTGAAGACACTTGGGAACCAATTGAAGGATTAAGGTATGATTCCATGCTGTGATTTACTAATTTTTGGTTGAGTTGCGGCTTTTCACTCTTTTGTAACTAATTTTTTAGGAACTGTGTAGAAAGTCTACGGAAGTTCGTAAGAACTGGGTACAAATCCAAGATCTTGCCACTCCCAGTAAGTTTGGTTATTTAGAGGTTAGAAGCTTAATTTTTTGTATGAGTCATCCCTTACAAATCAAGATGTTCCAGGGAGATGTTGATGTCATATGTGGAGGCCCTCCTTGCCAAGGGATTAGTGGCTATAATCGTTTTAGAAATGTTGATTCGCCCCTCAAGGATGAAAGAAATCAGCAGATTATAGTTTTTATGGATATCGTGCAGTTCTTAAAACCAAAATTTGTGTTGATGGAAAATGTGTGTGACATTCTAAAATTTGACAAGGGTTCTCTTGGGAGATATGCTTTAAGTCGTTTGGTACACATGAGATACCAAGCAAGGCTTGGCATCATTGCAGCTGGTTGTTATGGTCTACCACAATTTCGATTGCGTGTTTTCTTATGGGGAGCTGATCCCAGCGAGGCAAGTTTCTTATTTCATGGGTTAAGATGGTGAATTGTTGGGTGTTGCTTGACCAGATTTCTTCTCATACTTTCTTTGTCGAAAATTAAAGATTTCATTGATTAAATATATTTACTTCTAGAGTACAAAAGGACGAGGATAATCCAAAAGGTCTAGATTACAAAGAGTTATAGTTCCTAGTAATTATCTACGTCTTGATATCTAAGGGGTACTTATGAGACCACATACACTAGTATTACTCCAAACCCCATCTTCTCACACTTGATAGTACATTTAACATATGCACTTTGAAAGAGTTTGAACTACTGAACAGAAATTGAGTAATGTTCTTAATACATTGTTTTGTGGCCTTCCTTTTTAACCTTCTAGTCCATGAAACTGGAAATCTAATAAGCATGCAATGAAAGTTGATGTTATTTAAGTGTATGCATGAAATAAAACATTAATGACTGCATGGTGGCTTGAATAGTATCAAGAGTTTCTATTTTCTCTGAAAAGTTCTTCAAGGGACAAAAAGAGAGAAAATTTAGTGGTGTCTATTTTGGCACAAATCTAAGGAATAATTTTTGTAATTAGATTTGAATAAGTGCAAGTAAGGTTAACTTTGATTAATATTTATGAATTAAATCTATGTTTTTGATGATGCCCAAATTTTAATGTTCTAACTTTCATCTAAAGCAAATGATCGTGAAAGCTTGGATTTAATTGCTTTTTATCTTTACCCCATGCAGAAACTGCCCAAATTTCCACTTCCCAGCCATGATGTTATTGTTAGATACTGGCCTCCACCAGAGTTTGAGGTATGGACTTCTTCTTCAAGTTTAACATCTTGTGGTGGATCTTTAGTATTGTAGCTATTTGATTAAGTTATTTCCATGCTTTTCAGCGTAATACGGTTGCTTATGATGAAGGCCAGCCTCGTGAACTAGAAAAAGCCATAGTTCTTCAAGATGCCATTTCTGATCTCCCAGCAGTAAACCTGATATTTTCCACTTTTCAATTGATGATTTACTAGTTTAATGAAATTCTATTGCATTCTCATTCACTTTTGTACTAATAGGTCAAAAGTCATAAAACTCGAGAGGAAATGCAATATGCAATTTCTCCTGAAACTGACTTCCAAAGATATATAAGGTCAACAAGAAATGGTAATGTAATTGCTCTATGTTTTACAAGATTTGTTAAGTACAACATTGGAGCTTTTATATTGTTCTGATTAGGTTTTGAACAAAATCTGACCATGCTTAATTGGTTCCCAAATTGCTCTGTCTTCTGCCAGTGTTTTTATTCTCCTTGTACAAAATTCTTATATTCTTATATTTTTGTTATTGTTTTCACTTTTTTGTCCCATGCCCCAAGAGCCCCAGTATCCAATCTGCTTTGTGCTTCTTTTGAAACTTTTCCTCACTTGTTTCATTTCTGTGGTTAGAGATGTTGGGTTCTGCACTGAACAGTGGTGCAAAAACTGATATACTCTATGACCATCGACCCTACTCATTGACTGAAGATGACTATGCTCGAGTTTGCCAGATTCCGAAAAGAAAGGTTGCACACTTATGAACCTTTGGTTATTCTTTTTTCTGATTCCATATTAATTTAGAAATTTTGTTCAGGGAGCGAATTTCAGGGACCTTCCAGGCATAGTTGTAGGGGGTGATAATGTTGTCCGGCTAGATCCCACCCAAGAGAAGATTATGCTACCATCTGGAAAGCCACTGGTAAGTTAAGATTGTTCTCCTGAAACTTAATTGCTAGAGTTCTTTCCATCGCTGTTTGTGTCTGCAATTTTTAGATTACTATTCATTATTTATTTTTCGATGTTTTATTTTCCACAATGAGATTAGTGATGTGATAAAAAAAAACTTGTGTCAAGTTACTGTTGCCTGTGTGCAGTATTTCCAAAAGAAAATTGGTCAAATAAAAGATAACCCTGTAGTGTCAGAGTAAACACAATAACCCTGTAGTGTAAGAGTAAACACTATCATCTTTAATGATGCATTTCTGGAGAGAAAGCTCTGAGCAATAACCAGGTTAGAATACTTAGGGCCCATAAAGTAGATTCCATTTTTCCTTTTAGTTTCAGCTTGCCGAATTGGAATTTGTCTCATTTAAAGTAAACCTAGTTCTCTGGCCTTTTGTCTTAAAAAAGGGCAAATTGCACATCTTATATACATCATATAATCAGCTGATCCCATTTTGTTGACTAGGCTCACGTCTATTGCATAAAAATTACATACTCGAATGTGTTTATGTGAGGCACAGGTCTTCTTTGCTTGCATATGTAACAAGCATTCCATAATACAATGTTCTTGTCTGTGCCTCTAATTTTCACCATTGTTTGCATAAAACAATTTTCTTTTTGATATTCATGGTTGCATATTTATTTTGTATTGTATATATATTTATTTTGTTTTGAAACAAATAGATTAGACTTAAAAATATCACATGCGCAGATATCTGTTAAGGTAACTGATAGGACTAGACTGAATGAAATGAGATTGTTGAAAATGGTCGAATCTGTAATTCCCCGGTGAATGTTCCTGTAAATCAATGAGTCTAACTTTTCTGCACCAGATATCACACTCAAACAGTTCAAAATAATCATAATCTGATGTTAGTTCTTTTTCTTTACCAACATTTTTAGGTACCAGATTTTGCTTTGAGGTTTGAGCAAGGGAAGTCTAAAAGGTTTGATTTGACCTCATACTGTCTCTTTGATCAGATTTTTCAAAGATTTAGCTGATCTGAGCACATTCATAGGCCCTATGCAAGATTATGGTGGGATGAAACTGTTTCCACTATCGTTACTTATCCGGATCTTCACAGCCAGGTCTCTTTGTGCTCTTTTTGAAGGTTGCAACATTTGTCCGCTATAATGTCTGTAATAAGATTATATTGGTGTTTAGGCAGTGATACATCCTGAGCAGGATCGCGTCCTCACCATACGAGAGTGTGCAAGGCTGCAAGGTTTTCCTGATTATTATAGATTCAGTGGCACAGTTAAGGAAAGGTAAGAACATCTCTTCACGTTCCATTCTAAACATCAAATCTGTTACTGCCATCAAATTTTAGGGAGGACTTTGCATAGTTATCCTACTGGAGAATTAGGGAGCTAAATGAGGACGATTGTTGGTTCACTGCATGGTTCGCTCATTTTTCATCTTCATCTTCATTACAGATGTCTTAACTGCAGTCGAAAATATTGTAAAATCCTTCATAATTTGGACATTTAAACCCATGTTGTCTTATGGTTGCTGCAACCAGTTATTTTCTCGGTTAACAAAATTGTAGTTTATGTGCAGGTATCGTCAGATTGGAAATGCAGTTGCAGTTCCTGTAGGACGAGCACTAGGATATTGCCTGGGGATGGCATTCCGAAAACTCGGCGGGGATGAACCATTGATGAAACTTGCACCAAAATTCTCACTTTCAACTTACCTTGACATGGCAAATTCATCGGTTGTGGAGGACTGTGATTCATGACGTAACATACCATTACCATTCATTCATTAGTTCTTGACAGAAACTCTCCTTGGTCAGCCATGGCTGTAACATTCAACTGGCTGGCTAGCCTAATTTCCACCCCGTAAAATCAGAGTAGCGTACAATGATCATTTAAACTGCATTGCTCATTCTCATTTCTTTCTTTTCTCGGTGTTCCAGGTAAAGATTTCCTAAAGCGTACCCTTTGTTATTAGGCTTTACCAAAAAAACATTTGGTAAGTCAACGGAAAAAATTTTCAAACCCTACTTGAAGTGTTTTTATTCCTCTTCTTAGTCGATGGATTTAGACTTTTAATTTAGTTTAAGATAGGCTTAAATTGATAAAACAATCTCTCTATTAGTTAGGAGTAGGTTGCGTATTACTGGCCTTCTTTTCAAATTTTGCGTGTTAGAGAGATTTATATTGAATATTGTTGTCATGTCGTCAAGTTTAAATCTATACTTTTTAATTATATTTTAAATTGAGTTTAATCATATAAATTGGAAGCATATAAATTGGAAGTAAATATATAGTCATGCACTTTATAAACTAAATAGATTTAAACATGTTGAAAGTTGAAACATCTTAGTTATTTACCATTTATTTTCACTAAATAAAAAAATGAAAGAATAATTTTCAGAAAATGAAAATATAAAACATATTTCTTTCACAGCTTAAAAAAGAAATTGATAAAATAGATTCATGAAAATGCCAAGTATGTTATAGCCTTATAGGTCAAGTTGAAGCAAAGTGTTTTTGACTTTTATGCTGCGTATGGTTGCTGTCTCCGGTAGTTAGTGACGGAACAGAACATAAATTTGGAGACGAAACGAGACAAAAAGTGGAGACAGTGAGCTGTTTGGTTATAGTGAACAGAACAGAAAAAACTGTCTCCGTTTCGAGGACAGATGTGTTTGGTTGCAGTGGACAAAACGGAAAAATTGTAACCAATGACAAAAATGTCCTTAGTCTTTAATATGATTAAAAATATGTAATTTATTGATAATTTTATTATGAATGATTTGTATTAGCTAAAAAATTAACAAATAATAATAATACAAATTTCAAACAGATCACAAATAATAATAATAATAATAATTAGTATTATAATAACAACAAAATTAATAACATTAACAAATAAGTTCCAAATGTATAAGAATAACAATAATAATTATTATAATTATAATAATACGTACAAATGATGCTGAAGAGTAATAAAAATACATCAATAAATTATGCGTTACTATGCATCATGTATTTTACAAATTACAAGTTAAAATCTACTTTACAACTTCACGTTGCCATGAAAACAAGGAAATCTCATAAAGGAAACCTACTGTTTATTGTGCTACCAGTATGATTTCTCCGGGAAGCTATAGAACCAGTGTCTTTTCTTTTATTTATCGGTGCACAAAAAACATTAGCTGTTAAGTGACCGTTTTGGCACGATAGCTTAAGTTGTTGTGTGAAGCTAATTTAATTGATTTTATATATTTACTAAGATACCCCCTCAAGTGAAAGTTTTTTAGGCTTGAAACTTGTATAGGCTTACTCTACCTTGTGCTGAATAATAGGTGAATGGTAGGATTTGAATTCAGGACCAATTAATCACAAATGCTCTAATCCTATATTAAGTGATCATTTTATCAAAATAACTTAAGGTCTTAATTGGTTTCATAAATGATGGTTTTAGGTTTGTTTGACTTTGATCTGACAAGGTTTTAGGTTTATTTGACTTCTATCTAAGCTGGGGTTTTGGGTTTACGGACACTTTTGCTTCCCATTAACAGTTACAGAAGAAAAAAATGGCGGCGAGGTTGTTAATCACTAAAACTACCTCGTCGATAGACCCTTCTCGGTTTTCGTCTCAGTTCCTCAGAAACCTTCATTCTCTGGTTTCTGCGCATTTCGGATCATGCCCCCGAAGAAGTTTAAGGAGCATGGTCTCGGTCTCCGATGCTAAGCTTCAAGAGGAAGCTTCTTCGACTGCTCCCGGCCTCGATAAACGCGTTCCTGCTACTGTTCTCACTGGCTTTCTTGGCTCGGGCAAGGTTCGGTTCATATGAGAGTATATTATGCATACACGCAAGGAGAGAGATAGAATGATTGCTTTTATTTTGCTGTGTTTCTGTGGTTTTTGGAATTTAGAAAGGCATCTTTTTGAGGTGCTCATGCACATTCAATTACAGAGCTTGGGTGAGGGATTGTTTACGTGAACTGAACTTACTGTTATTGTTTCTTAAAAGCAGACAACTCTCCTCAACCATATCCTGACGTCCCAACACGGCAAACGGATTGCAGTTATCGAAAACGAGGTATGGGACTTTCTTCATCTTGTTTATTTGGACTTTCTGTTTTTGTTTCATTTGCCCAGTTAATTGACCTTGTGGTTCAATGGCTACAAGCATTTCATTAGGCCCTACAGGAAGATGGGTTCTTATATTTTGAGTACTAAATGTAGCACTAGCTTCCAGTGATTGACATCGAACTCCTCAGACCAGATATGGCTGTTTTGTGAATTTAATGTAGTACTACTTTATTAGGCCCTACAGGGAGAACTTTTGTCTATTACATTTTATGTTTATATGGTCCTCGAGCACATGGCTGTAGTTTCTAGAAGGGATTGTTGGCTTCCGTTTACTAAATAAAGATTTTGATGTATACAACACAGTTTGGCGAGGTCGATATTGATGGATCCTTGGTTGCTAGCCATTCCTCTTCAAGTGATGACATTATCATGGTTAACAATGGTTGCTTGTGTTGTACTGTGAGAGGAGATCTAGTCAAAATGCTGTTGGAGTTGGTTAAGAAGAAAAGAGACAGATTTGATCACATTGTTATTGAAACAACAGGTGTGAGATATCTGTATCTTAGGTGCATTTTCTTGTTAACTGCTTTTTCTCAATTAATGGGGTGACTATTTGAGGTAATATAATAATGAACTAAAACAATTCTATGTCTATGCTTTCAGTTATCAACTTAATATGTGAACTTAATATTCATGTCTCATGACAACCGTTCTTGATGATATCTAAATTGAACAATTTTACTTCTTAGTGCTTTGTTCAAATTTTTAGACTATGAACTTATTGGTTTTCATTCATTTTGCATCAAGTTTCCAGAGCAACTTCATAACCACATTGCCCATTGCTTCTGGCAGGGTCAAGTAAACTAGTTTCTTTCAAATCTGCCAAGTGCATCACTAGTTTATTTGTTGATGGAATTTTGAGTCTATGTTTGCAGGACTAGCAAAGCCAGGCCCTGTTATTGAAACATTTTGTTCTGATGAACTTGTTTCCCGCTATGTGAAACTGGATGGAGTTGTTACTCTGGTAGATTCCAAACATGCCTTGCAACATTTAAATGAGGTGAAACCAAGATTTGTAGTGAATGAGGCAGTGGAGCAGGTTGCTTATGCTGATCGTATTGTGTTGAACAAGGTGGAATTTGTTTTTAATTCTTAAATATGTTGTTATACACTTATTTTATTCTTTCTTACTGTTGACAACTTACTGACATTCTTTTCATGCTCTCAACACAGACCTGCTAACTGTTCAGTACACTGTTTTGGCAGATAGATTTGGTTTCTGAGGATGAATTAAGTAGACTTACCAAGAGAATTAAGGTAGAGCTCCAGTTGTGCTGACAGCAAGACCATTTGAGAGGACATTTCATTTGTATGGTTTCGCTTGTACATATTTTGGCTCCCCCCAATTTCTGTTTTCATAATTAAAGCTGCTATGTCAGGCTTCCTTTTATTCTGATGCTTAATTTTTGTGATTTACTATCATGCCCCATTTGCAAAGCAGTGACATTAGGATAAGAAGGAAAGAGTGCTTTATTAACTTGTTGATAACTATTTTTCTGTGTTTTTTCAGTTATCTAACTCAAGAAATCCGTTTAATTTCAAAAACTTAATATGTTTTAATCTTTTTGGCAGCATATCAACGGAATGGCACCAATTAAGCTAGCCAAATACGGATCTGTTGACATGGACTTTGTCTTGGGTGTTGGAGGATATGATCTTGAAAGGTTTCTATGTTATATGTTTGAACTGGGATTCTGATCATGGACTGGTTACACAATTTGTTCTGCTGTATTTGCATATAATAATAGTATATGGACTTCATCATTCATATAGTTGATGTCTGTTTCATGAAGTTACTTTTTTGGATGTGTGGATTCTTGCAGAATTGATTCTGAAGTTCTGGTAGAGAATACCCGTTGCTCGACTCATCAGCATGAAACATCAGAAGGTTGTTTTTCCCTTTGACATTGTTTCAATTTTCTCATGATCAATTTCCTTTTCTATCGTTCCTTGTTGAGCAATGGAAATTTGCTGTTGACAGAAATGAGAGGAATAATTATAAGCAATTGGATAACCTTTTGTGTTCACAAGAGTCACAAATCAGCAAATGTTGATCCCTGTGGATGTATTTTCTTCCCAGTTACATGTAGCAATGGAAGCCTATTTTTGCAAATATAAGAACTGCATTTAGTCAAGTCTTTGCCTCTGAAGCTTACCTTACATGCTAATAGTCCTTGGGGGAAGGGAAGTGCTGACTCCAACTCATGAACTCTTACGTGTGGAGGCGAGCCTTTACCTCTGTATTACTCCCCCCTCATCAAAGCTTTCATTCCTGTTGCCAATGATTTAGCTGACATATTTATTCTTTGTTTCCTGCATCTAATCTGCAAAATCTCCCTGGAATTAATCAGTTCTTGTTTGCATTGTTCTCTTACACTGCCTATGGTTTGAAATGCAGATCACCATAAAGACCATCATCATGACCATGTCCATGATACTACTGTCTCTAGTGTCAGTATTGTATCGGAAGGAACTCTTGACCTTGATGAGGTTTGCGTTTCTCTTGATAACAAATTTCTATGTTTGTTGCATGTAATGGTGTTGAATGTTAACAGCTACATATTAGGGAGGTATGCAAAGCCACCTCTTCCTATAGGATCCGTTGTGCTATCTCAGTTCATTCTACAACTTTAGTGAATGCTTATAACGATTAGATGTAGACTAAAAATAATATGATGTCAGTGAAATTCAATTTTCTTTCCTGTCATGGACACAACAATCATTTTCACAGTTAATATTGAAATGCTAGAAAGCAAATAAATTGGTCAGCAATGACACATCAGTTATTAAGTACAAATTCATTCAACACATGCAGCAAAGATATTTTTGTGAAGTCCATGAAAATGATAAATATTGATGATCAAAATGCCATATTTAGTATGTTTTTTGTTGCCATGCAACTAGCAATAATGGATTTGAGGAACATAAAAAAAAAAATTGTTAGATATGTTGTCATTGAGAGGAAACGTTCTTATTTAATTTTTGATGGACCAGCTTGATGATTGGCTTGAGCGACTAATTGAAGAAAAAGGAGAAGACCTTTACAGGATGAAAGGGGTCTTATCTGTGTCTGATTCTGATCAGCGGTATATCTTTCAGGTATCCTTCCTTCTTGATATAGTGCCTTCAAAGATAACAGATGCAAACTTATGATAAAAGTCAATGCAATCACGATGGAACTGGCCCTTCTGACACGGGTGAATATTTTCAATGGCTGTAAGTTAGGACTCCACAAGTTGAAGCATAATGTAACGAACGTGATATGGACGGAATTAAAAGGCAAAAAATTGCAGCTTTAATTCAAGTTCTGTCAAGTTGTTTGTTGGATTTGCATAATTAGTCGCACATGATGCATGAAGTTGGGATGTTATTTTCAGTGGTGGAATATGTGAACAAAGATTTGATGGATAATTCACAATGGCATGTACAGTTTCATCTTGCAACGAGTTTTTCTTGCTCCTTATAGTTGTGCTACTTGTTTCAGGGTGTGCATTCTATGTTGGATGGCAGCCCAGGCAAAGCATGGGAACCTGAAGAGAAGAGAGTAAACAAGCTGGTGTTCATAGGAAGGAATTTAGATGAAACTGCACTTAGAAAAGGTTTTAGAGGTTGTCTTGTGTAAATTCCCAAATACCTTAGAATAGTCTTATAAATTTCTTAACAAGTTATTTGGACTTATGACAAGTGCATCTGTTTGTGACATGAACATGTTTTACCTAATTGCTACAACAGTTCATAAACCGTATCTTTAAACATTCAAGTGTTTGTCGCATTATTCAATTTAATTTGTCTAAGGTCTGACATTAATCATCCACTTTGAAGCACGACCGCAACCATCCCACCACATCTCATGGATCAAAATCCCCAATTTGTCCCTGCCCCATTTGTAGGCCCTCCACGTGCCCTTTGGAATATTCGACCGCCCTGCTTTGCCGGGGAATATTCCTACGTGGCGGCTGTGTCCGGCCTTCGTTTGTCCTTTTGCTGATCCCCTCAACCGTTGGATCTAGTCCACCACAATCTAACGCTCATGTGCTCATTAGTATAATAATGCATGACCCCGAAAGATTCCAATCTTTCGGCAATCATGTTTTTGCTTCAGATTCGTCGCCGAGGTTTCCTCTACATGTTGTTCTTCTTTTAACGTGTTCTTGTCTTTTTCGATATGATGTCTACTACTTGTAACTACTGCATCCACACCACATCGTACATGTAAGTTTTTTCACCAAGATCGTAAAAACACAAGATTGAACACATTAAGTAGTTGAGGTTTTTCATTCTGTATCTGTTACAAAATCCCATCTCTACGTGGTTAATACCTTCTTGGAAAGAGTTTGCTTCATATGCACACAACCCTCAACATCTTTCTTTCACTTTGTGTATATCTCAGCTTCTGCGAGCTTTTTCCCGCTTTTCTTTTTCTGGTGCGCTCTTTAGTGATAAAAGAAATGCGATCTTGGAGTTTGGGAAAAGGGTGGAGGTAGTAGTGGAAACAAGCTAAAGGTGGCAACTTTGAGTCGGCGATATCTTTTTGGTGCAGAAGTGACGGTTGTGTGGCTTCTGGTTTTGTCCTATACATAATGGAAAGAACAGCTTTTGGTGGGATAATCGACGCAGGAGACAGAGGAGGAGGAAATTATGGGTACGAGAATGGGGTGGAAATGACTAGAGACCCAAAGCCAAGGCTGAGATGGACTGCCGAACTTCATGATAGATTTGTTGATGCAGTCACTAAACTTGGCGGCCCTGATAGTAAGTCAAAATATCTATTGCTACCCAATCTTCATTTTATTCTCAAAGTTCCGTAACACACACACATATATGCAATAATTTGTTTTCGACATTTGTGGTGCATTAAAAGAAAATCAATTAATCGATAGAATCAATTGTCAGAATCTTGATTGGTGTTTGTTTACTTCATTTCTTTTTCCTGTTTTCCCATTTTATGTCTGTTGCGAATAAGTGGAGCTAACTGGTAAGGATCAGCAAGTTTAGTGATGCCTGGGTCTGAAAATTGGTCAATGCATTCAAAAGTTTGTCAATTCTTAAGGAAAAACTTTTCGTTATGTCCCTAATGAAGTTAAATTGCTTCAGTGAGCTAAAGAAATGTCTATAAATGCAGAAGCAACTCCAAAGTCAGTGCTGAGGTTGATGGGGTTGAAGGGTCTTACATTGTACCATTTAAAGAGCCATTTGCAGGTACCAATTGCCTGAATACGGTACTTCTTTTATAATATATCCCTTGTCCTTCTAATGTCATCTCCTTCATTTCCTTTTCTGAACAATTTGATGACTATACTTAGCTGTCAATGTGCAGAAATACAGGCTTGGCTTGCAGGCCAGAAGACACAACGCTGGAGACCAAAATAAAGAGAATAAGGGTTAGTAAGATACTGTTTCCAACATCATAGAAGATTAGGAGATTGTTGCCTCTCTAATTAGCTCCAGCCATTTTCTTGTGAAAACTTCTTAACAATTACGATTGAGTTGTTTTAAGTGCTTATTGAGTTCAAAAAATTGCAGGGGATTCATACATACATTTCACCAATCAGTGTTCAGGGACAAGCACCAGCTCATCAAGAATTGAGAACGAGCAAGGGTAATGCAAACTGCTTTTCCTTTTTATTGGTTTACATATGTACTAATACCAAAAATGATTGTTTTGCATGAAATCTTTCTGTAGCTTACATGTTAGCAGAAAAACTGTTCCTAGCAAGAAGTAAAATTTTGCAAATCAAGACTCAAAGTTTAATTTTAAACTAAATAAAAGAGTGCAACACTAATGCAAATGAAATTCTTGGTTAGATGGGATAAAACATATATATACCGATCCAACAGTCACTATGTGTTATATCTGCCCAAGATCAAACCGTGGTTCACTCCTCCAGCGGTGGTTGGGCCTGCGACTGGGGGCCCTTGGGGTTGGGGATCAACCTTTTGGTACAAGATTAAAGCATTTATTTTTCATACAAGTTTAAATATTCTTTAATTACTATTTACAATTATATAATTTTTTTAATAAAAAATTTAATACTTGCTATTTCTTATATGTTCCTTTTATTCTGAAAAAACAACCTAATACGAATTGACTTGTATTCTGAACAGAGAACTGCCCATCACAGAGACTCTGAAACGCCAAGTTGAAGTACAGAACAGTCTGCAAGAACAACTAGAGGTATGATAATTCCTCGTATGAGTATTTCTGCTGAAATTTTGTAATTTATGAAAGATCATCCTGTAAATCTTTTGATCTTATTTTTCTCTAACAGGTACAGAAAATACTACAAGTAAGAATAGAAGCACAAGGGAAGTACTTACAGTCCATACTAGATAAAGCGCAGAAGAGACTTTCACTTACGATGAATGGCAATAGCAATGTGGAAGATGCAAGATCCCAGTTAACAGATTTTAATTTGGAAATGTCAGGCCTGATAGAGAATATAAATGGAGAAGACGCAAAAAATGACAGTAGGATCATGGAATTGAAGGATCCAAATTGCTCAGCTTTCCACGTTTACCAAGACAGATCAGAGACAAGGGGTAGTAAAGATGTCAAACTCCAGGTTGGAGAAGGCTGCATACCGTTTGATCTGAATATGAGAATGTAACTTTGATTTTGCTGTTAAATTTGAACACTGGTTCTATTTAGGAACTAAATAGGCTTCTCATAGTATGACTTGTTCATAGGTTATGCTAATATCCTAACCTTCTAAAGTTTTCATTTTCCTGTAATTTTCAACTATGAGTTGAGTTTCATCAATAGCAATTAAATCTTATTTTCCCTGTTGATATTGGCTTGTGTTCAAAATGAAAATTGTTAATTGATCTATTGTATTGAGTTGACTATTAGCATATGGATTAACTACAAATATCTAATTGTTCTTTTTGTTATTTCTGAAGATCTTTGGCGACCGATAATTGGTAAAGTTATTCTTTTGTGACCGAAAAATTATAGGTTCGAGTCATAGAAATAATTTTTTTGTAAAATGTAAACAGAAGATTGCGTACAATTGATGACTATTTCAAAATAGAGAGCCTTGTGTACTGAGTTTTGTCCTTTGATTCTCTTTAAAATACTTGTCTTTTCTCAATTTTTGTTTGATCCAGAAGTAAAAGTAATGGTTAAATATAGGATTAACACAGATTCATGTTTGACCAGTGTTAGTCATATTTTTTGTCCAAGACAAAATTAGTGCTTGATATAAAGTGTAATTAGAGGGAACTCATCATATTGCACTACTTAGCACCATTCTAAAAGTGTAATTGACCTCAGTTCTTGTAACAAGCACTTGGAGGATAAGCGAAATTATAAGTTTAATCATCTTAATTAGAACTCTATTATGTTCCCTAATTTATAAATACTCTTATTAGGGTCCTTTTTGGGAGATTTTGAAGGCTAATGACTACTTCCTTTTTGAGAAATATGATTTATGCACTAGAAAAATATATATCTTAAATCTAGAGAATTATACTACTATGATAATGAAAGTATTAACTATGCTAAATAAGTTTGATTATGTTAAATTGCACAACGAAAGATGGTAGTTACCTAGTTAAACACACCTGTATGTTTTGAGAGAGGGCATATATAATTTAGGTTAATTGTCATTTCAACCTAAATAATTAATCTTGCAAGATAATTAGAATTTCATATATAAGTGAATTCAGAAAATCTAATGTTTTTTATCTTTATTTTCCTTCTCTATTTAATTATCTTATTTTGATTAGTTTTATAATCTAATTATTTTCACAATATCTTTTTTAATTTTCTTTATTTACCTAGGATTAACAAGTATACTACTATGTTCCATATGGTTTCGACGCTCTAGAATACTTTAGTTTTAATAACTTGCCATAAACAAACTTCCTACCTCTATTATTTTTTTTAAAGGAACTAGACTAGTAGTTTTTTTTTTTGTTTCCTACGAGGCGTCCTAAGAGGGTCCCAACTATGGGAAGACACCTTTAAGCTATCCACATCTATACTAATTCCTGCTCGAGCTAGGTAAGTTCCTTGCGGGAGGCAAAGCTCTGGCCCCAACCTAATAAAACTTTAGAAGTTTGTGTTTTGTTTCTAACACTCAACCTAATAAAGAAAAGTTTTTACCAGATGCTTTGAAATCCATCTTCATAGGATGTTCACTTGTTTAAAAAGCATATAAACTATATAACCTCTATTCTTGCAAAGTTTTCACTTCTAAAGATTTTGTTTTTATGAACACATTTATCTCCATAAACTTAAACCATATACCAATGATGAGATTCCTTTACCTCAGGTGTTTATAGATGAAGAACCATCATTTGAAGAATATCTATATTTAAGTTTTTTACCTGATACCAGACAAAATCCTACTTATTCAAATCTAATAGAATATGATCCCGTACATACTGAATCTATTAACTTAAAAAAAATTTATTAGCCTTTTTGTTCATCCTATAATATATCCTTTTACACCTACAATTCTTAGATAAAGCCATAAAAATAGAAAAATATCCTATAGCTAGACTAATGACTTTGTAACAAATAGTGTTTAGTTGAAAATATCACTTATTATACTATTAAGCCAATTACTTCATCACACACACCAAACAATTACTCACACAATGTATCACTAAATATGTCCACATCTCATATGTCATTTTTAGCAAATGTATCAAATATACGAGAATCAAGTTCATATAATCAAGCTACAAGTAAACTTGAATGGGTGAAAGTAACATAATTGCACGCTTTGAAGCCTATCAAATATGGGAGCTAACAATATTGCAAGAAAGGAAGAAGAAATAGGGTCAGTATGGGTTTATAAGGTGAAAATCTTCCTAGAAAAAATAATAGACAAATCTAACACCGGGTTGGTAATAAATGACTATAACAAGATTGAGGGAATTGATTATTATGATAGTTTATCTCTACTTGCTAAAATGGTTATATGAAGAATATATTCTTAGCTATTGTAGCTACAAGATCATGGCCTCTACATCAATTGAATGTAAATATTACTTTTTACATAGTCACCTTAATGAAGAAATGTACATATACCCCCTAAAGGCTATGAAAAAATTGGTCTAAATTAAGTTTGTAGGTTCAAAAGGTCTCTTTATAGCCTTAAGTATGCCTTTCACCAATGGAACTATGAATTCACTATCTAAATTTAAAGTTATAATTTCAAACATTCAATTTATGGAAATTATATTTTTAGCAAATACCAAGCTTTTTCTTTTCTTGCTCTAATGATATATGTAGATGATGTTTTAATTATTGGTATTTTTCAAATAAAGATAATGCTGAACTAATGGAGGTTCTAATTGATATTTTGATGATAACAAAACATAATTACCACTAATGTATTTATTATTTTAATAACAAAAAATAGAACAAAATAAAGTCATAGACTTAAGAAGATAGCGTATGAAGTTGAACAAGAGAAGTTGAAGTTTACAAATTATGAAATGAAGATCAAAACAAGAAGAAAAGAACATCAGTGCTCATCAAGGTCATTTTACACTTTGTATTATTATCTGTAAGCTCGCTTTGTTAATTTGATGATTCAAAAGGTTTACCATGCACAGTCATTTCATCTTACTTTATAGCATACGTCTTTACATTCATTAAGAGGTGTTGAAGGTTTTGATTTTAATATAAAAGCCTTTTGATATTTCAAATCAATCTTTGGGGAATATTTTAGGAAGTATTTTAGTCATGTTTAGATTAAATGAATTGGTTTTGAGCATTTGAAGTTGTTAAAATTATATTTTTAGGGTGATTGGTTAACCTATATAAGTTAGTGGTTGATCAATATAGGTCCAAATTTGTTAAATTTAACGTATTGAGAGTTTGCTGTAACATTGGTTTATGCATTGTTTGACCAATCTATCATACAATGTTACAACATTTGGTGAATCTAATATTGTAAATGTGTACTGGATAACCAGTGCATTGTATATAGCCATTCTAACGAGTAACTCTTGGATCCAACAACTATTTTGGATCCCAAAACACTATAAATATGTTTTTTCTTATTGGTTTTAGTATTAAGTAGGTTTAAGGTCTTGTATACACACATTTAATAGATTTTTTTCAGTCAATTGGGCATCATTATGTAATTTTTGTGTGAGTGAGCCAGTTTGGAGTTATCGATCAAGTAATAAAGTTAGATATTTTGTTAGCCCCGAATTTTTTTTTATGATTAATTAAGCATGATTAGATTCAATTAATTAAATTGAGTTAGCATTAATTAAGTTGACATTAATTAGATAAGATAACATTGAATTAGTATATGCCATTATATGGTAGGTAGTATGAGTTAAGTGTGTTAGAGAACATTAAATGAGTTAGTTGGGCTTAAAAAGGCAAGTGGGCTTTGGGCTTAAGTTGTTAGGTTATAAGAATAAGAAGAAGATGGAAGGAAGAAGATAAATGGGCTTGAGCCCAAAGGGCTTAAGTTAGTGAGTAGTAGTATAAAAGAAGAGAAGAATTAAATGGTTAGTGAATTAGAAGAGAGACCCACGAAAATTTAGAGGGAGAGAAAGGTGAGAGTGTCGTGGAAGGGAGAAGAGAAAGAAGAAGAGAAGCTTGAGTTAGGGTTTTCCAATTCCCAAGAGATTTAGAGCTTGTTGGAGGAAAGTTCAAGAGTTAGAAGTGTAGA
>JANIPN010000001.1:24787699-24802605 GCA_027478595.1 Erythroxylum anguifugum
TGGAATGCAGAACATATTCCATGACCTTGGATTCTAGGAGCTGTTAGGAAGTTTGACAAATGGATTCAAGATTTTATACTTGCATGTGAAAATTTGGCTGTACTTGCATGGCTTAGCAAACTACTACACTGTTTTCTGCAGCATACCAACATAACAAAACTTAATAGAAAAGTGCCGCAACATTAATTTATTACATTCAAGGGGTTCAATTATTGGATACAAATAATTCAGTGTACAATTCTTGCCATGTACAGGATGTCTATGACTCCAATATTGGCTGTGACTTAAAATAGGATATAAGCTCAATCCTGCAAGAAAGCGCTGATTGCAAAAAGCATTTGGAAGATCAATGCCTACTAGAAATGGAATCAATCAAATAAGATTTCGTATGCAATTACTTATTTTCTTCCACTTTCTGCTTCTAAAGTATGAACTGGTAGAAATCAAATCTTCGTCTCTTAAAACTAACACTGCTCGTTGTCAAACTGTTTCATGGATGAAATGGTTCGGTTCTCCTTAGTTATTTGAGCACCATTTGCATTTCCCCCTTTTTCTTCTTGATGTTATGTGTTTGCTCAGTGCACCTCTTTTCAGTTTTTCTTCACTTTATTGCAAAACTTCATCTAAAACATAAAACCAGAGTCTTTGTGAAGCACCAAATTGTGAATCAAACACATTCACATGCCTGAAAAATGATTTTCGTGTGCAATCAGTATAAGGTCAGTAGTTTCAGTCGATCGATGATGGATCACTCTCGAGGATTGGAACTATAGCAGATGAGAGCTCTATATGTGATACACGAACTGCACCAATTAACCGTTCTGGCAATTCATCTACAGTGTTTGCCTGTGAAGGACAAAAAACATAAAACTCAGGTACAAGAGAAAGAGATATGAAACGCCTTGGGATAATATAATTTGCTGTAATCAAGAATGCAGCACTACATGCAAAGTTTCTTGAAATGACAAGAATAGATGATGATTAATCAACCTTAATTTGGTTCCCAGAGGAATGCTTAGCACATTATGGCAAATGATACTTCTTAAAAGCTTAGCAAATTA
The DNA here is from genome assembly GCA_027478595.1 of Erythroxylum anguifugum. Taxonomy (NCBI): domain Eukaryota; kingdom Viridiplantae; phylum Streptophyta; class Magnoliopsida; order Malpighiales; family Erythroxylaceae; genus Erythroxylum; species Erythroxylum anguifugum. Next base: position 24,788,761 of record JANIPN010000001.1, read on the forward strand.
TGGCACATGATACTTCTTAAAAGCTTATCACACGAGTGTGAGCAAGGACATGAATGAATCCTTTGAATGAAGTTACATCGCCATGAAAATAATAACAATAACAATGTCTCAATAAGAATTCCGCTGAAATGCAAGATTTAAGGAGATTCAAAAGTATATAATCATATTTCTAACTAGTAGAGAGATTGTTAAAAAAAAAAACCAAAAACCAAACATATGAGCATTACATGAGTGCATATTCATGTCAAACATACTAGATAATTTAACAGAAGAGAGCTAGACAATATAATTGTATTTTACTACTCTTTCCTCTTTTATTCCATTGTCTTTATTAAGAAAGTATCAAAGAAAGCAATTAAGGGCTTGATCCGATCTCAAGACCCTCGTAAGAAATTATATAAGGAAGAATCAATTATATAAGGAAAGTCAACATTAGGAATAAATAAGAAATTATCGTAATTATACACTTTCATTTTCATAGGCTATAGATCTAAAAAATTATAATAGTAAGAGTCAATTATATAAGAAAATCACATTAAGAATAAATAGAAAGCTATCGTAGTTACACACTTCATAGTCTATAGGTCTTCGACTTTTATTAAAACTCCTCTTCAAGCTGGAGCGTACATATCATAAGTTCCTTCCCATGTTACCTTAGCTGATAGATCTACTTCTTTTGTTATTGGATCTGGCAATGTTAATCCCACTCTATTAATATCTATATCATCTATCTTAAACTTACTAGGATTCTCCTTTAATTTATTATCTGTGAGCAAACTCACTTGTACCCTAAATTGTTGTATCTGATTCTTTCCTGCTCATTGTAGTTTTCAAGATCTTATAACGAAGAAGATTATTGGTAAAGGATGTGAATCAGGAGGTCCATACATTCTGGATACACAGTGCTAAGACGTATAGCTTGTTCAAGTGTCTTAACTCCTTTCGAAGCTCATTGTCAATTAGGACATCCCACTTTACCTTTATTGAAGAAGTTATATTCCCAATTTTATAATGTATCTTGCTTAGATTGTGAGTCTTGTCAGTTTGCCAAACCCATCGTCTACCTTCACTCCCTCAAGTAACAAAGAGAACCAGCTTTCTGTTTGAATTAGTAAATTTTGATGTTTGGGGTCCATGTCCTGTTGTGTCTAAAACTGGATTTCAATATTTTGTCACTTTTGTAGATGATTTCTCTCGTGTGACTTGACTTTACTTAATAAAAAACTGTTCTCATCTTCCCATTTCACTACCTTTTGTGCTGAGATCATAACTCAATCTAATGTCTGTAGTCATACTTTGCAAAATGATAATGCAAAGAATATTTTTCCACATCATTTCAAACCTACATGATCCAAAATGGTATTCTTCATCACTCTTCATGTGTTGACACACCATCTCAAAATGGTGTCGCTGAAAGAAAAAATCGACATCTCCTTCAAACAGTCAGAGAACTCTTATTTCAAGCACATGTTCCTAAACCATTTTAGGCTGATGCTATTTCCACACCATATTTTTTGATTAATCGTATGCCTTCATCTATTCTTCATGGTGAGATTCCTTTTCCCTTCGACCTCGAATCTTTGGTAGTACTTGTTTTGTACACAATGTTCATCCTCATGTGACTAAATTAGATCCTAAATCTTTAAAATGTATCTTTATGGGCTACTCTCGCCTACAAAAAGGATATCGGTGTTACTATCCTACTTTAAACAAATATCTTGCGTCAGCTAATGTTTCTTTTATGGAAAATATGCTCTTCTTTAATGATTCTTTGATTTATGAGAAGGTGGACAATGACCTCTTAATTTATAAGATCACCTATCACACTACAAACGCCATCTCTACACGATCCTTCAAAGAGACTAGTTTTCTTTCTAAGATATTGTTTCCCACTTTTCTCCTACATTAAGATGTATATATATGTGTGTCAGTGTGTGTCTCTGGGTAATTCTAAATAGAGAAATTTCCCCTTCTATTCCATGTCAGTGTGTTTGAACATCAATTATGTTTAATGGAACACAAAACTACATGGCAATCCTCGGTTATAAAAGTCTTAATTCATGGCAATGTTCATAGCAGATAAATGTTAGTAAAAAGCTGATAATTCCATCATCCTACATACAACTATCTATCACCTAAGCAGCTTGGGTTGAAGGTCAGACTGAGTCAACTTATTTACATTCCTCAAACCCATATATTACGGGACTCATAATGTATCAATCTTTAATTCCTTCAAAACATAACATTAATATGTTAAATAGGTATCAAGTATATAGAAAGGTACCTGTACAAGAAAAGCCATGTCAACCACTAATGTTGTTATTACTCCAATTACAAGGCCCAAAACTCCATTAGCAACAGCAGAGGAACCAATATCAATATCAACCTACAGATATATGAACCATATTATATGAACCAGATATATCAGCAAATATGTTTGTAAGCAATGTCATGTGCAAATGATCAAAAGTCTACTTCTAGATATGTGGGGCCACGTATGTAGGTGCAATCGACTGCTTTCCCTAGTAAGCAAGGGGTGCTTCCAACACTCTGACGAACAATCCAGGAGCCCTGCACAATTAAGTGCCAAAAATGTGCATATTACTCATTTAGTAATTACATAAAAACACATTGGCGGAAAAAGTTCTAAGAAGGTAAAGCTGGCAAGTGATTTGATTTCTTTTCTTTTCACTTATCTGTTTTCACTCACACCTGAAATTTTTTGTTAAAAGTGGTCTGTGCTAACATGCTTAGAATTCAAAATGGCTCCTAATCAGTCAATTAGATTGTACAACACTATCCAGCCAGAATCATGACAGCTTTTAGAAGCCCTAACAGCATAGCAAATTCACTTTCCAGACATAGGGAGACCAAATTCAAGTACCTTGGGAACTGATGGAATAAGCTTAAACCTACTATTACGAAATTCATCATCACCATCGACAAAACGTTGCAAGAGAGATCCAGGTGCTAATTCTTTTGTTACAAAGTAAAAGACCATACTGTAGTGTGTTGAGCCAGGTACCTGTACAGAGTAAAACTCTCATGTTTTTTTGATACTATGAACGTTTAGTTCAAATCAATACTTGGAAAATGGGATAAACTCACTTGCAGATTAAACACCACAGAGAAAAGTCCATTTTCTGAAGCAACCTGGAAAAAGACAGTCAGACATCATACAATATAGCCTTGGAAAAATGAAGGATAAAAGATATGGACATCTCCTGTGGTTTGCTTGATTCCTCAAAAACCCTTTATAGTTTAATTTTCTAAAAAAGTTCTCATACTATGTTACAATAGACATGTACAAGCAATCTATTAATTTTTATATCAAAAAACTTGACAGAAGTGACACATGGCATGATTAAAATATGTCAAGTGGCAGTTCCAAAAAAAGTTGATAGAAAAAATTAACAGAAGGGGTCCATGTCCATTTAAAGAAGTATGAAAACTTTTCTAAAAATATTAAATCATAGAGATTTTTTCAAGGACGAGTTAAACCACCGATGAGATGGGTGTCTTTATTCAAAAATTAGCAACCAAAAGTAGGTTCAATATTGTTGGCAGGATATGAAAGAATAACATCAACCTGCAGTACATTCTGCTTATAAATATCACAGTAGACATCTTACGGTAAAATTTGTGATCTCTTGGAGAATATATGTGCAAGACAAAAGTCCAAAGGTTTTATTTTAGGAAAATGCCCTTTCTATTATATATATATACAAGAATATAATTGTAGTCTATAAGTAGTGAACAACCTATTTGATCCAGAAAAATAGGAACACTGTTGTTTGTAAACACAAAACAGTAACACTTTGATACTTCTATTTCTGGCCACCAAGAGTAAAAGACAGATGTTGAACCAAAAGGACTTCTTACTTGTGCTGCACATCCTTGACGCCTAGCCACATGGTCCATTCTTTTCGTGTCTTTGAACCAATCAACAGCAACAAGATCCATTAGGTGCTTTCCAGCAGGTATCTATATACACGTACATCAGAGAAACACAAGTAAGCATAACAGGGAATGAAGTCCTTAAGAATATAAGTTATACGTTTTAAAAGGAATAAAGAACCAAATAATAGTGGAACCTTTGACTTGTCATGACAAAAGTTTTTGCCACGGACTCTGAAGTTGTTCCCTTCTGAAATGCGCCAACAGTGACGAGCATTGTCACGATCATCTCTATGCAGGTTACCCGATAAACAGGACAAATCAATTTGATCAGCTGGCTCTTCATCCAAAGCTTCATAGAAAAATAAGAAGTTGAAAAGGAATGTTAGCCTATAACCACATCCGCATAAGTACTTCAAAAATACGCGACTAACATGGATTGTAACATCCACCTGCTTTCCTCAATTCATTATCAGACTTGGTTGAGTAAGCCTAAGAAAAGGGAAGGGGAGAGCAGAAGGACAAGGAACAAAAGTTAACAAGCAGAAAGATTGAGCAGGACATATATTATGGAAGAAATCTAGACATATATTATGGAAGAAATCTATGTACTGGAAGAAATTTAAAACATACCTCTTGGTCCTCCTCAGCTATCTGAAATTCTTCATCCTCATCTGAGTACTCGTCCAGCAGTGTGGAATTTCTGCTTACAGCATTCATTTGATCAAGAGACGGAGCAAGATGAACAGAAGATTCTTGAGCCTTTAAGCTTCTTTTATAAGAAATCGAAGTAGAAGCCATATTGACCATAATTGGAATCCGAGGAGGAGCTCCTTTTTCATCTGTTTGGGCAAACCATTCTCGAAGCCCTGTCATGATACAAAAGAAATGAGACAGAATTCTGGCAAAGAGGATCTTAAAAATTGTCAAATAGTTGTACATTTGAACAAACAAAAGAATGCAATAAACAACACAATATTTCTCCAAAATATTGTGTTCCCCTTTGTGTGAACTAGTTGCCACCTGGCATCAATTTTAGCAATCAGTTCCACAAAACAATAAAAGAAATCCAGCCAACAATAAGGGGTTCGGCCTGACTGTGGATTCGAATCCTGATAGACGTCAGAATGAGGAATATTTCTGTATATTTTTAAAAAATAGAAAAATCCAACTCGTTAACAGGCTCCTATGGAATGAACCAACAATTTTTGATACTGATAAAAAGAAATCCATCAAAGATATAGCATGATCTACCAACTAGCTCACAGAATGATACAAAAAAATTTGAAAAAGAAGAAAAGATGAGATATTGGTGTGAAACACTTGACATGAAAATCTATTGTAATAACTAATTCCACAATAAAATAACAAAAGACAAGCACAGTTGACTAACAAACTTACAAGGTTTAATGGGTCATGTCAAATTATAAAAGAACAGATTTTGTTACTTCATACTAATGAACAACATTGATGAATATACCACATTTTATTAACCAGCCAAGCAAAAAGTGCATAAGCACTAGAAATTAACAGAAATTTTAATAATCACAATGAAACAGATGAGACTGTACTTTTTATTTTTGGGACATATTTAGGATATCAATTATGATAGGCATATGGTTTTTATGCTTGGTCCACAATTTCTCAAATAAATGAAATAAAACGCACCGGCCACACTATTCAACATCTGAAGAAGACAGTGTTGTTGAAAAGAGGGAATATAACCCACCCCCCATCCTTTTAGATCAATCTGCATAAGATGCTGGACCTGTGATCTGGGTCTACCACCCCGAGGTTTCAGGGGAGATATGTTAAACCCCCCACCTGCATAAAAATTAGAATACAAGCAAATGAACATGTAAACATTATCATCAAAAATTCCAATCATTAAGCAAAGGAGATTACAGGTATCTTACTCTCAAGATGAGCACGCACATAACCTGGCTGCCGACCACAATGCTCATGCTCTCTAGAACGAAATAACACAACTACAGAAGAATGCAGAAAACTCAAGTAATTTGACAAAGTTTTTTTTAAAGAGGAACTATTGAAAAAAAAATACCATAGCTTCCATCATCATTTCGTCGCCAATAGCGCACATAGCAAAGGTCACGAGGCCAAACAAACCTGAAGCCGATTGAAACAAGAAAAAAATAGGAAGGGAAAAATGTGATTTCTGAGAGGAAAGTAGAACTTTATTCTAGAAGTTTCATGCAGATAGCTCTGAAAGACATCGTGCAATAACTCATAAACAAAGCGTTCACTCTACTGTTGTTCATATGAATACAGTAGATTATATTAATTTCTATTAGCCAATGAATGTTAACTCAAATGGCATGTCATTTTTCCCTTCTATCAAACTATTAGGATATTCAATCCCCCAAGCAACCAAAGAAAAGAACTAGTATAATCATTACTTTGGCATACTCTCTGCATCTTCATCAAATGTTCATTTCTAATTTTTAAAAATTCACTTATATTTTAATACATACTTTTGAAGGACATTTTGCACATCCCTCAAGTAATTAGTTGGAACAAAAGTGTAATATAACTTAATATCATCATTTCTCAAAAAGAAATTCAATACCACAACACGTACTTCATCATCAATTTCCAAAAGTTCTAAGGATAATAGTGCTCCAAAGATAGTCAAAGTTCAGCCAATTGACAAGTAGTATTGCTTTAAGGCCATATTTTAATTCAGAATTAGGTACCAAAACACAAGAAAACTGAGTTTCGAGTTTGTAGTTAGATCTCGACATTAGGACTATTATTCCATTGTTATTGGTTTCATCCACCACTTTCAGTTGCAAATCGGAAAATAATTCTCTCTCGACAAAAATTCAGGACACCGTAGGCTAAAAGTCTTCAATGCAATGCCACATCAGTGACTAATGCATCAAACTTTGAAATCTGATATTAAGAAGTGATTACATATGGAAAATTTAAACATTATAAGTCACGTTTAGTAGTGAAAATATAATTTTGCTTTCCAGTCCTCACTTTTTTACTATTTCCATATTTTTCTTTTCCGGGGAAAAGCTGGATATAAAGAAGAACATGTTCACTTTGATAACATCTAAAACTGTTTTTTCATTTTAGGAACTTATTAAAATTAACATTATATAGTTACATAATCAGCATAATGGTATATAGAAGTATTAGTACAAGCACCACTTTGAAATTTAAATGTGCTCATACTTTGAAATAAAATTAGCTTTCTTTTTCTCTCTACCAATATTATTTTTTGATGTAGATGAAAAGCTAGAAAATGATGCATTTTCATATAAAAAAATTTTTTGGGAAAGGATTAATGAAACTACTACAGTTTCCCACAGTTGATTAGGCCCTAAGAATTGAAAATTTACCTTTTCAGTAAAAACTTCTTTTTTTAATATAAATATGGTAATAACTATAGGATTAACAATTAATAACAGTAGCAACATACAGAAAAAGATGCAGCAACGAAAAAAGACAGCCTATTTTTCACAGAGAAAACAAGAACAAAGAAACATGTCTCAATAAATTTTACGCAAGGAATTTGGTGAAAGAGGAGATTACATTGAAAACCAGTCAAGTTGAAGTCTGTGATAGAGTATAGCTGTGTGCCCATCTACCTCTTCAACTAAACTACCATACTCGAAACTACAATCCCACCTGCACAAGGAATGAAATAACCATGAACTTCTACCAAGTAGCAGTATACCATTTGAGGATAGTCAATTTCTTGATATTCTAAAGATTCTAGAATCCCAAGAAACTGTCTTCTTTCCCTAGGAGTGTGGAATCCTAGGAGAATGTTTTTCTTTCCTAGAAGAGTTTCAATCCTAATACATTGATTCCTATTCTTGGAGATTATATTTTATTTTTCTCCCTACTCTAAAGTATATATGAACGTGTAATCCTAAATCATTTTAGTAAGAAAACAATTTATTTTCCCTTCTATTTCATGGAATGATATCAAAGCCCTAAAGGTTTTTCTAGGGAGTTCTTCTCCAAGAAACCTTCATTGTTGCATTTTCCTTGGGACTTTATTCTTCTTTGAACAGCCTTCATTGCTGTGTTTTTCTTAGGACTTTATACTTTTGCTTTTTCTTGTGCCCAATATGTGTGCACCAAAATTACCCAAGGTTCAAATAAATGAATTTTTATTAGGGAGGAAATTGAGAAACTGAGGAATTTATTGGGATTTCTTGAGAAGTCCTTTAGAGTTGGTTCTTTGGCGACCTTAGGTAAACCTTTATTTTCTTTTTACATAAATGCATCAGACAAATATTATGCCAATACCTAGATAATTAACTCTGCTACCACATACCATTTGGCTCCCTCCTCACATTTATTTCATACCAATACCCCATCCGCTAGAAATAAGAAGATTGTAGTGGCTAATGATTTGTTTTCTACTGTTGAAGGAGTAGGATATACATATATTACATCTCTCCGTCTAAAAAACGTTATTCATGTACCAAAATTATCAATCAAGCTTGTGTCTATTCAAAAACTCACGCATGACCTTAAATGTTATGAAATTCTTTCCTCTTCATTTTGTGTTCTTCATGACTAGAATTTGGTGAAGAGGATTGGACTTGCTAAGGAAAGGAACAATCTGTATCATCTTGAATCTTCTCAAAAAATCATGAATAATTTGCCCATGTAATTTCTTATTACTTCAAATCGAGATGTTGTTTGGCTTTACCATTTACACCTTGGTCATCCTTCTTTTAGGGTTTTAGAATGTTTCCACATTTGTTAAAAACATTAAATATCACTATTTGAAATTATGAAATTTGTAAATTGACAGAATATACTCGTATACCTTTCCTATCAGTACTAAAAGAAAGTCTCATCCTTTTCATCTGATTCATTGTGATATTTAGGTCCCTTTATTGTTCCTAATATTTCTGAAGCTCGCTAGTTTGTCCCCTTGATTGATGGTTGTACTCAAGTTAGATGACTTATCTTACTCAAACAAAAATCTGATGTTAACACTATTATTCCTAGTTTTGGTTCTGTGATTCAAAACTAATTTAGGGTTAACATTAAAAGCTTTAGGTCTGACAATGCCGTAAATTACATTAATTAGATTTTATCACCCTACTTCCAGAAATAAGGAATTATTCATGACTTATCATGTGTTAACACATCTCAACAAAATAGGGTAGATGAAAGAAAAAATGGACATTGACTTAATGTAACTTAAGCTCTACTCATTTTCCCCCCCAAAAAAAAAAGAAACTTGAGTTCTGCTCTTTCAAGTAAACATTGCCAAGTCTTATTAGGGGGGAGGCAGTTCTAACCACCAAATATGTGATAAAAAGAATTCCCTCACATATGTTAGACAATAAAAGTCCCATAAAACCCTTCAATACCTATTTTTCCAGCATCAAAAACTCAAACGATCTTACTATTAGGATATTTGGCTATATTGCCTTTGTACATGTTCGTATTCAACACAGAGAAAATTTAGATCATCATGTTATTAAAAGTGTCTCTTTAGGCTATTCACCTACACAAAAAGGGTACAAGTGATATGAACTTTCATCATGAAAGTTCTATACCTCAACTGATGTCACTTGCTTTGAAAACAAACCATAATATTTTGTCAATTCCTATCTTTAGGGGGAGAACTCAATGATGGAAGATAGTATTTTTTAGTTTTAAGTACCATTTGACCTTCCTGTACCCGTCCCAAACTCATCTTCAGCCTCTAGTCCTGTGTTTGTCCCAAAAAAAAAACAAAAATCTCTCCTGTATCATCTAGTCCTATGTTTGTCCCAAAAAATACATAAATCTCTTGTGTCAATCAGGACATATTTGCCCCAGTGGCAAAAATGAATATTGTGAGGATTTTGTTATCCCTGGCAGCTCACTTTGATTGGCAACTTTTGGAGTATATGATGTGAAGAATGCCCTCCTTCATGGAGATCTAAATGAAGAAATCTACATAAACATTCCACCAAATTTTGAAGAAAATACAATTTATAAAGTTTTTCACTTGAAACGATCCTCTGTGTTTTGAAACAATCTCCCAGAGCATGTTTTGATAGATTTGCTAAAGTTATGAAAGGGTTGGAGTACAAAGAAAGCCAAGGCGATCACACTCTCTTCATCAAGCACACAGCTACAAGGGGAGTGACTGCATATCTAGTGTATGTCGATGATATTACTGTAGCTAGAAATGATGAAAAAAAAAAAGGGAAATTAAAGCAACAACTAATCAAGAAATTTGAGAAAAAGGTGAATGAAAATTTGAATTTATTCTTAGTATTGAGGTGGCATATTCCACACAAAGAATTTTAATTTTAAAAAAAAGTGATTGATCTCTTGAAATAGAAAGGAAAGATTGGGTGCAAAATGGTCTCTACCCTAATAAACCCAAATCATAAGCTTGGAGAAGCAAAAGAAGAACCAGATGTTAATAGAAAGATGCATTAGAGCCTCGTAGGCAAGCTCATATACCTTGCCCATACTCAACCTGACACAGTGTTGTTCATGCATGATCCAACATAGTCACATCTATAAGCTGCGTATAGGTCACTTAAAAGGCAATCAGAGAAAGAATTCTATTTAAAAGAAATAATCATTTCATTCTAGAAGCCTTATACTGATGCAAACTATGAAGGATTTATAGGCCCGATTTGGCAATCAGCAGATTGCATTAGCTGTTAGCTGATTTTATCAACGGTTAGTTACAAGTGAATTATATCAGCTGATTTGACCAACGGATAATATTAACTGTTTATTAAAAATGTTTGATAAATTTAGTTGTTTAATATTAGTTGTTTATGTGTAAAATGACTTATGAGAGCATAACTAAAAAAAATATCTTACATGGGTGACTTTGATAAATTGCAAATGGTTATTGAAGAGATGAACATTTTAACCACAATCTTTTTGAGATAAGATAATGAGAAATTATTCTACCCAAATTCAATTATCTGAAAATGGTAAATCAAGTTCAAATAAGGAATCAATGTCTGTGCATTTTTTTACTACTGTTTGAAATAGGATTACTTTATTCCTATTGAATGCATGTTATATTTTACATCGAGAAACCAACTAGTTGATGTTCTAAGGGGTTGAATAGTTCAAGTTTTCATAACGTTACTTTCAAGTTAGGAAGGGGAGATATGTATTCCTCAGCTTGAGGTAGACTGTCAAGTTGCATATTAGTTATATACCATTTTAGGAAAGTCAATTTCTTGATATTCTAAAGATTGTTGAATCCTAGGAGACTATCTTCTTTTCATAGGAGTGTAGAATCCTAGGAGACTATTTTTCTTTCCTAGGAGAGAGAGGAATCCTAGGAGATTGATTCCTATTCTTAAAGATTGTTTCTTATTTTTCTTTCTCCTCTAAGATGTATATAAACATGTAATCCTAAATCATTTTAGTAAGAAGACAATTTATTTTCCCTTCCATTTTGTGACAATATCAATTCTGAAAATAGAAATGAGGGGACAAAAGATAGGGCATTAATAATTGAAAATTTTGAACTATTTGCTTAACCATTTATGGAAGGCCATCTAAATATAAAGCAGAAAAACAGCAAACATGGAAGCAGTACATATAGAAAACATGGGAGCAAATGCCTATACACACATGCATGCCGAGTCTTCTCCTTTTATTTCCTCAGCTCTAGAGAATGGAAGTGCCTTGTATATGCCGGTTACTTTCAACATGATTGTGCTAAGGTTTGACTATCATTTCCACCCCTCACCCTCCCCATAAGTAAACACAGAAGAAGAAATCCAGACTCTTATATTTCAAGAACTTTTTTCTGTTTACAAATTCAAATTGTGGGTGTATATTATTCTGATAACCTTTTCAAAATATAATAATCACTCTTCAACTATAGTGTTAAATTTTCTGTTAAAAGAAAAAGAAAGACATACTCAAAACGTGATCCATCCATTCTCATCACCAGTTCAAAAATTTCCTCACAGGAAGCTTCAACCACACTCACAGCTTTCATTGCTCTACTACAGCTCCTTTGCTGCACATAACTACAATCAATCAGAAGACTAATAACAGCATACTTCATAGAAATACCAATTCTTTAACATTAAGTAAATAGTTCATACAAGGTAATCAACTTCAAGAAGCTCTTCAAAGATACGAAGTCCTGCCATATACAGATTGAAAACAGCAAAAAACTCTTGTCAACTGCATCTCGTCTACACTATTATAACATGGCCAGTAGCTCTCAATTCAAATCTTTAACTTGTTTCCTGGAGTGTTTATTATGTCTTGAAATGCTAAGGAACACGAAAAAGAAAGACATTATGGAAAATCACTAACCATTTTCGCATTGTAGTAGACGCCAATACTTCCTAGAAAATGCTTGATTGTTGATATTTTGTTTTGACAATTCTGAGTCTTCACGTGTCCAATCGAGCATTGAATCGGGAATACCTACAATTTATGAATATGATAAGATTTGAATAGAATTTAGATTCCGTGAACTTCACATTAGTAGTGACGGATAAAAAGCAGAACCATTTCCAACAGTTGTCCTCCGCCAAATTTGCTCGTTAGTTTCCTCTTCATCCTCTTGCCCACTGCACCTACAGAAAATTAATACCATAGGGGAGTATACAAGTCATACGTCATATGAGAATTCCAGTCGAAACCTGAAACTACCATTAATGGCAATTTACTCAATAATACTAGTATCAAATTAGAATCATCATAGCAGTAACAAATTTTCAGCAAAAATAAACAAATTGTTCTCAAAATACGCCCTCCTAAAAATGAAAAACCTTTGTAATATAGGGAAAGTTATGGTTAAAGACATAATTGAAACTAGTTGATGAGTATTAAAGGTTCATCAATTATTAGTTAAACATACAAAAAGAAGCACATGAATATTGTTGAAGAGGCACTCACTGACTTTCATGATCTGAAGAAGCATTCCTCCCATTATCCATCCCAGATTTATATTCGAAAGATACATATTTGTTACCATTTGATACATGGGAGTCATGATGCTGCATAGATGACAGTGACGTAAGTCCTATATGCATCATTCCAAGCAAGGGAAGAGCCATCTTCACCCATTAAGTAGATGAATGCATAAAGACCTTAGAACAGCCAGGAAGAGTAAAACTACTCACAGTTCAGTATAATATTTTGATTCTATGAAAAGACTATGAATTATAAAAGGAGAGAACTCCAGAAACTATATTCTAAAAGATCTGCTATTAATTCTTTAAATAAAAACATGAAAATAGAGAAGGAGAGGAGCTTATGCCCAAGGGTGAATTAGACGGTAAGAATCGATTCCAAGAAACACAAACCTGATCAATTACAAAATCAATCTTTTCCTTCCAAATTAATGCTTCCTGAATGTTAAATGCTGCCATCTGCAATAGCATCACACCTCAAAAGAGTCAACTTTCATTATGAAAATAGACAAAGAATTGTTCTAACATGTAAAGAAGGAAATTTTATATGTCAATCATCAACTTCATCATCTCATTTCTCCAAAGAAAAATTAGATATCAAATTATGCACTGAACTAACATAACATGACTGCAGTCAAAAAATGCAAGGGCACCTCACCGTGACTCTATCATTCTTTTCTTTGATGTTGTACACAGACAAAACATATACCATCTGCAGGAACAAAAACAATCTGAAGCTTAACATGAAACTTTACATAATTAAATTGTATTCAGTTATATGGAGCATAGTAATCAGCAGAACACCATAGCAACAATATCACAACAGAGTGTGGATATCAGTAGGAAACTAATAAGTTCATAGGGATCACAGAAAGAAAGAAAGAGAGGTGCACCCACACAACGGCCAGTTCAGAACTGAATTAGTTAAAACTGAAACAAGAGGGTATAGAAAATATCAGAAAAAAAAAACCCACTTTATTTCTCTGATTATATGTAATTTATACATGAGTATAATCTATTCTAATACTACTAAACTACTGGA
>JANIPN010000001.1:24806891-24822022 GCA_027478595.1 Erythroxylum anguifugum
TATTTCTCTGATTATATGTAATTTATACATGAGTATAATCTATTCTAATACTACTAAATTACTGGATTTTTCGTATATACTAACTTATCCTATCTATAGTAGATCTTATCTTATCTACTATAAGATAAACTTATCTCCTAGAAGATAATCTCCTAAACTTATCTACGATAATTATCCAAAAAAAACATAAACCAAAGACCAACATCCACAAAATGACTCCAATTGTTGTCAAGCCAGTTAAAAAGTTAACAAGGTGAAAATCAAAAGTGTAATGGTGAAACAACAAGAACGTTGCATAACTGGTCAAACAGCATCCACCAAACCTCCCTTGTAACTTTCCTTTCAGCATAGTAATGGTGATACAACAAGAACATTGGACAAATTGTCAAACAGCCTCCACCAAACCTCCCTTTTAACTTCCCTTCAGCATAACTACATTCTTTTCAATTCTTGAGAAGTTACATTCTTGATGTGTCAAGGGTTTAATAATTGGATATGATTATACTCTCAATGAAAAAAATTGACGTAAAAGCAATTAAAACAACCATATAGACTCTACTTTACCAATTCTAGCCAGTGTCTTAAAAGGATTCTTTCTACATCAAGTAAAATTATAGCAATAAGCCAATAACGAAATTAATAGCAATAATTTCCAGGGATAACAATAGGAATATTAAAAATTAAAAATATATATATTTTATGGAACAAGTTGTGAACCAAGAGTAGATGACTTGATTGAAAGTTCATCATATTCAAAGCATGGTGATTTCACATACTAGATGCCAAGTAACAACAATCGTAGTTCATCGTATATGCATTGAGGCCACTCAACTGACTCAAGGTTATATGAATTAATGGTTCACTAGAGACAGATCAATAATACAAGGGTTAAGAAGAAGGCTTCAAGATAATTTTCTTAGACACACCACAATTTCAAATCACTTGTTTTATACCGGTGTTGCTAGAATTCAAGTCAAAATCAAGTTCATTTATATCTTTTTACAATGAGAATAACAAGATGTATCTCCGTAGAAGTAGCTCTCTATAGATGAGTGAGCAGTTACTTGATGCTTAAATTCATCAACAAGCATTAAGTTCATTAAGAATGAGAATTACTAGTCCTGTCACGATGGGAAGGTATGGGTATGGTCCCATCTCCAATGTTTGATAAATCCTCAACTTCCAAATCCCACATGCTTTTTAGTTGATGTTACTAAAGAAGTTCCAAGTCAAAAGTTGCACAACTAAAATCAAAATAAACTATATTATTATGAGTGTTAAAACCAACCAGAACAGTACTGTAAAGCTGGACAGCCTTGTTTGACTGGTTCAGGAGTAAGAAAGCTGCCTTTTACATTGCTATCAACCACTATCCTACATAGCCCCATCAATGCAAACATGGTCCTCCCTCTCTTTCACTTTTTTTTCCTCTTTTCTCTCTATATGTTTATTTAATAATGCAAAAGAATTTAGATACACATCATACGCATCCAACCTTCACATTAAGCATTCCCACTGAAATGCATTGGTATATTAACCTAAAGTCTATCACGTATAATTGCAATAGCAAAATCCCCAGAACGCGGCAGCAATGGCAGAGAAACACTAGACTCTATGATGGTGCTTTACTCCCAAAAAAAAAAAAAAGTGGCATCTTTACCTTGAACCCAATCAAACTAAACTAAACTCAATTAAAGATCTTTTTTTTTATCAAAACGTTTGGGAGCAACACAAGTAAAACACTTTCATATATCTAGGTTGCTTCATATGAACAGATTCAAAAATATTAACCGATTCATTTCTTTATTTTTTTTTTCACCTATTTTTTCATACAAGGAGCAACCAATTACTTTTCCCCTATAATTTCAATCTTCTTAAGCCCAAGACGAGTTATAAGCACCATCATCACGATATCCAACTGGCTAAAAGCAATATATTTTAACAATTTCCACCAATTCTGCCGATTCTCTATGAAGTTACGAGAACAAAATTTCAAAATATAACAGAGCAAAAGCATAGTTTAAGGAAAAAAACCGCTCACATGTCCGTGGTGAGTCTTCAAGCCACGATCCTCAACTCTACAATTTCCATCAATCAATAAGGTCTTGACAGGCAGCTGATTCAACATTCAATCACAGTATAGAAACTTCAACATACATCTCTATATTTTGTGAACTAAATTGAAATAAGCAAAGTCACAGAAGCACAAGAAAGAGTTATTTAAACCTGATTATCTTGTGGTTTTTTCTTGTAATAAGCTAGAAGTCTAGGCTCAAGCACGAAATATCTCATGTGAATAAAAGATCGACCGATCTTTCTCCTCCCGTACCTCACCATCCACCCTTCGTATATTACTTTCGACATTCTCTCTACAAACAAAAATCAATCAAACAATTCAAGTGTAACTAATATCGCAGAAATCTTAAGCTTCCTGCGACATCACTGCCCTCTGAAGCTTAAGTGATTTGATCGCCCATAGCGAATCCTGGACTATCGTTATTATCGAATGCCACACATTTCCCGGGAAAAAGCAAACTTCCAAGTCTAATTCATTTCGTTTAGGAAATATCATACAAACGGAAAATTAGAAATTGACGATAGGTTGTGACGACGAGAATTTGCCGGGTTTCGTTTCGGGACGAAGATCGCAACAAACGACGACAAGCACAATTGACAAGGACATTCTTACTTGAAAATCAAAATTGGGCGGTACTGGAAGTCTGGAAATGGACCTACTGGCATGCAAAGGGCAAGAGAGAGAGAGTGTGACGAGCACGTGGCGAAATGTCGGAGGTGCTAAAATTGAAAATAAACAAGGAAAGGGAGGGGTTGTTGGTCATTGGTATTGGCGTCAGAACAAGTTCCGGTCCGTTACATCTGTGGATTGTGGACTATGACTAGTTGCTCAAATCTTGGACTTGATGCCCTCAGTTGCTAGCCAAACAGGCCCCGGCCGTTGGTTCAAATTACACGTGACGATTGCGAAATGGAAACTTCCCTCATTTCACGGGATTCATTTGACAATTAATTAAAAACATTGTTATGATTTATTTTATTATTTTAATTTTATAAATTTTGTGTTAATTTATTTGAAATTAAATATTTTAAAATCAAATAAGAATAACTACATAAATTTTGTTACACATAAAATAATTATTTATATGATAAGTTATCTTAAAATAATTAAATACTTAATCCAAGGGGTGTGATTGAGTGTCAAGGGATTCATTCATCCTTAATCAAAGGCCAGGGATTCGATCCTTGGCTTTGAGTATAGAGCAACTTTAAATCTTTGAGCCAGCTGTCTCATCCTGTAAGGTGTATTCCTATCAGCGAGGAGATTAATGACTGGATCCGCCGGTAGATATCCTGGTCAAAGATTAAAAAATTAATTAAATACTTATATGATAATTTATATGAAGCTGAGATTTACTGACGAAATAAAATATTATAATATTAGACAAAAGATTTTATCCATTCAAATGTTTCATAGACGAACCACACTTTCCGTGGGCTCTACGTGGGCGGCGATAGCGACGTTTATGTTGCAAAACTACCAGTCCGTGCTTCGTGATCTTGTTCTCATATTGGATTACATGTTACAAACAGATCTTATATGGAGTCGACCCAAAAGAGTACGAGTACTTAACACGTGAAGAGGTTTAGTCTATGGTGTTTTTCTTTTGCCCATTTCTTTGCCCCGTTTCGATTTCTGATCCCACCAGGTCATCACCATCTTTTTCTATCATTATGTCAGTATTTTACTAGGCACTGCTCTCTCCCTCTCTGGCTCTCTCTCGATCCAAAAGTTCTCTTCTTCCGGACTCTGCGATTCCATATTCTATAGATTCTCTTTGATTTTTGAGTTGTAGGTGTTTGAAGGAGCTTTTTGGATCCTAATTATACGCCTTTCAGAGCTTCGGAGGCTTTAGTGAAACCAATCAAATCATGCGAGTACGTGAATCCCCTTTTTCACTATTACCCACTTTTTGCTATTTGTCTCTGTTCCTTCACACACAATCATGAGCCCGCATGAGCGAAAAGGTCCGCTCTTTCGTGTAATTTAGCAACCACTCTCTCGCTTTCTTTATTTTTGTGTTTCGTGTGGCCGCTGGTTTCTCGAGTCTGTCGGATTGGCCCAGCAAAATGTTTTGTAGTTGTTTCTCTTAAACTCTTGAAGGTTGAATTGCATTTCCGTTCCAAACTTTTGCTTCTTAGCTTAAAAATAAATTCAATTTGCTACTCTTTTTTTGTTAACAAAACTAGCTTTCATCATTTGTCTCAAAGTCGTTCTTTTACGTCTTTCCTACTTTTCCAGTCTGGTTGACTTTGAAATGAAAGCGTTTGGAAGCAGGACCAGCTCCAATCTGTTTGTTTCCTGAGAAAATCTCAGGAGAGAATCGAATCGTGCATTTCTTGTCAGTTTATAAACTCTATGGGTTTGATTCTCTTTCGTATAGTAGTAGCTCCTGGTCCTTGCATAAACTCAATTAACAGTTAGAAAGGCTTGTAAGTGAATGATTTTATTTGACTTTCTACTTTTGTTTACAGATGCCGTTTCTTTTCTTCTACTACTTCCTTTTTCTCCTTAGACTTTTTTTTGGTAAATTTATCCTTAGACTTTTGAAATCCTCCATTAAAGCTTTCTCTAAATAATTTACATTTGCACATATTCTCCGTAATAGTCAAGCAAACAGATTCTTTTCAAGTTGCAAAAAGTCTAAAAAACGAGTCAAATGATCAAAAGCCGACCCTTTTCTATTAATACATTCGGGGTACAAATGCTGTGGCTAATAATCTAATTATGAATTTAGAACAACTGGCTGACGACAAACAGGAGTCGCAAAGATTTCGTACAATGAATCTCAGTAGCTTGAAGATACAGATCGGTGCACCTTAGACAGAGAAAAGAAGGAAAAGAAGAAAAAGGAACAAAAAGGCCAAAAAGGACAGAAGATGGGTTCTTTCAAGGGTCATGTTTTACCAGGAACGTTTTTTCTGTTGGTTGGAGCATGGCACGTATGGAGCGCTTTGGTTCGGTTTGCATCAAACCCAAAGGCCTTTCGTGTCAGGGTTTGGAACCCCGTACCTGGTTATCACGGGAAAGTCAAGTACTTGGAGCTCTATCTTGTGGTTTTTGGTTCTTTTATCGATTTATGCATCGAGTTTTTGTACTCTCCCCACCTCAAGTTTTTCGTCAATGGAGTTCTCAATCCTTCTCACATGAACAATTTCGAGCATTCTGGGATGCTTCTCATGTTCTTTATATTTGGCGTTATCACTTTGCTATCAGAGAAAACGAGGTTGGTTTCTCTATACTTTAACATGTTTTTCGCTTTCGTTTTGTGGTAATTGATAATATCTGATCATTCGTGATAAATTAAGAAAAGGAAGGGAATTGTGATTTCTCGACATGTGAAGGAAGCATATTAAGCAGAAGTTTTATTCAGACTAAACCTGATCCAAAGCACGAATGGATCATGCTTTTAAAGCGATAATACTTGTCTAAGATTGTTGAAATCACAATTTAATTCCGAACTTTCATTTACTTGATGATTCCTGTTATCTGTTATCAGAAACAAAATACAGAGTTGTACTCTGCAAACTGTATCCTGGAGTCTATAAGAATGAACAATTGAAACCTTACCAGTTCACCTTCTCAAGTCTGTTGGATTTCATTGAAGAACTTGGTTATAATCTCCTTTTTCCAAAAACTATTTTAATACCATCCAAGTAGCAATCGTTTATTTATTGTACATGTTATCAATGTGCATGTTGGGGTGCTCAATTTCAATATACAAGCTCGGTTCATTTATGTTTCCGTCAAGGTAACTACTTTTCTCATTTCTAAAGTAACAAGAAAGAGTACCTTTAGTGGGCCTTCTATTGAGTCAGACTTACAGCTTTTGTTGTAGTGATTATGTCCCTGATTGCATAATTCCTTCTTGAATTATTGATTTGTTTAGCATGATCTATGTCTGCTTCAATCATTAGAAAATGTAATCTATTCAGATTTCAGTGTTTGAAAATAGACCCAAACAGTTACTCCATAAGATGGGTCCACTGTAAAAACTATCTTACTGGCACTGTTGTTGATTTCTGACTTCCACAGCAACTTTCTCGTCTTAATTTGCAGGCTTCTACCTTTGCCAGATGAAGCTCTTGGTCTTATTGCAGCATCAGCATTTTGTGCAGAGTATCTACTGTTTTATTTTCACTCAACAACTCATAAAGGACTTGAAGGATATTACCATCTCATTCTCGTCCTCCTAATTGGACTTTGCATTTTATCAACTGTGGCCGGTGCCCTCCTCCCATCCAGTTTTCCTGTTGATTTGATGAATGGTGTTGCTATTACTCTGCAAGGCCTCTGGTTCTATCAAACTGCTTTCACTCTATACGGTCCCATGATCCCAGATGGCTGTCAGCTTAAAGATGATGAAATCACGTGTAGATCAAAGGACAGTGAGGTTCGAGGCGAGTTGCTTGCTAACTTTCAGCTCTTCTCCTTGATCCTAGGAGTCCTTATCATGATGGTGGCGGCATATGGTTTTGCAGCTTCAAGATACAGGCAATCAAATATTAGAAGCTTACATATGGTTCAGATAAATTAGACTTTCAACAAATTTACCGTCTCACTTACCACCAAGTAAATGTACATCACAAGGACATGATGATTGATAGTAGTTCTTTTCATGATTAATCTTACAGATTGGAACGAGATTGACTCTCTTTTTTTGCCCTTGTTCTAAGATTAGAATCCCTCTTTTTGTCAACTTGTTTTGATTAGCAATCGTTACATGTGTACGTGATGCATGCTAGTGAGTCGTCATAAGCTGGAAAATTATTATTTCAAAAAACCATCTCAAATTCTTCAATGGCCCAAGTTCCTGCAAAAGCATAACAATCAATCACCAGATGATGACATTTTTGCGCAAAAAAAGAAAAAAGCTTACGTGAACTGAAACAAAGCTCACGTGCTTTGTGAAGAGTGGCTTGATTATCACAAGATAAATTTGCAAGATGTAGAGAGATACCTAATTCTCGTAAGAGGTTTTGTGACAAGGTAAGTTCGCTATCAACATTTTTCATGGCACAATAGTCAGATTCCGCGGAGGGGCGAGAGACTGTTGATTTCTTATTTGTATGCTACGAAAGAAGACTAGGACCCAAAAAGAAGTAGCCAGTCGTTAATCGTCGTGATATAGGACAGGATACCCAATTGATATCATAATAAGCATGCAAATGCAGACAAGAGTCGGTTGAGAGTATGATGACAGGAGATGGATTCCACCAAATAGAGCAAACACACTAATAAAAGAAATTGAGATAAAAGGGACACATTAGATTTAACGTAAAAAAAACCTCTTAACGAATATGGGAAAAAAATTACGGATAAGAATAGAAAACTTTCCACTATAGAAAATAAATATTACAAAAGGAAGATATCACAATCCACTCCAAGAATTATACACAAGGTTATGGGAAAGAGATTCTGGGATACGGAAAACCTTAAACATATGCCTCCTTATATAGCTTTAATGGAGGCTATTATGTTCTCTCTTTACCAATAACCTTGTGTATAATTCTTGGTGTGGATTGTGAGATCTTTCTCTTGTAATATTTGTTTTCTATAGTGGAAAGTTTTTTATTCTTACCCGTGATTTTTTCCCATATTCGTTAAGGAGTTTTCTACGTTAAATCTTGTACATCTCTTTTATCTCAATATCTTTTATTGGTGTGTTTGCTTTGTCCGTTGGAGTCCATTTCTTTTCAGCGGTATCAGAGTTATTTGTTGCTTCTCGGAATGTTGATGGTTTTCCATCTTCTGTTAGGAGACAACATGCAATATTGTCCTCCATAATATAATCAGAGTGTCAGATTGGGGGTTCTCCTTTCACGGGATGACCGTTGAACGTCTGTATTTTCGTATTTAACTAGTTCTTGCTTCTCGTAATCTGGCATAGCTTCAATAGAATCTTTCTGTCCAATCTTCCTTTCTTCCAGCATTGTTACAACTTCAGAGTTTTCTTTAGACGTGCTATTTTGATCTTTCTCTTGCAGTTTATCTTCTGCAAATATGACATCTCTGTTAATGAGGAGCTTGTAGGAAGTGGGATCCCACAGTCTATACCCCTTGACTCCATCAGCATATCCCATAAATCTACATTTTCTAGATTTTGGACCTAATTTTGTGATAACTTGGGTATTATACATCACGAACACAAGACTTCGAAATGTGTGTAACTGAGAATAGTCTGTTGATTTACCGGTCCACATCTTCATCGGTGTCTTCAGATCAATCGATCTTGTTGGTGATCGATTAATTACATAGTAGGCGGTATTTACTGCTTTTGCCCAGAAAGACTTTGCCATACTTGTAGTTCTCAACATGGCTCTAGTTCTTTCAATCAGAGTTTTGTTCATTCGGTCTGTCATTCTATTTTGTTGAGGAGCCTGAAGTACCGTAAATTGGCGTTTGATGCCTTCTCAATTACAAAAAACAATAAACTTGGTAGCTCAGTGGTATGAGGCGTGCGTCTCAACGCAACAAAACCCCTGGGTTCTGGGTTCGAGTCGCACACCCACGCACAAATCTCGAACTTCTCCCCAGGGGACAATACCTGGCCGGTGAGGCTCCCGGCCCAAACCAAAACTCATCACCAGTATATTCTCCACCATTATCAGTCTTAAGGCACTTGATTTTCTTCCCTGTCTCTAACTCAATTTGTGCTTTAAATGTTGTCAAGGTTGGAAATATATCTCCCTTTCTCTTGATAGGACACACCCAACATCTTCTGGAGTAATCATCAATAAATGTTTTGGGATGTAGTGTGGTGTCAAAGCCCATGAGTATGTTCCCTCACTAAATCCATCATGAAGATCTCTTATAAAAGTGGGCTCCCCAGATCCAACAAGTGGTATCAGAGCCAATGGATCAGCAAGAGATGAGTATGGAGATGGTAGTCGGATCCCGTGGTTGCTTCCCCACGAAGAAGAGCAAAGAGACTCCTAGTAGGCCGCCCAAACCAGTAGAGTAGAAGGGCTCTTGGTGACGCCATATACTCGAGCTGCTAAGCAAAAAGGCTTTTGCTCAAGAGGGAGTCTAGGCTCAATGTGAAAGTTCACACTTAAGGGGGAAATTTTTGGGATGTCAAGTGCGAGTAGGAATCCCACATTGAAAAAAGATGGAGCTAGTGAAGGACATATAAGTGGAAAGGACTCATAAACCTAATGCCTTAAAGTTTTGGGATGAAGTATGGTCTCAAAGCTCATGAGTATATTCTCTCACTAAATCCATGATGAAGATCTCCCATAAAAATGGGCTCCCTAGAACTTACATATGATCCCATGTTCAAATATAGATTTGATCATCTTACCACTTGAAGTGTCGTCTGCCGATGAGTATCACAAGGAGAAGACATACATTATGACAACAAATTTACTGCCTAAATGATTTCTGGTTAGATCATGGTAAGATGAAGTAGTCAACCAATAAGGCGTTTATATGAGTTAGTTTTTGGTAAAAGTTCGCCATACTCAATGAATAAATTGTGGTTGTGGTCAAGCGGAGTTGCAACTAGTTTGTTAGCAAGAAAGCCAACATCTTGTAAGATTTCTAAGCCGTACTTACTATTGATTAAGAAAAACTTCAACCTTTGATCACACTATTCAATGCTCAAAAAATATTTTAATCAATGTTTTAAAAACTAAATTGGATATCAAACCAATTAAAGGACATGCTTAAGGTTTAAAAGTTTGGCCAATATTAAATCATTATAAAACCGGTATATAATAAACAAGAAATAAAAATTATAAGAGTAAGTAAAAATAAAATATTTTAAAAAATACACTAATGTTTATTATTTTATAATGAACTAACAATAAATCGAATCTAATAATTCAAAGTAAATATGAATATAACATAAAACTTAAAATAACAATAAAAATTAGAATTGTATTTCTAAAGGTGATTGTGTCTCATCATCATCAAAAGTTTCAAATTCTCTAACATTATCTAAAGACTTATAAACTACGCTTTTATCCAAAGTATCTTCATTAACTTCTTTTATTGCATCCAAATAAATTCAAATTAATAATGTATACAATTATTCTCAATTGTAAATTTGTAATACATTATACTTTTAAGTTAAATATGATCAAAATAAAATGTGAACTGACCATCATAAGTTGTTCTTAATTTATTTGTTGTAAAAAATGCATTTTCTTCATTAAATTCAATAATGAAAATAAAATTAATGAAAAATAAAAAAATCAATAAAATACATGTTCTTCATTTTTAGATTATAAGTAATGTAAACCATTGAGTTTTTGATGTTCCAAACGATTTCGTTTTTTTGTATGAATATGTTAAAAAATGCTCAAATTATGTTCATAACTTAATACATAAGTTGTTCGATTGAATAATCTAATAACAAGTTTCTCAATATTGGAGTAGCAATTTTATCAAATAATCTCCACAACTCATCTATATTTTAAATTAATAGTTATAGGAAATAAAAAATATATTATTAATAAGTAAATGATGACTAAAAGTATAAAAACTTACTAGGCTACATTTTTTTCATCATAAGTTCTCTCTTTGTAGATAATCTAGCAAAAGTCTCTAAACATTTACGATACAATTTAATTTCATTTGTCGCCTGTGATTACTCTTAATAAAGAAAATACCTTCGTTCAATCACACCACCCATAATATAGTTTAAACATTTTTCTCCACTATATAAGCAATAAAGATTGCAAAAATAAGTTGCTAAGTGAATCCTTTAAATAAGACGCTTATCCATCATGGGTCAAGAATATCTATATAAGGCTTGTACAATTTCTCCTTTCCTTCTAAAAGACTTATAATTGTTTTGTGAGCTCTATACATACATACATACATACATACATACATACATATATATATATATATACACCCCCTAGATGACTTCTCATGTGAGTCAACAATCCTCAACAACTTTATTAGCGGAGTTACAATTTTCACAATGATCAAGCAGGCACCCTGAAATTTATTATTTAGAATAATAACACAAACTTCTTTTCCTTTCGCACTATCTAATAACTTATCACTTGAAATTTTCTTACTTGTCACTAAATTTTAAAGTTGTTGTCTATGTTTATAAACATTTCAAAGTAATAAATGTAGTTCCAGACTTAGTAGCAATAGGATGCACAATCTCAACCTAATTTTCTTGCTTTCTTAACCAATACAAAAATATAATATGATTATACACAAAAAAATGTGATCTTAAATGCACATGAAACAAGATTAGAAATATGTTCAATACCACAAATATCTTTTAAAATAATATTAATACAATAAGTAACATATGGATACTAATAAATATGTCCATACTTTGATTATCACAAGTATTCAATTGATACATAATTAGTTGTATTATTTATAACAAAATGCATAACGTTCTTTGGTTCAACCCACGTAACAATTTTACAAAATAATTCAGATAAAGCATGAGCACATTTTATCATATCAGAAGCATCAACGAACTTGATAAAAGTTGTTCCAATATTATAATAAACCAAGAAATTAATCAAAGTTCTCTGTTTTTATCAATCCACTAATTTGCATAATAGTGCATCCTGGTGATTTTTAACTAAATTTATATACATCCATAATTAATAACATTCCTTTTTTAAATCTTAAAGCAAAGGCGCACAAATCTTATAATAAGAAGATACCTTAAGTCCCAAACCTAACTCTATTGTAGCATCTATTGCTTCTTAAAAATATGGTAAATTTAAAACATTTAAAGGAATACTTGAATGATAAAATCATCTATCCCATGCTTGTTTACATCACAAAACATCTTTATTAACCAAAACACTTTTTAAACTTGGTTGAGGACCAAGAGTAATTCTTGGAGGAAAATAAGAATCTATATCAATAATAGTTTTTCTTTATCTAATATTTGTGGTACTTCATCATCTCCAAAAGATATATTATAAGTCTCTTTTTTTAATTTTCTTTTTTACTTGTTGCTGCGAATAATTTTTAATCCTCTCAAATACATCAATAGTACTTTTTAACAAGAAACAATATTACCCTTAACACCAGCAAGAAGTTCTTTTATTCGATAAATTCCTCCCCCTTTAAATATTATACCAAAAAATACAATTATATTTGATATTCTCATCAGATGCTTAAGAAGAAGAAAAGTAATTCTATGATGGATTAGACTTACCACAAGTAGAGGATACTAAGTTTATTGGATCTTTTTCTAATGATTCCATATTCTCAATTATAATTTTAACCTAAAAATATAAGAAAAATATTTTTGTTAGTTTTGTACAAAAATAAGTCACAACAATAACTATAACAAATATAGGGCACAAAATAATGAACCAAAGAATAAAGATGAAAAGAAATGATAACAAATAAAAGTCTAAAAACAAATATACCTATTAACTTTGTCTTCTTAATTCTTGTGTCTTTTATATCTATTTGATAATATGAGATTTGACTTCAATCACTACAACTAACAAAAGAAACAATAATAAAAAGGAGAATTAACTTATGATCTTGACCAATTATTAAAAAACTCAACCAGTTCAACCATAAAACTTGAACCATCTAACATTTCGATTCGATTTTTAACTTTTTAATTCAATTTACTTATAACTTTTGTCGTTGAAAATAGATTAATTTATTAATTAATCAGTTAATTTTGTAAATTAATAAGTTTTTATAATCTAAAATAAATCAATTAATTTTCATATAATAATCTTTTTTTGTGATGGTTTATAATAATCTCTTTTTTTAATTACCCTTAACAAAGGTGTGAGAGTGAGAGTGTGTGAGAAGAAATTATGGATTTAGGTTTAAGAGAACGACGGTGTGTGCGTGAGAGTGAGTGAGAGAAGACAAAATTAGGGATTTAGGGTGTGAGATTGATAAAGAACAAGCTTTCTCCAAAATCCAATGACATCATTTCAATTTTACTATAAAACGACGCCATTTCGCTAATCAGGCAACCTCCTCTTAATGACGATGACGCATTTGATTAAAGGGGGTTCCATTAACACACGACAGTGCCACGTCAGTTAAGATAACGATGAGAATAACATCGGGCTAGAATTTAAAAAAAATTGAAAGTTTGGACATTTTATTGCTACTTTTTTAAGTTTAAGCTATAATTGAAAAGTTAACAAAAGTTTAGAATTTTTTAAATAATTAACCCAAGAATGAAATCAAATGATGAGAGTAGTTTGTTTTCCAGACGATGGCGACTTCCATTGGCTTCTTCTAAACGACAGCAGGTTCTTACTTCGAATATGTTTTCAAATGGCAGTAATAGGTCTAATGTTTGAAAGGAGAAAGGTGAAAATTATGGTTAAAATTTGTGGGCTATTTTGGAATAAATTTGGTGGCTTATGGGTTATGAGTCACGGGTCAACCACGGGGGTGTCCATGTATCTATAAATTTTCTATGTGGATGTCCAAATATTAATTTAAAATTAGTTCTTTAAGCCACAATAGCAATGAACTCAAAGAATCAACATTTTAAAGTGTGTTGTAAATGTTTTGAAAGGATACTAACTTAATTGGAAAAAATTAACGGTTGGACACTGAAATGAAAAAAATACCCAAAGGTTATGTTTTCAAATGGCAGTAATAGGTCTAATCTTTGAAAGGAGAAAGGTGAAAATTATGGTTAAAATTTGTGGGTTATTTTGGAATAAATTTGGTGGGTTATGGCTTATGAGTCACGGGCCAACCACGGGGGTGTCCATGTATCTATAAATTTTCTATGTGGATGTCCAAATATTAATTTAAAATTAGTTCTTTAAGCCACAATAGCAATGAACTCAAAGAATCAACATTCTAAAGTGTGTTGTAAATGTTTTGAAAGGATACTAAATTAATTGAAAAAAATTAACAGTTTGACACTGAAATGAAAAAAAATACCCAAAGGTTTGCAAGAGGACAACTAACTGCTTTAGCTTTGTTCAGTTTGAATCTCTGAAGTACTTTATCAATGTACTTCTTTTGTGACAACCATAGTTTCTTGGCGTTTCTGTTTCTGATAATCTGCATGTCAAGAATCTACTTTACTGATCCCAAGTCTTTCAAGCAAAAGACTTATCCAGTTGTTTCTTCATATTGTTGATTCTAAAAACATTTTTACCAACAATCAACATATCATCCACATAGAGCAATAAAATAATGAAATCATCATTAAAGAATTTCTTCACAAATACACAGTGATCTGAAGTAGTCTTCTTGTAGCCTTGCTCACCCATAACAGACTTTAACTTCTTATACCACTGTCTTAGTGCCTGGTTTAGACCATATAGACTCTTCTTCATTCTACAAACATAGTCTTCTTTCCCCTTTTTCACGAAACCCTCTGGTTGCTCCATATATTTCTCTTCTTCCAAATCCCCATGTAGGAAGGTAGTTTTGACATCCATTTGTTCAACCTCCAGATTAAAACTTGAGGCTACCCCTAACACTATACGTATGGATGTCATTTTCACCACTGGTGAAAATATCTCGTCAATGTCAATACCCTTCTTTTGGCTAAATCCTTTGACCACTATTCTTGCTTTGAATCGAGGATGGTCGTTGTTTTCTTCTTGTTTGATTCTGAACACCCATTTATTCTTTAATGCTCTTTTACCTTCTGGCAACTTCACCAGCTTGAATGTTTTATTCTTATGCAAGGATTTCATCTCGTCTTGCATGGATTCTTTCCATTTCTTCTTGTGTTCATCATTCATGGCTTCATCAAAGCTTTCTGGTTCTCCCCCTTTAGTCAGCATTACATACTGATCAACTAGATATCGAGTAGATGGTTGTCTATTTCTACTAGATCTTCGTAATGGGATTGGAGAATCTTCAGGTGCTGGTGGTTGAATGTGAACATCATCATCATCCTTTGCTTCAACTTCATTGGGAGCATCTACATTTTCAGTTTCTAGTTGATCATTCTGCACTTCATCTCCAACTTGTCTAGGCACCACTGTTGGAGGATTCAATCGGAAGCTTATTGAGTCATCATCAAAGCTTGGAACTTCCTTCTCTGCCTTGTTGATATCTTCAATAGTTTGATCTTCAATAAACATAGCATCACAACTCCTGATAA
>JANIPN010000001.1:24832882-24845188 GCA_027478595.1 Erythroxylum anguifugum
AAAAATTTTTAAAAAAAAATAATCACGGCCGGTAAGAGGAGAACGAAGCATGCCTTATAAGGGTGTGGAAACAGAAAACTTGTAGACGCGTTTCCCATGACCTAACGCACAGGATCCAATCAGAACTTCGAAGTTAAATGTGCTAGGGCCAGAGCAGTATTAGGATGGGTGACCTCCTGGAAAGTCATGTGCAAAAACAAAACCGTGAGGGTGCGATGCCTTAGAGGCCGAGGTCCAAAGCGGCCAATATCTACAAGAGGGTGGGCGGGAGGCCCGGGAGGCCGAGTCCTTGAAGACGCGAGGCCCTAGAGGCCGAGGTCTTACAGAAACTAAACACTGTGCATGTAAATTTTAAAAAATAATTTTCAACCAATTTACCGACGGAAATTTTTTCCGTTGGCAATTACCGACGGTTTACCGACGAAATTTTTTTCCGTTGGTAATTTTCTGACAGAAAAATTTACCGATCGAACAGAATAACCGTCGATAAATTTGCCAACAGAAAACATTTCCGTCGGGAAATTTACTGACAGCCGTTTCTCCGACGCCGTTATCCGTCGATAAATTTCGTCATTAACGGAAATTACCGACGGAATATGTACAAATTCCGTCGGTAATTTTCGTCGCTAAACTCTATTTTTCTTGCAGTGAATATATATAAGGAGTATCCAATTGGTTACATGATAATAAGAGAAGATTAAGCTAAACCTTTCCATTCTAGGCAAGTATCTTTCATGTGTAAGTAATTATCCTAAGTTAGGCTAAATGCAATAATTAAGTATACTATACAATCTCATCACATCTTTGACCAGATTACAAGTCCTGAGTTAGTGTATATATATTTTAAAAAAAGTTGTTAATAACTCCACAGTGTGTAGTAGAAAGGTTACTATAAAACATTCTATAATCCTCCATTAATGAGAGTTCGGTTGAATTAGTACAAGTATGTGTTCTTGATAATATACTCGTTCATATTCAAGTGGTTGTCGGATCTAACATAAAGAAAGTTATTGTGCTTGGTTAACATATCTTCATAATTGGCAGGTATGATTGTATGACCTTCCCTACATATTTTTCACTCTCGTGCCTATTTTTGCTTCTTAGATATGAATCCAAGTCGAAAGGTTGTTTGTCTATATCTTTTACACCACACAGGTCTGCCAATATTATAGAGAAGCAAACTATGAGGAATAAGTAAACTCGCTACTTGAGTTGCTATCTCAGTAGAGTAAGACATGAACGAACCTTCTTGAGCAAATCATAGAATAAGAGTTGTAGGCATGTAGATTGCAGGCTTTTCCCAACAAAGATTCAAAAGATAAATATAAAGCTTGACAATGGACATCTTCAAGTACATAACGACAGCAACTTAGGTCAAACTGCAATGTATGTTGATCTTAAATCAGCCGTAGGACCTTGTTAAGATATGCAAGGATAAATGATACACACTATTCAAATACATGGACCGTCCGAAGGCCCAGGATCCGAAAGATGAATAGCACACCTACCTATCAATGGTTTCCAACTTCTAATAAACCAACACCTTGTCCTAACCATACTTCATCTCTTCCATGTTAGAGCCCTGACCTGTCCATACCAATGAATCATTATCATTATCCTTGGTTCTTATTAAGATATGGCATCAAGTCATGTATGCATTATCCTTTATTTTAAGATCTTCTACCTCCAATATATAAAGAGAGAATAGCAATAAAAAAGGTAAGTGCTCATCACAACTAGGCTTGATATTAGGTTGAGTCGAACTCGAGCCCTAGCTTAGACTTGAATTGGCCCAAAATTTACACCTTATTAAGTACTTAGAGATGATGTGGTCTTTCCCTCTTGCAACCATGGATAGGTTTTGAGATTTTATGCTTAATAAGTTGAATCTAAGGTTAAATTATGCACATCTCATACGGCTATATGCTAGAGACTAAGAAAGAGAGTAAACATTTAATGCCTATGAGAATATGCTTTCAAAAGTCAATCTGTAATAGGAATGTGGCTTAAAAGAACTGCATATTTTCTTACAGTCTTTAGGGTAGATTTAGGAAGACATAGACTCTTCTCCTTGTTGATTTGATTTTATCTCTAAAATTTTCTGTGACAAAATATATTACTTACAACCTAAGGTAAGTAAACATATCTTTTAGTATTGATACAATAATGAATAGAGCATTAATCTCACCAGGAAGCTATATAAATTCAATAGGCTCTCCGACAATTACCTAGTCAATTAAATAAAAAGGGATAGATTTGATGATTGATAATTAAATCTAAAAGTAAATGTAAACCTAAACCTACACCTACACCTAAACTTAAATCTAGGTAGGTAGAGGAAGGAGTAAGCAATTATTAGAGATAAAACAAAACATGTAATCAAATGGAGAAAGTAAACACAAATATCATCTAGATAAGAACTCTTTCTAGTATCATCTTAGATTTCATGATTAAATAAACATAGCATGGATATATTAATTTAGACCAATAGGACCTCCTAGATGTTGAAACTATACTCTTTTAGACTATAACTATCTATTCTCTAATTGGTTACCCATCTCTACAAAGCTAACACCTATTTGAATGTACTAAACTCTTTAAAATCCAATGGAAGGTTTCACCCTAATAATAAGAAGATTACATAGCTCTCTCTCAAATACCCCATTTAACCCCTCTATCTAAGTCATAGTTAACTCAAAAGCAAGCTCTCTCAAGTTATAAATAGATAAATTATAATTAGACCTAAATCATGCATTAAGATCAATTAAAGGCATTTATATATAATTATATCATATTTATCAATTAGAATATATTAATCTATACAAGAGTATATAGTAGGGTTCTCTTCTATTTAGATATATAAAATAATCAAGTATTAATCATTTTTAAATCAATGAACATAATACAGAAACAAAAGAAATAAAAGTAGAAAGAGTTATATATGTAATCTTATTATTTTGATATGAGTTCTTAGTTGTTGGATGATTTTGATATACTTTTCTCTTGAAAATTGTTGCAATGTTAAAGAATGATCTTCTTTGATTGTTAACCTTAAGTTATAGAATGAAATAATATAAAAGAAGCCCCTAAATAAAGGTTTTCTGTGTCTTTATAATTTGTCTCATCATTAAGACATGGTCTGGACCACACTTGTGGCTCAAACCATGTCTCTCAAAAACTTATAAAATATAAAACAAGAATGTGGATTTCTACCTTATCTTTTCATAGACGATTAAATCATCTTGATTAGAGTTCAAACGAGAAAATTATGACTAATTTACTAAGCAGTACTCAAGTTATCTTACAAATCTTTCTAGAAAAGGATGCAAGCTTTGGCATACCTGTACCCTAGGCCGTGGATCTTTTTGTTTTCTCAGGGTATAGGAAATAGTCTTTGGCACGCTCATACCTTTAGATCTTATGTCTTCCTATCTGTTTTATAACTAGCATATAGTTTGTGGTACGATCGTAATGTAGGTTGTGTTACTCTTTGTAAAGGTTATTAGTTTGTAGTTACTGTAAAAGAGTAGTAGTTACAGTCGAATAGTTACAGTCGAATGTAGTTAGTTTACTGTCGAGGAGTAGTTAGTTTGTTAGCTGAGTAACTATTTTTTCCTTTGTACAGTTTGAATAAACGTTATTTAAGCTCCAATTGAGTTACATCAAGATGATGAGAAATATAGAGTGAGAAACTATTTTTCTCTCACTAAACAACTCTCTGTTATATTCTTCATATGGTATCAGAGCCATAATAACCGTTTCGAAACTTAGATCTGAGATGTCGAAACCTTGATCAGAGTGCAGTTTTCAAGAATTGTAGCTCCAAGACGACAACAATTCTGAAGAAAGACTCTGACAATCCAGGCGCTAGTCTCGTCACTACTCCCCTGAATGGATTCAACTACAGAACATGGAGCACTACTATGAAGAAAGCTCTTGTAGCTAAGCACAAACTCGGTTATATAACTGGCAAGATTCAGATTCCAGCTGAGGATGCGACAGATTACGAGGAGATTATGAGTGCCAATGCCATGGTGGAATCTTGGATTTTAAACTCATTGACCAAGGATCTGTATGATGCGTTTCTCTACGTGTCTTATGCCAAGGACCTATGGGATAAACTTGCAAATCATTTTGGTGATTATACAGGACCTCAAGAATATCAAATTCGAAGAGAAATTGGAAGCATTTCACAAGGTAACTCCAGCCTTTCCATGTATTTCACGAAACTATGCAAACTGTGGGACGAATTGTAGTGTATCATACATGTTCCACAATGTATCTGTGGTTATTATACTTGTGATGTTTCTAGTAAGATCATGAAACTTAATGACAATGCAAAAATTATTCAGTTCTTAGTGGGACTAAACGACTCTTATAGCCATGTCAAGAACCAGATTCTCATGATGGATTCTTATCCTACTATCGACAAAGTGTATTCAATGCTGATGAATGTTGAGAGGCAAAAGTAGGTTTCGGATTCTTTTGGGGAGACAACAGAAGGGAATGCACATATGGTTGGTTCAGGGACAGCAAAGACTTCTAATTCAGGATAAAGGAATGGCAAGAAAAAAGACTGGAAAGCCGATAAAGAGGATAAGAAATGTTCGTTTTGCAAAAATGGATGGACACACTAAGGATACCTGTTTTAAGCTACATGGCTATCCCGAGTGGTATATTGATCTTAAAAACCAACATAAGAAAACTGGTGATAAAACAGGCAAGGTTAACTTGGCAGAGACACCTTTAAAGGACAGTGAAGAGGATACTAGAGGATTAAGCATGAGGGCAATCATTCAACAGGAACTATCAAAATTGATGAAAGAACAAACGCAGATGCCAACCATGGAGAAAGTGAACTTCGATGCAGAATTTGCAGGTAATATTTCTGCTCTTGAAAAGAAAATAGGCAATCAAGGTATACAGAACTCGTGTTGGATAGTGGATACTGGGGCTAACATACATATTTCAGGCAATGCTTGCTTGTTTAATAAATTAGTTCCGGCGAAGAGGGCATCTACAGTTAGTTTACCAGATGGATCGATCAAGAAGGTTAGCATGGTAGGAGAAATAAGCCTTAGCAAAGGTGTTGTATTGAAACATGTTTTCTATGTACCGAGTTTCAAGTATAACCTGTTATCTGTGAACAGAATCTTGCAACATGGAGATGGAATTTTCACTTTCTATCCATCCTTCTGTGTTTTACAGGACCAGAAATATAAGAATCTTTTGGCAGTGGGCAGAGTTGTTGGTCATCTGTATTATCTTACGACAGAGTCTTTCCATACTAATGTGTTGACTACTGCTTTTGTTTCTTTAAGTCGAGATACAGATCGAGTTGTTGATTGTTGTTTGAATAAGGGTGCTGAATGTGTAGAAAGAGTTAATGTTGCTGACTCTACTACATTGTGGCATCAACGGTTGGGGCACCCCTCCTTTGACTTTGTACAGAAGTTTCCTTTTGTTAATAAAAGATTGAGTAATTCAGATATTGTTTGTGATGTATGTGCGAAGGCTAAACAATCTCGACTACCATTTCCCATTAGTGAAAGTCATAGTGATAAACTTTTTGAATTAATTCATGTTGATGTTTGGGGTCCGGATAGAAGGCCATCTTTGACAGAAGCTTTTTATTTCCTCACCATAGTAGAAGATTGCAGTCAAATTACATGGACTTTTCTTATGCAAAATAAGGATCAAGTTGGTTCTATTTTATGCAAATTTTTCCAATGGTGCAAACACAATACAGTTGTATGGTTAAGGTGGTCTGAACAGATAATGGGGGTGAGTTCATAGGATACAGTTGCCAGCAAGTTTTTCTTGATGGTATACATCATCAACAATCTTGTGTTTATACCCCACAGCAGAATGGTATAGTAGAGAGGAAGCATAGACATATTCTTCAGGTGGCACGTGCTTTATTGCACCAAGCTCACATGTCCAATAAGTTTTGGGGTGAAGCTATTCTCCATGCTACTTACTTAATCAATAATCTGCCCACTGCTACTTTGAAATGGAAGACTCCTTATGAAGTTTTGTTTGGGAAACCACCTGATCTTGGCAACTTGAGGATCTTTGGTTGCTTATGTTATTCCATAGATACAAAGCCCCAAAAGGATAAGTTTGTTGCTAGAGCTTCTAAGTGCCTTTTTCTAGGCTATGTCACAGGCACAAAGGGTTACAGAGTTTATGATATTGACACAGGAAAAGTATCCATCTCTAGGGATGTTACTTTTTATGAAAATTTGTTTCCTTATGCAGGTCATCAATTTCTGGAGCCTACTGACACACCTATACCATCACTGTCTGCATTGAGTGAAGATGTTGCAGATCAACAACTTGTTCCTCAAATTGGTGACAATCCTGTAGACTCTGATCTTGAGGAGCTTCGTGTAGCAATCCCAGTGCCAGATGCGCATCCAGCTGCGGCACATCAATTACCTCCACTTCTTGAAGACTGTAAGAGCAGCTGAGCAAGAAGGGCACCATCATGGATGTCTGACTATGTGGTGAATTACACATAAGGCGCAAAACCTCGTACTTCACCTCATCTGCCCAACACTTTTCCTTTCTCTGCTCATACTAAGCTATCTGATGACATAGCAGACTTGCTTTGTCATGTGACTGAAGCGAAGGAGCCTAGATATTTTCAAGAGGCATGTCAAGATGCCAAGTGGGTTCAGGCTATGGATTCAGAATTGCAAGCGTTGGAACATAATCATACCTGAGAGCTCACTACATTGCCGACAGGAAAGACTGCTATTGGCAGTAAGTGGGTTTTCAAGTTGAAATATAAGCCGGATGGGACGATAGACATGCATAAAGCTCGTTTAGTTGCCAAGGGGTATAATCAAGTTTATGGAGAAGATTACAATGATAGTTTTTCACCGGTGGCAAAGTTTGTGATAGTGCGGATTTTTCTGGCTATTGCAGTAGCTAGAGGATGGGTTTTAAACCAATTGGACATCAATAATGCATTTTTGCATGGATATCTTGATGAAGATGTTTACATGGTACCACCAGAAGGTTATACTAAGGCACGTAAAGGACAAGTATGTAAGCTTGTAAGGTCTTTATATGGGCTTACACAAGCCTCACGACAGTGGAACACTGAGCTCACAGGTTTTCTTTTAAACTTTGGGTTTCAGCAAAGTATGCATGACAATTGTTTATTTGTGTTTTGCAAGGATGATTGTTTCTTAAAGCTTTTGATGTATGTGGATGATCTACTTATCAGTGGAAATTTAGCTTCCACTATTACTCGGCTCAAATCCGCACTTCATGAGACATTCACCATTAAAGACTTAGGGGAGGCTAAGTATTTCCTTGGTTTAGAACTCATTCGTGATCATACTGGCATTTTTCTCAATCAGAGGAAATATGTGTTGGATTTGTTAGCAGATACGGGTCTTCTTGGATCTAAGCCTAAGAGCGTGCCCTTTCCAAAGGGTGGTCATTTGCAGAGTGACAGTAGTACTCTGTTAGTAAATCCTCAGGAGTATCGACGAATAGTTGGCCGGTTGTTATATTTAGGATTTTCTAGACCGGATATCACTTACTATGTACAGCAAGTCAGTCAGTTTTTGCAGACTCCCCAAGAGGTTCATCTTCAACACGCCATTTATGTTCTGAAATATCTCAAAAATAATCCGTCTTTGGGTTTTCATTTTCCTACGACTTCGGATTTGTCTTTACGTGCTTATTCGGACGCTGATTGGGCTACGTGCATTACAACCAGAAAATCATTAACTGGTTTCTGTATATTTTTGGGGAGTAGTCCGATTTCTTGGAAGACCAAATGCCAGACTACAGTTTCTCGCAACTCTGCCGAGGCAGAGTACAGAGCCATGGCTTCGGCTGTGTGCGAGTTGCAGTGGATCAGCTATTTGCTTGCTGATTTGCGGGTTCCGGTTTCCTTTCCGATTCCTTTTTATTGTGATAGTAAATCTGCCATCCACATCACCAGTAACCTCGTGTTTTATGAACGCACGAAACACCTTGATATCGATTGTCATATTGTTCGAAATCAGTACAAACAGGGTTTCATTTCTCTGGTTCATGTAGCTTCTTCTTTGCAGGTTGCGGACATCTTTACCAAACCTCTTCCTTCGCCGGTGTTTCATCGTTTGCTGTCCAAGTTGGCTTTGAATGATTTTTATTAAAGTCCAACTTAAGGGGGGGATGTAAAGCTTATTAGTTTGTAGTTACTGTAGAAGAGTAGTAGTTATAGTCGAATGTAGTTAGTTCACTATCGAGGAGTAGTTAGTTTGTTAGCTGGGTAACTATGTTTTCCTTTGTACAGTTTGAATAAATGTTATTTAAGCTCCAATTGAGCTACATCAAGATGATGAGAAATATAGAGTGAGAAACTATTTTTCTCTCACCAAACAACTCTCTGTTATATTCTTCATACTCTTCAAAAATTTTCAATATGATATAGCCTCTCCCCAGCCACATCTTAGGTTGTATCTCTTCCTACACTTGCTCTATAATGAACACGAGTTGGCACATGAGTGTGGGCTAAATTGTGTCCAATCAACAAATATGATTTTCTCCATATTTGTTCTTAAAGTTATCTTAAATTTTTTATAAATTTAATCACAAGGCAATATCTTCAACACTTAATTAAAACATAACATAAATAAATTAAATCATGGTAATTGATATGTAAAACATTTAGTGAAATACATATTTAAATTTATTAAATATCCTTATACTTCATTTTTTTAGTGAAATACATATTTACACTTATTAAATATACTCATACTTCATTTTTTCACTTGTTCTAAAGCAAATCAAACTTAAAAGACATTAGCCTAGGTAAGCTAGAATCTAAGGGAGTTTAACAATTCAAATAAAGTGGTCAAGTATCACCATTATTAGTTAAATCATCTCATTCATCATCCACCTAAATATCTTGATAGTAACACCAATTTATAATTCAATTTCAGCCCAACTAAATAATATTTCAAATTCAACTTAATTAAAACAATTTCACCTTAACACCAATTTATAATTCACTTTCAACCTAAGTAAATAATATTTCAAATTCAACTTAATTCAAACAACTTCACCTTATGTATAAAGTGGACATAAAAGGAGTAACAAATTCAAAAAGTATTTGAATAGCCATAATGGAAATAAACTAATATAATTACAAAATACCTTTTCTTTCTTTTTGTTTTTATTTTTCATATATTTTAACAAACATAATTGACTTGGCTAAAACACCATCCCAACTTTTTTACGCTAAAGTGAACATCTTGTCATGAACACCTTCAATTACTCAATTAGGTTATAATTTCAACTGGCTACTAATACTACTCATAACTTCAACCTATTACTTAGATTAAAATCAACGGATTAGAATTTTTATTAGTGCTTAACTTTATTTTAAAAAACTCATATAATTCACAACCAACATGGAATAATCATCTAATTAAGAATGCAAACTCAAAACTCAAAATGTGCCAAAATTATATACTCGGGTCATCATCCAATCTAAGCATCCTTTACAAGATTATTCAATCAAGTTTCAAAATAAAAACTACTCATTTTTCATATCTATTAACTTAATGTAATCAACTCATAAGACAAAATCACTTATAATATATCAACTCAATTTCCTTAATATCCTTACCTAATTTTTGATATATTCACTTACTAAGCTAAATGCAAGTTTGAATGTTTATATATAAACTAAGGCTCAAGGAGATTACTCTCTTATATTTAAGTTGTACATTGTCCTCATTGTATAAATATATAGAATATGTAATAAACAAATGAAAGCACACAAAAGGTGGAGAAATATGAAGATATTAATATCCATAAAAATTTTATGGGCCTTGTTCTTAAATGTTGCTTTCTTAGTATTGCATTTAGGATATCAAGATTAGGGATCTACATTAAAAACAAATAAACAACATAAAAAAGTTTAAAATATATAAGAAATAAATTAAACTGACATGTAAAACTACATCAAAAGAGAAACATTTAATAATGAAGGGCCACATTATTCAATAAAAATAAATTGCATAAAATCAAAACATCGAGTTGCCTCCTAATAAGTGCATCATTAAAGTCTTTTAGTTGGACTCTAATGTTAGATAGGAACAGTGAATCACTTTTGATCCCCCTCCTTCAAAATTTTATAGGTTTTATAGGTCCTTTTCCTTTAATATTTGACATGTCTTCATTTCATGCTTTATTATGATCATATAAATGCCCCCCCCCCACATCTTGTTTGATAACACCCTAAAAAATTCATAAATTTTAGTGTCTATCCCATCAATATACTAATAGGGATTGTCATAAGAAAAAGAATAGTTTATCTTAATTGAAATATGGAATTTCTCTTTATTGTTTTTTTCTTCGTCCTTAACAACTACCTCCTTTTTTTATAGATTCTCCAATTGCTTCATCGATTAGCTCGTCTTCACTCTTCAAGGTCGTTGCCATGTTATATTCATTAGAATCATACACTATGTTGCTAGGTAACAATCTTTGATATCTCTCGACTACTAAATGAGTAGTTAACCAATCTAGCTCTTATATTATAGATTGAAGCCTTTTGTTGTTATAATCAAGATTTAGTTATGGATATAGATTCTATTATTACTTCTTTTAAGCCTAATTTCTTCTCTTTTTGTTACTCGTAGTATATGGATAGAGGTGGCATTTAAATTTCCCAATTATCCAATGGAAAATTCAAACGAGGTAAGACTGCATATTATAGGACCTCCTTAGATCCTGCGTATCAGTAGAACTTTCGTTGGGTTGTCGCTGTTGCTATTGTAGATTATATGTGTTGTTATAGTGGTGTGTCTAAAGCTGCCAATAGTAATCCAGTAGTCAACTTATTCAATTGCCTTGGCAAAGTAATTTTTAACTTGACAGACATTATTACTACGCTTTCACACACATTGATCACAACATAATGCTTGTGCAAGTTCCGTTAGTATAATTAGGTTATCAATTTTTGCTTAAAAGCCTCCAATAGAGCTACCATATTGATCAAATCATCTTCATAGAGTATACATATTAGGTTTATTATCTTTGTGCTACTTGATTTCTAATGATATTCGGCCATTTCTATCTCCTTAATTAACTTTAGGGAAGCTTCTAGAGTCCTAAAGTACAAGATTTCCATCATTGTGTTATAAACCATTTGTTATGTTGCATAGCCCTAAAAATGAAAATAGGTTGGCTAAACCCTGACTCACCTTAAATTGACCCCTAACGAAGACCAAAACAATATCATTTTGTCTTGAGTTTCTAAAATTTATAGGCTAAAATGATTTCATTTTGGTTTGAATTTGTTAAACCTACATACCAAAACACTATTTTTTAGGTAATAAACCAAAATAACATTATTTTGAGGAAATGGTGGCTAGTTGATTTAAGTCCAAGCTAAAAAAAGTCATCTCTACATAACCTAGACCATTGCAAAATGTTTAAACTTAAAACTAAGCGGGAACCCAATAATGTGGACACATCCTCAATAGATTCCTATATCTCTCTCATGCATCACAAAATGTCTCGTTGTCATATTACTAATAAGAGGAGATATCATTTTGCAACCTTACACCATGTATATAGTTCTATAATCTCCATCCATATTGACTGGTTGGCCAAACATGTAGTTAAAACAACATCAAGCACACAAAATACAAGGTAAAATTAGATTTCATCTAGAATACACACATACACACAAACGAAAGGAAATATAAGAACATATACAAAGAAAGACTAGAATCATAATTCTCTAGTCTTTTAAATATTAACTGATTCCCCTGTAATAATGCTAAAACCTTATTGAGTGCATTTTCTACTACTAAAATGTTCTTTCATGAAATATGTTACTTACAAACTTAGGGAAGTGTGGCTATCATTAGGCATGAATACAATAGTGAATATAGTATTTATCATAAATTAAATAAGTAAGAATTTATTAAATCTTCTATTATTACATAGATAATTATATAAAAGGGATATATTTAATAATTGACAATTAAATTTAAAAATAAACCTAAGCCTAAACTTGGGTGGAGTAAAGAGTAAACAACCGCTAGAAAGAGAACAAAATATATAAGTGAAGAAAGCATACCCAAATATCACCTAGATAAAAAATTTCCCTAGTATCATATTAGATGTCATAATTTAATAAACTTACGATGGATATATTAATCTAGACTAGTAAGATCTCCTAGAAATTGAAATTGCCTTTTCTAAGGATATATTCACATACTCTCTGATTGGTTAATTAATATCTCTACCAAGCTAACACCCCTTTAAATGCACTCAGCT
>JANIPN010000001.1:24893912-24904041 GCA_027478595.1 Erythroxylum anguifugum
GGATTAGTCTTCTAACTGATAAGTGTCTCTTATATATCCCAAATAACAAGCTGGAAATGTTAACATGCTTTGGTATAAAACTGATAATGTGAGCAAGCAATATTCTCTTGTTCCATTATGAACATATTTAAGCACCGATATGTTAACATGCTTTGATATAGAACTGGGATTGCAGAATAGAATGGTGATAACATATTAATCCTTAGCAACAGTGCCATCTTTTAAAAAGAAGGGATTCATCTTTATTTTGATCCACCATTGAATCCTTGTGTGTCCTTTCTATCTCTAAAATGAAGAATGCCATAAATTATATGGAGAAAGGAATGAGGATAGGATCTTGCTATTTGCATATTGTTCGAATGAAAGAAATAATAATCTGCTATATGCTATGCAGTATTCCTAACTCTGATTTATTAACTGAAAAGCTTTTTGCACATGGTTCTTCTTAGGAGCTTCTAACAAGTTTGCACAGATTATCATCTAAATGATCAAAACTCATTATTCTTTTACATTTCTAGGAATACTGTGATCAGTTTCACTATTCTGCATGACACTGTCTACATTGTCTTCTTCTCTTAAGAGTTCTCTGGGTGGTCAAACATCTGAAGGAAATTATTTTTCATTGGTTATTGTCTTCAAAAATCAGCTGAATGTTATCCTGTTCACTGTCGGCCTTAACTTTGCTCTTCAAAATTGGTGCAGATAAAGGATATGGCATTGAAATGCTCAGTAGCTTACAGGCAATGCAAGCCCGGTACGAGCTCCATAGGCAACAGGAAAGAATATCGGCCATATCCAGATTTCGACTCCT
This sequence comes from Erythroxylum anguifugum, assembly GCA_027478595.1. Taxonomy (NCBI): domain Eukaryota; kingdom Viridiplantae; phylum Streptophyta; class Magnoliopsida; order Malpighiales; family Erythroxylaceae; genus Erythroxylum; species Erythroxylum anguifugum. Next base: position 24,894,724 of record JANIPN010000001.1, read on the forward strand.
CGTCAGAAGGAGTACCGTATCCCTCCTTTGGAGGTGGAAGCTCAGGCTCAACACCTGCATGGGATTTTACAAGTGGTAGTCACCATCATCATGGCATGGGCCTGGAGCCGAGATTCAGTGGACTATTCAGCGGTGACCAAACCACTGGAGGAGTAGATTCTTGTGTAGTGCTTGAGCACGAGGATGCGCCCAAGGAATGGATGGCACAGGTGGAGCCTGGTGTTCACATTACTTTCGTTTCTCTGCCTAATGGTGGAAATGATCTAAAGCGTATTCGCTTCAGGTATGTGCTAGATATATCCATCACTGCTTCCTACTTCAGGCAACTTAAAAGTTTTGTGAGACAATTTGTTTGAAAATTTTTATGGATCAATTGTATATAAATTCATGAATGAACTTCATAGATGGGGGTCATATTAGATTCTTAAAAATGTTATTGCATATGTACAGCACTATTCCTCTGTTGAATATCTTGAACTAGTCAAATCCTGAATATATTTCAATTACTTATGGCACCGTCGACATTGGCATGGCAAGTGAAAAGGCAAATAAATTGCTAAACCTTGATATCTTGTGGAAGCACAAGCTTAAATTACTCGGACATTTGAATTTTGAAGCCGAGACATGTTCAACAAATGGGAAGCTCAGCGGTGGTGGGGTGAGAATTATGACAGGATCACGGAGCTCTACAATGTCCAAAGGTTTAATCGTCAAGATCTTCACACTCCACCGAGGTCCGAGGATGAGGTAAATACATTCATATGTTAAATTCCTGGAGATTTCGTAAGTTTTTCTTTTTTTTCTTTTCTTTGCATTGGATTTTTTCTCTGCTTTTCCTATTTCTTTTGTTGCTGGAGGACAGGAGGAGGCTTCATAACAGCTACCTTTAGACATAAACCAGTTTAATAAGCTTACAAGCTTAAAACTTCTTTGACTTCCTACGTAGGCACATTCAGTTGGAATTACTAAGTAAATTGCCTATATGATTGTTGTTGGCGCTTGATATTATAATATAGGATGATATAAATCACATGCACATGCACAACTTCGGTTGTCGGGCCAATACAGGAATGTTCAGATGTTGTTTGACAGTAAAAGATTCAGCTGTCAGTTGATATTTGAACAACTGTTTATCCCCAGTATAAACTTAAAAGAGATGACTATGTGCATGGCACCTTAAAACATGGCAGTCCATGGACTTGCTTTAATGATCAATGGTTGAAGCATAAATGTACATGCTTCTAGGGAAGTGTACATACTATATAGGTTCTCTCATGCAAATGGGAAACATTTGCGTTCTAATGGATGACCGTTTTGTTCACCAGACAAGATATTCAACTTGCACAAGAATAGATTCTGCAAAGGACAGCCCCACAGCTCCAGCTTTCACACCAGGGAACTATCACAGACATCCTGGAAGTAAGGGGCATTTTCCATCTGAACATTCCTATGGTGGTTACAGTATGGCTGGTCCGAAAGGTGATGCATCAAGGACAACTACCTCGTCTAGAGATGATAATGCTAGTGATGTTGAGGCAGAATGGGTTGAGGAAGATGAGCCTGGTGTATACATTACCTTCAGACAATTAGTTGATGGCACTAGGGAGCTCCGACGTGTCAGGTTCAGGTAGTACAAACTTGTGTTCCCTTTTTTCTTTTTTTCTGTTGGCAATCATTTCCTGGTTCCACCTCGTTCATTCTATTCCCTTTACGGAAGGATTCATTAACTTTTTAAGCGTTTTTTATTCTTCTTTTTAGATTTTGCTTTCCAATAAGGGTAATAAGAAAACTCTTGTTCTGTTGACACAGTCGTGAAAGGTTCGGGGAAGTTCATGCAAAGCTGTGGTGGGAACAGAACAGAGAAAGGATACAAGTTCAATACCTATAGAACCGGAGATTCTAATCCTGGGGACTTGATTGAAAAAGATATGGAGTGGGGCGTGTGTTTCTTTTCCTTTCATCACAACAAAAACCCTCCTTTCTTAGTCACTCCTCATTAAGTACAGACACCAATGAAGATATTAACCAATTCATTATAGCTACGTCGATTATCTGTAAAGAATGACGGTTAATTTAAAGCACTCCAATTAATGATTCGTAATGTAAAACAAGCGAAAATTAAAATCAAAGTTGACCAAAGAAAACGCCACCATAACATAGTAATTAATGGGGTACGCAACAAGCTATCCACACCTGGAAAAGGAAGAAAACCAAGCAGCTTTCACAGATCACACCACTCTCATTTGCTACCTCAAACCATTAATATCAATCTCATTGTCATCGAGCCGGAGCAAACGATAACACGCATATGTAAATCCCCTTTTTCTAAATCACAATGTAACACACACACACACACTCCCGGTTGTGCTCTGCACATTTTGGTAAGTAGCGGCTTTTGCATATACATTTTTAAGAGCCAAAGTTTTTCATCCCACAACTCTCCTCGTACAAGTTCTGGCAGGGTGGAATTGTTGAGATGGCCTGAGAAACATGTCACCAGACTCCCTAGTCCATTGTACTCCAGCTCTCATAGGCGGAGGCCGAGGCTGCACCAGAGACTGCCTGCGAGAACCAATTGCCATATTTGCAAACTTATCTGCAGCATCAGAAACCCCTCGTGCTCCTACTCTACCCTTGTTTACAGAAGCTGACAATCCACACGGCTACCAAGTCAGTTCTTATCCACAATAATATACATCAGAATCTATATCACATTCAAAAGTTGGAATTAGCTCCACACTTCCCATGGCATAAATACCAAGTGACCAAGTAAAGCGGCTAGAACTTACAAGGGCTTTTCCTCCCTGGTGGTCGATATTTCGGTTGCCTAGTAGAGCTCTTCAAGGATTTCTCTTCTTTATTTGCAGCCTTAATTCGCAGAAACAACATAACATTACTATCAATACAGATGCTACATCACATACTGACAACAATACAGGTGTTCCTGATTCCATAGTCAAAAGCATTTCCTTGGGACAATGTATAAAAATTTATTCTGATTGTAGAGAGTCGTTCAAGGCAATTATTTCCAATCCCTCTGAAAAGGAGAAAGCATTATTAAGAACAATAGGTTACCTGGTTGGCCATATCCAGCTTCCGCTGCGTACCTGCAATATGATATCAACTGTGAAAATTTACAAGCAAAAGCATTTTAATTTAACAAAACATAACAGCATTTGTCCAAAATCGTTTTGGGGTGTACAACTTGACAAACTCATAAAATTCTGACAATGTTGACAGTCCCAAAACTCATTTTCGCTTTGCCTACCTGTGCTCAAAGAAGCATTCATCTTTAGAGAATGAAAATTGTTAACAAGCTTTGAATTATTCATAGTCCTGGAATATCTCCCACCAGACTGTTGCCCTGATGATACCTTAGTCCCAGCTACAGATAACAAAAGTAACAACATATCAATATTGAAATAATACATCATTAATATTTGAGAAACAAACAGAGCAGATAGAATAACAAACCAGATGGAGGTGTTCTCACAACAGCTGTTCTAAAACGAAGTGATGGGGGAGCATAAAAGCAATTCTGCAACAGTAAGGAGATTATTAAACTCTGAAAGACAACAAGACACTAAGACAAATTTAAGTGTAAATATTGTTTTCATCAACGAGGACAAAGACTCAAAGAGTGAATGCATAAGTCACCTGGAAGAATGGATGTTGAAGGGCCTCTTCAGCCGTAGGCCTCTTGCAGGGATCCCAAGAACAAAGTGCCTGCGTATCCCGAAAAATAGGGAAGAACCAATGAGAAGGGGAAAGCATACAGGAACTTGTACAAAAGCAAGGGCAAAATAATACAAGACTAAACCGACTGCAAACAGTACTGACCGTAATAAGGTTGATTGCATCTTTACTTGCAGATGGTATTAGGACAGAGAGGTTTACGCCAGCAAACTGCAACAGAATAACATTCAAAGTCGTCTTACATCTTAATCATTCAAAATATATAGATTGTAAAAGCACCTCGGATTTTTAAAATGGCACGAATTTATTTCTTCTGCCAAGGAAAAAAAAAAAAAGCTTTCCAGAATTACAACTATTAAGAACAAACAACATTAAGAAATACTCCCCAATTTTCCAAATTAATCAGACATTAATAATCAAAGATATTTTAAACATGCTTCCGGTTATATGACATGGAAACAAACAATCTGACCTGTGGAAATTGGTAGTTTACAGCTTTAGCAAGATCAAGTCCATCAGCCCAAGAATCCTCAGTTGGAGTGCCTATTACACTGCATATTTTGTAGATCTCATCTGCCTCACTGTAAAATTAACCGTGATAGCCAGTGAGCAAAAGGTAAAATAAACCTGCAGCAAGATCACGGAAAAGATAAAGACCTATACCTGGTACCCGGAAAAAGTGGTCGAAGAGTGAATAACTCAGCCATAATAGCACCCATTGCCCACATATCTACAGCAAGGTTATGTATCCATTAGAATATACGATACATATGTAATACAGTTATATTAATTCATAAAATGTAGAACATCTCAAACTGATCTGCCACTAACCAACTTTAGAACCATATACGAATGACTGAAGCAGAACTTCAGGTGCCCGATACCTATCATATCCACAGAGGAACCTTAGCATACCACCACAATGACTAGTACCACCAAAAATGGCACAAAGTTAAAAGAATAAGGGAAAGATAACATACCACCGTGTTGAGACATACTCAGTATATGGTGGTTGAGAATTTATTTCTCGTGCAAGGCCGAAGTCAGCAATTTTAATTACATCCTTTGTGACCAACAAGTTCTCTGCAAGAAGTGCACGTTATCAGTCTGATATTCCTAACTGAAAACACAATAAGAAAAGACCCACCACCACCAACAATATGAATAATTAAGAATGGGCTATCTTAATACCAGAAAAATAACCATCTTAAATTGCAAGAGAAGATGAAAACCGAGGATTAAGATAAGAATAAAAGCAAATTCATAAACAATGATACTCGAATTTCAAAAATGAAAAATATTGTTGTATGCAATGACAAATAGCACTTCATAGTTGATAGATAATTGTATGAGAGGACAGATATTTTTTAAACAAAGTTCACCTTAGCTTGTCCCATCTAAAAGACGTCTAGAAATACATTGCAACAATATGGATAAAAACTCACCTGGTTTAAGGTCACGATGGAAATATCCGCGCTGGTGCATGTAAGCAAGACCTTGAAATACTTGAAAACACCAATTTCTGACCTCAGCTTCCAGAAATAACTTTACTTTGTCTTTAATGAGTTGGTAAAGGTTGCACTCCTGGAACACCAGTATGTCAAAACCATTGGCTCAATGGTATCCAATTTGAATAAATAGAGGAAAAGAACTTACCATATATTCAAAGACAAAATACAAGATATCATGTTCCCGAATTACTTCCTTGAGCTTCACAATATATGGATGATTCATTTTTCGCAACGACTTTACTTCTCTAAGATTTACACACTCTTCCCATGAATAATACTTTTTCTTCATCTTTTTTATTGCCACCTGTTTATCATTGCCAAACATAAAGCAATTAAAACAAAAAGTCTATAACAACCTAGGAGTCATGCAAATACAATTGCACTTACAACTTCGCCAGACTGCTTATTAATTGCCCTCCAAACACTGCCAAATGTTCCATCACCAACTTCCTTGATTAACTTGTACCTGCATACAGCATTCGTAATTTATAATTGACAATCAAAAAAGAAAAAAAAACACATAAAGTGGAAAATAACTGACCTGTCCATCTTGTTGTGAAACACAAGCAAGCTCTTTCTTTATTCAGAAAATAGTATAAAACTCAAAAAAGCTATATGTGACATTCACAATATATTATCCTTGGTGAAATCCGACGAAAAACAAACAGCCTTGCTGGTCCAGGTAAACTCAACTAGTTTTCTTCAATGACCATTGACACCAGGAAACCAAAATTTTTATCATGAACAAGCTCCACGGCCTTAATCATCCTAATACCCACAACTTCAGGATACCAGTAAGAGGAGTGGACAAAGAAAGAGGCAGAGTGCATAGTTACACCAAACAAAAAAGACCAAATGCAATGACTATCGGTGTCAAGGAGACAGACACACCGATCTTAAAACAGCCCAAAACTAAACTAAAAAGATCCTGCTGATATAGGTAGGTATTGATGAGTGGATTTCTGAACACTTTAACTGATACCCATCAAGAGCAACAGGACAATAGGTGATAAGCAAACAGTCTGCAGAGAATTGAGGCAGTGGTTTTTCTAGTATTAAACTCCTAATTAACTTCAATTGGATTCCTTGCAGACTTCAACCCTGCAACAACATCAACAACATATAATTAGAAAAGTGGAACAAAAGTTCAAGCAACAAACAAGATAATGGGTACAAGACTGTACTCCAGAACACGTATTTGCTATGACTTCAACTGGACGTTGTACCAGCAATGCACTGTTCAGTGTTCATATGAGTAGTTAGAAAATGAAAAAAAAAATCTGAAGCATTGATTAAAAGAATATGGATAAGGTATTTACTTCAAGAAGTGCATTAAAGATCCAACACCTATCTGACAATAACTTTGCATCACGTCCCCTATAGTCTTCATTAAACAGAAACTGACCACTAAGTGCAGTTAACAAAGGAAACCAAAAGAAAATCTCCAACGATGAAAAATCGCCAGTCGAGCACTTCTTGGAATGAAAAGACCCGATACTGGTAGCAGCTTGACCAGAAAAAGGCATTCTCCATGTCTTAATAAAAGAAATTAAGCCGTCTAGATCCAAGTTCTGCACAACCTAATTAGAAGTGAAACAACAAAATTTAGTAAGCATCATTAAGTGATCAGAACATACACAAATAATCTAACCAGTCCAACAGTCCACATACACAACTTGTTCGTCTATTAAATTCGAATGCTTTAAAAGAAAGCCCCTTAGAAAGTAACATCGTTATAAATTGATCATATCAAACAAAATAATCTTATTCGTTCCTAAATATAAAAGAAAATAATCTAAACGCTAAATACACGAAATTTTTCTCAACCATTAGAAATACGACTAGCTGCCATAGAGAAGAACGGTCGTAAAGAACCGGATCATAAGGCATTCACAACCCAAGTGCTGGAGATTGTAACAATCACGGATCTAATATAATTCATGCCAAAGAAACACCCTAATCATCACTTTTAAAAAAACCGATTGCAACAAAATTAAAGTATCCGTGGATTACACACGAAAATGAGACATAAAGCCCTAAATAACAAAGGTAGATAACCTCGCAGATTTCAACCGTTTGCATCCAATCAATAACGATAAACCCTAATTCCAAATCGGAATGATGGCAACGAAAAATCCGAAGAAATCAGACACGAAAATCAAACCCTGGAAACCAAGAACAAAGATCGAAACGTCCTATTAAACGAAAAAGAATCGGATCGGAGCGGATCAAAAATCATATCAGATTAGATCCGAACAAAGCAGGAAGAACCCAAACAGAAACAGAATGAGAGGAAGAGAGATTAAAACCTGAAAGCCGAGCGGCGTAAGAAGAAAACCGTCGCTTAGGACGGAAAGAGGAGGAATCCAGTGCTTCTCTCTCCCTTTGTTCACCTTTCTTTTATAACCAAAAAACATATAAATCTCCGTAAAAGCTTTTCCACACTTCACTTGCGCATTTATCTCATCCGAATATATATACCCCTCTTGTCTTTCTCTTGATTAAATCTTCGGTTCGGTGCGTACCAAGAAGATACCTAATTTCTGACCTGACATGGGTCCCTTCCTTTTCTCGCACTCATAACTCATCCTTCCTTTCACCTGTACGACATGTCGTTTTTGGGAGGGAAAACAATCACTTTAAAACTTCGGCTCGTTTGGTTAGAGATCTCAAAATTAGCCTGGTCCGTCGGATCCAATTAAGCTAATCATTGGCCTGAATTGATTGGGCTACGGGCTGACCATGGTCGGCTCAGGCCCGTAGTCGACCGTTACAACCTCGTTTAAAATTTTTTTTTTTTGAATATGATTAACATCTCTATGTTTGGTTGTGCTAGGATTTTCTATTTTCTATTTTTATTTTTATCATAAATTTAAAAAAATAAATTTTTGTTTAATAGTTATTTAAATACATTTTTTTAATTTTCAAATATCTTTAAAATACATAAATTTTAAATTTATAAATCATTATTTAGATTTTAGTTATTTATTTTAATAAAATATAATAAATTTATGTGAAATTAAAATAAAATATTTTAGATTATTTATCTTTATATTGATTTAATATTTAATTATTATTAACAATTAAAGTGTAATTACAAAAACTTTAACAATTAAACAAATTTTTCCGATTAAAATATAAATCAAATTAAAAAAGTAAAAAGTAAAAATAAAGCACTTTTACTTCTCAAATTTATTTACCCTTAACCATACCATAATGTTTCATATTACATACCATTCAAGTTTGATTTTAAAAATTTTCAGATATAAAAACTTGAGTTTAATTTTAATTATATTTATTTTAATTTAATAATTTATTTTAAAATTCTCAAACCAAAAAATTGAACAACTCAACAATTATAAATTGATTGAATTTCTTAATTATTGCTAAAAAGTAAGCGCTTAATCCTGCAATTATATATATAGGCCTAAAAAATAGAGGACATGTATTAAAGACTTAGATTATTCACCATATTTTATTATTAAAGATGTGAATCAATTAAAATTATTAATTATCTATAATCATAATCACTTTTAATTTTATATGTATGAGGCAGATTAAAGACATGCTTAGTATGCATTTCTTATCTTTAGGATTGTTTCTTTTAAAATATGCATGGTTGAATCTGAATTGGGTAAGTATGTAAATAATATACTTTCGTTTTATGGAATCTCTTGATTGTGATAGATTAACTTTAGTTTTATAACTAATTATTCATTTAGTTGTGGTTCTGCCAGGTCTTGGCTGAACGGTACGTTTTCGTGTGGATCCATGTGTTGGTGAGCCTTTGTGATGAACTCGACGTGAAGGTACCTGCAAAACAATGGAAGGCACGTCGGGGGTTATGTCCCGATGAGCCCCTCCGACGCTCAAGTCAGTCTTTAGGAGAAGGTAGGGTTGCCGTAAGAGCTATAGAACTAGGTTTATGATTGCGTACCTCTATTAGGGTGGAATCATGCCTTATATATGAAGCGATATCTAGGTTTAGGTCTTTACGTAGACTTCTAACTCTGCATAGGAAGTTTCCTTATGCTGCCGGGCTGTGGAGAGCGTGGATCGGGCTTGGGCCTGTCCTAGTCGTTGGATACGGGCTTGTTCTATGGAGGATGGA
>JANIPN010000001.1:24904141-24918181 GCA_027478595.1 Erythroxylum anguifugum
TTGTTCTATGGAGGATGGACCGATCGGCCCATGGGTTGCCTTAACCGGGTCCAGGCCTTGCACGGCCGACCCGACCAAGTTGAAACTTAAGATTATACATCTAGATCTATTATTTTAACCGTTATTTAGGAATTTTATGTTGTGGTACAATTATTTTGGTGTTATTTAAATAAAAATTTAAATTAAACTATTACTAAAAAGCGTTTATTTTTAATTATATTAAACTATTTTAAAATTTTAAAATCATTCCAAATCAATTCTTACAAATTTAGTTTGAATTAAAATTTTAAATATATTCTTTTTACGAGTTTCTACCAAGTTAAAAAAAAATCCTTACAGTTTCCAACATTAAGCCTAACCCTGAGTAAGTACAGGAATGGCACCTATTCAAGGCTTATTTTTATGAAGAACAAAATAGGCAACAAAAAGAGCTCCTATTTTATCTTATTTTGTTCGTTATAAAAGTCAAGAGCTTATTGTTGATCTTCATAAAGAGCAACAAAAAGATCTCTATTTTATCTTTTTTTATTATTTATGACGGTCCACTCTTAAATCATATAAATAACAAGAGGAGACAAAATAGAGATTATTTTTAATTTTTATAAGGCCTCACTCTTAACTTCTATAAAAAACAAAAAGAAACAAAATAAGAACCCTCTTTTTTTACTTTATCCAAAGCCTATAAAACGTTAGTAACAGCCTGTCGAACGTAATAAAGGGGTAACAAGGACCCATATTTGTAAATAATTGCAAGTGTTTTTCCATTTTCTTCTCTATTCTCTCTTTTGATAAGTGCTTCTTCTTTTTTTGGTCTTAATAATGTTTTCTTTTCCCATACGAGGGCAAAGGGACTTAGTGCTTTGGTGTAAGTATTAAGAGCTTGGTAAGTACGAAGTCAAATATTATTTCTATAACGTGGATATCATTGTGATATAAGAATGGCGGTGACTTAATTGCGGATGATGACATACATACGTGTCTTCACCTTACCCTGACCTTGCATGAGTGTAACCATTCCTGATGTACGTGTAATCATGCAAGGTACACCTTACCTTGCGTGACTGGTTACTTTTCCAGGTGTGTTAGTTCTATTAATACTTTCAGATATCCCGCACTTCCCGAACTTGTTTCCATTTAAATATGTCTACAAAAAGTATAAAGATATTAAAAGATAAAGGCACTCCTTTTTTATGATTTAACTTATTTAATTTGTTATAGTGTAACGTATTCTGAAAGAATATGTATAATTGCATGTATTAATTTTTTAATGAAACTTACATATCTCAAAATATATTAATTTTTTAACTGTAAAAGGATGCATAGCGTTACCTAGCATTTAAGTGCAATACTTCCACATTAAATCTTTTTGTCCTTATCTTAGGCAAGAAAATATTATTAAGACAGAGAAAACACTTACAAAAGAATGGAGGCATAAACATAATTTAATTTTTTTACTTCCACGTTAATCCTTATCTTATACAAGAAAATATTAGAAGTTGTCAACGGGAGCGATGACAATTGCCCGTGAAGAATTATGTTGCACATTATACAAGACACACCTTAAGGTATATGGTGGAGAAATTTATGCAATTGAGAAAAATGCTTCTCCTCACATGTGGAATCGACGATTGGAATATATGAGTGAAAAAGTCAAGATGCTAGCTAAGAAATCTCTTATTATAGCAAATATTTCTATTCCTCTTGATCCATATTAGTATGCTCTTTGCATTCGTCTGCTTTTTGCTTTGTCTGCTATCTGTTTTGTCTTAGGTGGACAGAACTTTGTTTGATTCTTTCAGCCACAACTTGTCATCCGACGTCCAAATGACCTGATTTTTGAAGTGTTAGATTCATAACACATTTCTTTATCTCTCCATGGAGATTATAGCTTTTGGTTTTAACTCGAAAAAGATTAGTCTAGTCAAAGTAAGGGTATCGGTGGAAAAGCATGAAATGGATATTTTACTGAACATGTTCCTGTATTTTGATGATATCTTGATCTGTAGGATTTCAAATTAAGTGATTTTGGTGTCAATGGAATCATAAGACATAGAGGAACGTTGTTCTAGAAGAGAGTATTACCAAATTACCTCATTTTCACCTTCTGATTGAATGTGAACAGTAGACCGAATGGGGTGTCATGGAAAGATCTGAAGTGATTCAATGAGAAAAGAATAGGGATTTTAATGATTTTAGTGAGGCATAAACCTAAGTATAAATTATGCTTAAATGAGTTTTGGACAAGAGAATGAGAATTGAAGGAAAGATAACCGGGAGTGTTATGAACATGCATTGTACATAATTCATTTCATACGTGTGCATTATTGAATACTTATGATTGTACCAATTGTGATATCGTGTATATTATTTGTTATAGAGGAGCAACTGAAACGTCAACCCCCAGACGTTGCCAGATCTTCCAGGAATTAACTTCGGGAGCAACTTGTGAGTAACCTAGACGATCTCATTTAATTACTTGTTTGCTTAGATTATGTTTTGAATGACAGATGAACGTGTATGATTATGAATTTCGGACAGAAGGTCCGATGATTGTGTAATGTGGATTGAGATATTAAAGTGCTGATTGAATGTGAATGTGAAAACCTATGTGCTGTATAATGTGAGTGATTGTGGTGCATGCATTCCATTCATGAATGCATAATCAGTTAACGGCTGTTGCGACTAGAGTAGCCACCGATCAAAGCTTAAAGCTCAACGAGTGAAAAAGAGTCTCGAGCTCAAACAATGATTAAGAGCTCAAACAGTGATTAAGAGCCTAAGGCTCACTATGTATAATGAGCTTTGTATCCTCATCGGATAAGGGACAATTATTAATGAGCCCGGTATCTAAAATAGATACGGGACAGTTCATGCACTCGGTCACAACAATGTAACAATTGAAAAAGTGTCTCATGAGCATTTCATATGCATTTTTATTTAATCGATTGAAATGCAAATTTGCATATGCTTAAGTGAAAATGTGAAACCTATGTAAAGTGCAATATGTGATTATATGTTATGTGAAATGATGTGTTGCATGAATTGAGTAAACCATCAATGATGGTTACTTCATTGAGTTCACAAAACTCACCAAAATTACAAAGTTGTCTTTTCAGGACCGAGAGACGACTCTAACTACTGAAAAGGCTCTACCAGCCGTGTACACTGTGATTGGCAAGAGAAGTCATGGCTCAAAGGTCGGTCAGTTGGAATTTTTGGACAGATTAGTTAGATTGTACATATTGTCCTCATTCATGTAGTACTATTGTATTAGGTTTTTGATGATGTATGTATGGAAAATGGTGAAAGACACAATGTAGACTTTCAGTTTTGATAAATGAAATGAGAAAAAAGTTGGTTTTAAAATATTGTGATTTTCTTATGATGCTTTATAAGTGAATTATGATACTATGCTATATGAAGTGAATGTAGTGATTGATCGTAGCTCGCCCTTATCGTAGAATATGTACCGAAATATTCTCCGGGCATCCCGGTGTGCACCCTACGGTAAGGGAGCGCTACAATTAAAATGAGGTCTTTGGTTAGAAATTTTATTAAATTTTGTAAAAGGAAAATTTATCCTCCCCTCTTGAATACTATTAGAGACTAATAATTTTGATGAAGAAGGGGTAGAAGAGTGGTCATTTACAAGATTGGACATACTAAAAGTTAATATAGACAATAGGTATTTGGCTTTGATTTAAACTAAAGGTAGGAGAGGATAAAGACACATAAGATTAAGTTCAGTATCTAGACTTTATGCTTAAATTAAGAGAGAGTCATTTCACCTTCTAATTATAACCAATTAAATTTGTAGCTTACATAGAGAAGAGGAAACAATTTATGCAATAAAAAGAATGGGTTTTTTTAATTCAATTAATACTTCTTACATTATAAAATATATTGCTTTTATGTCAACATAATGATATAGAGAATGACCAAGATAAACACATAATTATGTTTTGTAAGATAATTTATGCTTGTTATAAGAATGTAAGAAAATAAATATAGCATAACCAAATTAGCTTATTGATAATTTGAATTGTTTTTGAAAAAAAACAAAACATAGTGACTTGTTGCTTTTAGTTAGAGTTGACAAATTATTAATATATATGACATAAACATCAAGGACATAATTCCAATATTCAAATAGAATGCTAGTAAACACAAACTAGTATCACCAACGAGATGAATTTTTATATGTGGTAATACAAATTTGTTCATAGGAATATAAACAATGTGACGAATTATGCTAACATATTGAAGATATTTATTTAATTTTTTATATTCTCTTCCTCGAATAGAATGAAATGTCACATTGTTTAATGAAATTGTCATTCAATAAAAGATGAAAATTAGAAAGATTAAGTCACTTCTATTTTTTAGGAAACAAACCTTATGAATTGTCATTCAACAAAAGGCTAAAATTAGAAAGAAAAAAACATGATTAATTTATTTTAAGGAAATAAATCCAAGTATAATGACTGAAATCATTAATAAAAGGTATAATCAATACTAACCTTTTGAACTCATTTCAATTTAGTATCCAAGTTTTTAAAATTTTTAATTGAGTGATTAATTTTTAAAACCTTATTAGTTTAGTTTAAAATATTAGTTTTATTAATAATTTACTAATTTGGCTATCGAAATCTTTGTTGTTTACGGATCATGGAGCAACGCATTCATTTTGGCATCATAAATTTTAGGACAAAAGTTCAACCATAACATTTTTTCAATTATAAAAAAATGATATATTGGCTATCCATAGAATTTATATTATATATATAATATAACAAGAAGCTATTTCTTTATGTGAAGAAGTCATATCTATCTATGTGCTTTGTGGTCTTCGCGGAATGTTGGGAGTTACAGTGACAGCGGTCACCCCAGGAGATTTCGTCACCTGCACCTTTGACTCCGCTATTGGTCGTCATCTCGAGGTCTGGTTTGATGAGTACCAGAGCTTTTTCTGGCAAATGAGTATCTTCTCCTTCTCGCCGCCTTTTTCAGTGTCCTCTTCCCGGCAGCCCCACCTCATGTTCTTTGCTATGGTGGCTATGGAGTCCACAAAGTAGCTTGATTCTCTTATAATCACGTACCCTGTGGGCCTCAGGATTCTGTCCATCTCCAAAAGCACGTACTTCATATCGCATCTGCCCATGCACACCAACCATATCTTGTCAGAAGAACTCAGAACCATACATCAGATTTCACAGCGAAATGTGTCCTTTATGGGGCCAACAATTATTAAAGTATTAGTTACGCTTTTGTCCTGATCAGATGGTTCTGTCTTTTGTTTCTAGGATTCTTTTTGTTCCACTGCATTGTACTCGATTTCCTAGTCAGTCACTGATCATCAATTCAACATTTTCAGGGAACTGAAGTTCTATATTTACCTGTGGCTTTCAGCAGTGAACAGGCCATCGAGATGGAGGAGATCATAGGTTCGAGGGTACGTTGAGAATGCTTCACACCTGAAAATAGCCAAGTGATTAAATTTATCATTCCACGGACAGCAAAAGGATCCCCGATATTATGTTGTGAATCTTGGGATTTAAGTGTGCATAGAGACTTACCAGTCATGGTAAGTTCCAATGAGGCCTCGGTCGTAGACCACAGGAAGTGTATTTAAACCATGGGATGATACCACATTCATGACCCACAGAGGGTCATCAATTACAGCAGCAGCAAATCCTCCATAAACTGTATTCATGTCCATCACGTTTCTTATCTTATCGGTTCCAATTGCTGGTACTAACTTCTTATAGTGCGTTGCTCGAATTTTCCACATGCTGTCATCATGCTTGAAAGCACTAATACTCCCACCACGAACTTCTGCAATGCGTGCCGGTGTAGAGTGCAATCGCTTTGGCCATTTACGAATGGATTTTAGATCTGATTTTGCATTTTTTGGGTTTGGAACGACCGCACATGACCGAAGTGGAGTGTACCATGCAGAATCAGGCTCCAGGCTATCATCACACTTGGGGGGGTAGGCATCAGGAGTGGCAAGTTTACTATAGCAACTGTCATCTGAATCTTTCTGCCAGACAGCAATATCCCCCTTCTTATTATACAGTTTGAAGCACATTGCAGTAAGCAGTTCTTGCAACCTTTCATAATCTGATCTCTGCTCATCTATGGTAGTGTTCCACCCCTTCCAGTGGTTTTCGTAATTTACTGGAGGACCAGAAAGGACCCAAAATCCACCAGGACGGAGAATTCGATGAACTTCCAGGAGATAAATTCCACCTGAAAGCAAAAGTCTACTGTCAGGAAGAGATAGAAGAAGAATGCTTGCATTATGTCGAACTTTGAACTTGCAAAAGAGAAAGGGGTTCGATAACAAGTTTATTTTCTCATTAATCATATCAAGGAATAAACTGACACTCCCTAGCTATTGTTTCAGTGTCAAATTCAGTTACCAAATTCTGTCCACGGGATAAGGCATCTGGAACAGTGAGCCATATCAAATGAGTTTGATGGGAAGGGAAGGCGTTGTGTGGAAATGATGCCAAGAATTGCAGGAATTCCACGTTCTAATGCAAATTGGACTTGAGCTTGATGATTATCTCTTGGAGCAAGAGAAACTGTAAGGATTCCACGATCTAACAGATCACCTCCCCAGCTAGCAACCTGAAAATAGAAACAAGTAGTAAGATCAATAGTTTAAGGCTAATATAGATTGATGAGCAACAACATATGGGAGGCAGGGGAATCCAATTTATAGACTCATGGAGTGTCTGATTTACTTGTGTGGTTAGCTGCAGAAACTGGGAGGAGAAAACCAGCAAAGAGAGCAAACGATGGAACTCACCCCACACCCAGTATCAATAGCAGTTCGTACAGTTCCGTCTTTCATCTCTGGAATCAGATCCTGCATATGATCAACATAGGCACTCACTCCATTTGGAAACATGGTCCCTCCACCTGGAAAGAGGAACTTCTCCCCCTGCTTTCTGAGCCAGTTCTGATTGGATTTCTGTTTGTTAATCCAATCGTACGGTACATTCCTGAAGTCATACGTGAAGTAAAATCAGATGAGACTAACCAAAACAAGAAAAACAATTTAAGGTGACACAAGCAAGAAAATAATTATACCTATACCAACATTCATCCCTACTCTTTGGCCATTTGATTGGAGGCTTGTATCCTTTTGGTGGAGGAACCAAGCATTCCTTCTTTTCAAATGGAGGAGGGCAGTGGCGTTCCATGAAAGTTAGCCTGTGATGGCCATACTTCCTCCACTTCTGCACAACAGATTTACAACATAAATATAGCAATTCTACTACAGACAGTCTTGAAAGCTCTTGATTAGTTTATAGAACTATTTGTCAAAAAGAAAGCTCATACCCTCGGATCTGTACATGGAGTGTAGTCTTGATAGTCTATAGTGCATTCAGGAAAGGCAGTGGATTTAGTTTGGAGAGGAGTACCATCCTTGGAAGTTTGGACAGACTTTTTGACATCCTTAACAACCTCCACGCTATTTCTATTAGAACAAAAGATCCCACCAAGGTAAAATGAAAACCCGCACAGAGCAACGAACAATATCATCCTGGGAAGAACCTTGGCCTTCTTATCAGGATGTACACCTGGCTTTTCATCTTTATACTTCATGATTCCACACCTCAACAATTATCTGCAGATTTGCAAGTCGTCAGTTAAAAAATGACGAACTGTAAATCTAAATTGCTATTTGCTGCTTTCTAACACAACATAAGAATATAGTTTTTCCTCTTTCTTAGTCACAGTGGAGAAGTCCATATACTGACGACCATATACAGTGTCAAAAACCAACCTTTAATAGATTTTTAACTCAAATGTATCGACAGAACATCGTATGTTCTATGTGATCTCAAGGAAACTAACAATAATAGATCAGCAAAGTAAAAGAAAGGCTGAAGATTGGACACAGGATCGAACAGTTCACAAAAGCTTCTGGTTATTTGAAGCATAGATCAAGCGAATGGTAACAGAACTTGCTCTACGAAGCCTAACGGAAGATGAATTTGTTGAACCAAAGTCAAAGAAAGAGAAGTGCAGAAAGCAAGGGAAATAAGTGATAACATCATCCATGTAGTGGTCCATAAATTCTTAAACTTGGAAGAATCGGAAAAGCTGTGTAACCTACGAGATCTGATGGCAACTACCAGCATTTGGTTTCCTTTTCCATGTTAATTTGGTATAATGGCTCTCACATAAAACTATTTCTCTATGCGTGTCTTTTTTTCTTTAACTCGATTATGCAAAGTCCAAAAGAAAAAAGACAAAGCCTTGGATCTTCAGGAAAAAAAGAAAGAAAAAAAGAGAAATCAAAAGCTAATGCTAAATAACAGAGATAGAAAACAACAATCCACACATCTATTTCATCATTTCCTTGAGAACCAAGCAAAGTTTCCATGATTTAGTTGTCAGTTGTCACCAACTTTCAACAAGCGATGTTCTCTGTTTCTCAAGCATCATAAGTGGTGACTATGACGATATAGCCTCATAGAGAATAAAAGTCATCAACACAAACAAAGGGAAATTAAGTGACATTGGTAATTAAGTGTAAAAAGGCAGCCTCTTCGAGGGAGCATTCTCTAATTTTTATTAGAGTGATCATATTACAATCAAGAAACAGCAAAAGAAAACAGGAGAAATGCGAAATGGGAAACGGTAAACGGTAAACCAGCGAAAGGTCAGATCTTCAGCCCGAAACAATAAAACAAAATAAAACCTGTGAAAGAGCGAGGACTAATGGCAAATGTTCAAGTGATGAAGAAAGAAAAAGAACAATCTGGGAAGAGATCAGATGGAATAAAAGAATATAAGCACCAAAGAAATGGAGACATTAAAACAGAGCACAAGAAGAGGAAATGCAAGAATGAGATAGTACGGGAGCAAGAATGTCAAAGACTGTACCTTTCTTCTTGTTCTTCTCCCTCCGCTCTAATCCTCTCTAAATGCACAAAAAGTGAAAGACTTGTGAATTGTGATAAATAAGAGATAAGATATCCTGTCTGAGAACAGAAAGAGACAGAGGCAAGAGGTAAAGAGATGGATAAAATGAGGCAAGACGAAAAGCTAAGAAATAGGGATGTGCTTTGTGAGATCTACCAATCTTTAGATCTCACACACATGCACGCTAACTTCCATTTGCTCCATCCAACCTTAAATAACTCCCCCTCGTCGCCTTCTGTTTTGCATAGCTGTCCTCTGCTTTGTTCTATTGCTCTTTTCTAACTCCGTTTTCCTTTTACTTGGCTGCAATAAGCCACACCTATGGCTATTTGTAGACGCAAGGGTCAAATCGGTGAAGCGAGACCACAATCATTTCAACCATTCCCTAAATTTCATGCACATAACACCTCCCAGTGTCCGACTCCCGGAAACTCTCTCTCTCGGAGCTCACAGTTCTACTACAGTATGTGAAGCTGTGGACTCTCTCTGTGTTTAATTATAGATTAGAGGACTTTTGAAGAGACACACTTCTCATGTGTTTCAATCCCATTGACTTTTAATACAGAAATTCCAACGATAAGAGGCCAATAGGATTAAACGAGATTAAACATATACTCCCTCCTATCTAAAATAAAAGTCGTTTTAGAAATATTTTAATTATTTAAAATAAATGTCGTTCGTGACTTTTCATGCATGTTTATGATTTTACTTCCAAAATTATTTTTTAATTTTTTTTCACATTTTAATTACACATATTATACATATTATATTTTCAAGACACTTCAACATCTAATTGATAAGGGTATATCAAATATTGCATTAACTTTTTCAATAAATATGTATCCCTCTAAAATAATTTTTATTTTAGACAGAAAAGAGTATTTAAAACATTCTGAGTCTTTGTCACAGTCGTTTTCATAATTAGGCCCTACTTGATTGATGTGTCAGTAAAAGGAGCTAATTTATCATAGCCATCTGCCATACGGCAGTGGATTGGTTCGGGTGTGGGCCGTTTATGACTCGGATCTAACTCAGAATGTAATCAAATCAGAATTCACTCAAATCCATGCAAGTATAAGGTTAAATCCAACGTCTGAGAAGTCTGATGGAAAATTAAATTAGCAAAAAAAAATAATTAAGGTTTAAATATTTAATTATATATTAGATCATTATAAAATTAAAATATTTTAAAAATAGAGTAAAATAAAAAAAATTTAAAATATAATTATCTTATCATTGTCATGGCCGTGTGAGCTTCCGAAGACGCTCATCAATGACTTGGGAATCGATCTCCAACAATTCGACGAGTAGCAAGGGCTTGAAGGAGTGAGAAGGAGAAGAAAAAAAAAGAGAGAATAGGTAGGTATCTTACTGCTCTTAGGAAAGAGAGAAATTAATCGTTATTAAAAAAAATTAAACTGAAAAAATAATCGGTTTTAAAGATGTTATAGTTAGATTAATTCAAAATTTTAATTATTGATTAAAATGATATTTATTTTAATGCAATTTAATAAAAATAATTTTATTTTATTGAAATTTGTTCAAATTGATTTTTCGGTTAAAATAAAATCAAATAAAATTTATCAAGTTTAAGTTATCAATTTAATTAGTCTATTAATTTCATCTTAAGTTAGATTAAATATAATTTGTTATTTTTGACTATATTTACCATTTTTAGTCTAATTTTTAATTTTATATTCTATTAAATTATCAATTAATCCAAAGTTTAAAATTTAGTGATGAGTAAAACCCCAAAACTTAAGTTTAATCCTGAACTATTATCAACTGTGTTAAGTGACCGTTTCATCGTAATAACTTAAGCTATTGTGTGAAGCTAACTTAATTGATTTTATATTATCACATCTCCTCAAGTGAAAGTCCTTTGAGCTTCAAACTTGCATATGCTTACTCTACCTTCTGTTGAATGATAAATAAGTGGTAGGATTTGAACTCACGACTACTTAGTTACAAAGACTTTAATACTATATTAAATTACCGTTTTATTATAATAATTTAAGCTTTTGTGTGAGACTAATTTAATTAGTTTTATATTAACAAACCGGATGCTTCTTTTTGTTTCAACTTACGAAAAATATATATAAATGTCGGTCAGATTCATTATTCAATAGTCAACATTGGCGCAATTGTCAATTGTTTGACGATGGTTACGGGGTATTATATAAAACCATGATCATGACACTATGCTCAAAAAAGGGTTCAGAAAATTTCAACCGCTTACTGTATAAGATTAGATGCCGACGACGACGAAGTATTTTTTTTTTAAAGCCGATGACGGCGAAGTTGATAACAAAAATATCAATATAAATTTTGCTAACCCCGGAAAACAATTTAATAGTCTGATAACAAAAATATTAATATAAATTTTGCAACAGGTTGCGGGCTTATATTAAAAAAAAAGTTAGATTATACATAAGTCTAAGTGAGATTTTATTTTAATACCAATTAATAATAGATAAAGTAGTCCATTAAAATTATATGTTAGCTTTCATTCTTCTCTTTTTTTTAATATGGGACACTCATATGTGGGTATTATCAATACTCCCCCTCAAGTGCAAGTGAGACTGAACATTCAGTTGTCACTTGAAATAAACACAGTGATAATCGGACCGGACAATTGGGACTAGACATTCAAACAGACAACAGAAAAATTAATAATCATGACCAAACCTGCTCTAATATCATATGAAATTTACAGTAAGCTTATGGGTCCACACGAAAAGGAAAGTTAGTCCACACTCAAGCTCAAGTGAGGTTCCATTCTAAAACTAATTGGCAATAAATAGAGTAACTCCCTAAACTTATATGTTAGCCTTTTTATTCCCTCGGTTTTTAATATAAGATACTTACATATAGATATTACCCACGGAAAACAATTTAATAGTCTGAAATGTTGGTCCACCGACACTACCGACATTTTTGCTTTGTTCATTATTAGGACTATTCTTTTCCCTTGTCACGCTCATGCTTTAAAAAATGTACAGAACAAAAGGCTTGCCGTTTGCCACGAACGATACGCCACTTGCATACATGTTACCCTCAATGGACTTATTGATTAAAAAGCAGCATTAATTATGAATTATTATAGTCGGTCCTCTACATTAATGCCTTAATGGATACAGAATCCTATAATCATTACTAAATCAAATTTGGTGGTAACAAAAAAAGTTCACTTTCACACTAAATGAAACTTCTTGTGGGTCATTTTTGTTAGGTTCATCACTTGATCAAAATCATAATAACGAAATCACTAATCCTCTCATGCTTGCACCTTAAGTACCCTGTACGTGTAGATGGAGAAGAAGATGCATAAAAGACAATCTAGAGGTGCAATGACAAAGAGGCAAGGAAGGTGAAAGGGAACGTGTACCTCTTCCTTGGCCATAATGACATACCTCATTTGTCATTTGGGTGATAGCAATAGGAACATGCTAATTGCATTAGCTGTCTCCTTCACAAAACGTAGCATGTCATCTCCTTTGTCTTATAGAACAAGAACACATGCAGTCGAAATGGGCGATCGACCCACCTCGCCGATATGATCCTATCATTTATCACTTTGAGCTTCCAAAGCCGACTTTCGCCCCATCAGACAATCAGACAATCAGATAAGACGAGAGAAGAAACAAAAAAGATTAATCACTCAACTTGCTCTTTTTAATCCATAGATACTCCAAAATTCAAGATGTTAATAAAACCTCAATCAATTTAAATTTGTTTAAATTAGATTATTTTTAATAAAACCTCAATCAATTTAATTTGGTTTAAATCTTAAATTGATTGAGGTTTTATTAAAATTTTGAATTTTGAAGTATCTATGGGATAATTTAATTTAATTTTAATTTTTAATTATTAAATAAAATAATATCATTTTAACTAAATTCCAAACCTAACTTACTGAAATGCGATCCCTAGATATGGACATCCTTTCTTATTCAAATTTCAAAGGTGGGGGTTGGTATAAATGGACCACGAGAAAAACTTGAAAGATGATAAGAAGAAGAAAAATAATAATAATTGTGTTCACTGTTACTTTCTAAAAAACGTACTAGTTATAATATACAATTGTTAACAGATAAATGTTAGTTTATCTGGTTTCTGCATCATTATTGTCATCATCATTACATTCAGTCCAAAGTCTCGCAGTGAAGCGAAGCTTAAAAAGGTCTGATAGTACGCAATCTTACCCCTACATAGTAGAGAGGTTATTCCATATATATTCGCATGTAGATGTGATAGAAAAATCATGATGCAGAGATAAAACTTTAAGTAAATAGAATAACACTACAAGATAATAAGACATTAAGGACAAACTTGAGGGTTGATTAGATCTGCTATTTTCTAACACCAAAATCACAAGAAAGAAATAAAATAAATGCAAATAATAGTAATACTAATAATGAATGCAAATACGAGAAGACAATAAAATAAAATAAAATAAAATAGCATGAAAATAAAACGGAAGAAAGTAAATAACTATTGAGCTGACCGAAGGGAACCTCAATCTTGTAAAGCGTTGTCGAAGGATTCTTTCCGAGACAAGCATAGCCCAGCCCAAATCAAACCTAGACTACCAATGGAGGACACGTAATGGCAAAGTTAGTGAAACTAACGAGAAAAAAATAGGAAAAGATTGATGCACAGTTGCTAGCCGTAAAAACACACGCAAGAATAAGTCGCTATCCTGTCTAACTCTGTCCAAGAGTAAGACGACGTCGTTTTTGCTATAAATTTTCAATGCACGCACGCATGCACGCCAAACAAGAGATCAAGTCATCAAACTAAAAAAGTCAAGCCGCCTACCAGCTTGGCTTGGTAGAAAGAAATTAAAGCAGAGCCATATTTAAAATATTATTATTTATGTTCAGATCGACTGTACAGGACTATTATTAAAACATGGCTTATATGTATGTACAGGACTATTATTAAAACATGTTTATTGTAATTCATACACATTATTAATTTTGTTGTTAATATTAAGTGTAAATTTATTTATTTAATGTTATGACTAATAATAGACATTTGTAATTCAAATAATATATTTATTAATCATAAGTAATATAGTAAAGTACAAAC
>JANIPN010000001.1:25058438-25068582 GCA_027478595.1 Erythroxylum anguifugum
GAAGATAGATAACTAATTGTAGTTTAAGCGTCTTCAACTCCATTACACCCAAAGAGCATAATAAAGAGATATCAGTAGGCTCAAAATGTTTATCCTTATGCTTTTTGGTTATTTGGTTGGAAAATGTAGGTCATTATTCCCTTTGTTCTTAATTAATAGATTAGTACCCTTTCTATGTATAGAAACTCAATGATGTTGAAACATTTGGCAGACCTGCTCACAAGCCTTTTTTTCTGGTCTCCTTTTTTTCTGGTCTCTTAAAGTATAGAACATTGAAAAGGTCATATATATTGATCCATCTTACTCATTAATTAGTTTGTCATGTGCCATCTTAAATGCCTTTATGAATGTCTTCTTAGATCTAGTCGAGTTATAAATATTGCATTCGGTGAGAGGCAGTGAACGCGATATTTATATGGTTATTGCAGTTACAGAATAAATGAACTTCATTTGAATATGCATTTTTTGCTGTTGACACTCTTACATTAATCTCTAGTTTTATATGACTCCTTTGGGTGAACGTTCTGCACGTTGTATTTACTTGGTTTATGGTTTATTCTTTCCTATCTGATGCCTTTTCCGATATTCTTCAGGTGTGGATCTCAGATTCTCCAAAATCTGTGAACTTGGAGTTTTGAACTACAAAGCAAAGAATGTCTTTCATCCTTTTGAAAGAAGTAAATTTCGATGTCGCTATGATTACTATTGGGCATCAGTGTTTGAGGTGATTATAGATCGTGTTTACTTTTTATTTAATTTTTCTCTGAGGAATTTCATGGTAATATGCAAAGCTTTACGTGTTTACATGCAATTTTAGCTCAGTAATATCCAAATGTTTGTTGCCTCCTGCACTGTTTACCTTTAGCTTGTGATAGTGAGAAGTGAAATTCTGCTCTCGTGTGTCATTGTTATTGAATGAAAGAGAAAGGAATATAGAAGAAATCCTGAATGTTAATTCCTATGTTAAATATTTGGTTCTAGCCTTCTTTTCGACAGTAATTGATACTAGGAGGGAATAGATTTTTAGTAGAAACACATTTGAGACATCATATGACAATGAGGAATAGTACATCTTGAAGGTTTTAGACTTGTTTCCGGAGGTTTTTCTTATATTTTTATTTCCTTGTGATTTTACATAACATTTTTCTATGTTACCTAAGGTACACAAAAAGCAACCTCTAATCTTCACAATCTTCACACATCTGTTTCTGCAATCCATTCAATAAGCTTCTCCTCGATATAAATATTATGACTTGTCAACTCCCATGGTATTTACCTAATATTGCTAACAAATTAACTTTTTCAAATAAACCCTACACAAAGCTTAATCTGGATAGGGAAATAATGTTAATATAACTCATCAATTTTGGTTAATTAATAGTTGAGTCTGGATAAAATATGGAGATAAAAAAATGAGAGCAGTAGCAGTGGTAAATAAATAATGATACCATTTGAATGTTTTTTATTTTCTTTCCTTAAATGATGCATCAATAACGATGGTAAGATGGAAAAAGAAGCAGATGTTTCCTTTTTCAAAGATCAATACTGGTTGAACTGCCCAGTGACCTATTGTCTAGAGTGCGATAAACACCAGATAAAGTCTGTTTTCTGTGAAGCTATTCTCAAACTTCTGCGTCTGGGTGTTAATCATATACTGGATATAGAACTTTGATTATAATTGGCACTTTACGAACTACGCACACTCCTCAAACTTTTAATTTCGGTGAATCTGACAGGTGGAATACAGGGATCATTCTCTGGGTCGGAGATATATGGCATTAGCAGAAACTCCAGATGAGGCCCTTCCTTTGAATTGCAGGCCTAGTTTCGGTGCTGCATGGTTGACTAAGAATGAATTTAAGGTTGGTGTTATAGAGTTTCAAATCTTTTGAAGAGTTGTAGATGTATGGAGCTGAATTCAACCAACAAAGACTTAGCTTCACATGCCTAGCTTAGACATTATGCAAAGTAAAAGAATGCGAGATTCTTGAACATGCACCCACAAACACAAATTTATGTTTGTTCTT
Organism: Erythroxylum anguifugum; assembly: GCA_027478595.1. Taxonomy (NCBI): domain Eukaryota; kingdom Viridiplantae; phylum Streptophyta; class Magnoliopsida; order Malpighiales; family Erythroxylaceae; genus Erythroxylum; species Erythroxylum anguifugum. Next base: position 25,060,466 of record JANIPN010000001.1, read on the forward strand.
GGGAAATTAAGTTCTTGTTCTACAAATAACTATAGTTATGCATTTCCTTCTCAGGTTAACAAAACTTATGACTGCTGGTACACAAGTGATATTTCCAAAGTGAGCTTATACCGTGATGACATTTTCGGTTGTGGAACAAAAGATCCATTTTCTATGAAGATAATTAGACATTATTTCACCCAGTGAGTGGAGGTTTTTCTATTCTTTTTAGTTAGTTCCCCCCCTATTTCTGGTGCCAATGATCTACGTAGCTGTTCTGATTTATCAAAAAATTGTGATAAAAATAGGAGTATATGGAAATGAAGGATAATCGATAAAGATCATTGAGTTAAATAGAAATGGAAGAGAAAGAGAAGAGCAAGAGAGATGGAGAAACTGAAGAGGAGAGAAGAAAAGGGAGAAAGAAGGGGAAAGTGGAAGAAAGTGAGCTTTGGGGGAAGAATTTAAGACAGAAGATGAATTAATACCTCATTTCACTTAATATGTCCAGAACTGCAAAATCACATGCTGCTATATTGTTTTATAGGAGTTAAGAGCAATCCCAGAAAGATAAATACCTTTAAAAATGATAATTTCTCATATTCAAATTAGCCTTTAACAGATTAAAAAATGTCTAGTAGAAAACACGCTAAAGCGGGTGGTGGGTCAGTATATCTGTTATTGAATTACCTGGCATGCTCAGATGGCTTGAACTTAAACGTCCAGTGGGAGTACATCTGTTGTCCACAAAAAATTGTTGTGCCATGTAGTTTACAGTTCTTAGTTTTGACTTCTCTTATTCAGCTATTTCTTTCAAGTGGGGTCCTTATAACATTTCCCCTTACAGTTGAAAGTTCAAGTCCTTAAAATATTGAATACAAAGTTTTCTGTACTAGTGGAATTTCATTAGGTTGTGAATATTATTTACATGTAACTTCTGGCATGTCTGTTTATGGGCCTTCATAACTGAACTGTTCCATGGCTTTAATGAGAACAGATTCACCAAGTTTGCATACTCCTTGTTTAGAAGCAAGAAGGGAAACGCTATATATTGGAGATGGGAAGCCATAGCAGGAGCTGTGTCTGGTTTTATAACTTCTGTAATCTCCATTAGCTTGATAAGAATCTTTCAGCTGATCATTCCTTGGTTGCATAAGACCTATGTAGCGGTGGCGGTTGCTCGTACCATCAATACGGTCTTCTTAAAGCGTGTTTGCTTTCTTGTTGCATACTTCTCTGTCATGGGCTGGTTTGCAATCCAGTATGGGAAGAGGCTTGGTTTGTCAGAGATCTACAGAGTTTATAATTACTAACTGGACACTCTTTTCAAGTGTCACTTCCTGGGGGTCATAGAGCTCCAAATCTCGAACTGCAAGTATACCAGAACTTGCATTGTGTAAAATTTTACAACTCTTAGATATGGGCAACAACTAATACACCTAACCAAGAAAATGGTGTTGGTGTATAGGCATCATAGCATCTGAAATTACTGGAGGTCTTGTATGATATTTCATCGTCCTTTTTATCTTTTGGAAGTTCGGCAGTTGGTAAATTAGAAGATAAATGTCAATCTGTACCCTATACAGATATTTTGACCTGATAAGATACTGTATTTTCTTGGACTGTGACCGATTTAAGGTGAGTTTGGTGTGATCTTAGATTTAAAAAACTATTTGGTTATGATTTTTGGTCTTCTTCTACCTCTTGTAGTATGTGAAGACATCTTATGGAGGCTTTTTTCATGGAACAACATGGCCCGAGGCCTTGCTACAGTGGAGCAATTATCAGGTAGTGGCAGTAAGAGTTGTGTCAGGGTTGTTGTCAGCTTCACAATAGTTCTACTATCAATCCTATGTACGTTAATAGCTAGCTTTCATGAGCTATCAAAATTTTGGGTATGACTTAGTATAGAAATTAGCATTTTTCATGTTCTACATGAATTCATCGCAAGATATTATGCCTCTGGATATGAGTCCATAGTAATCTGCTGAAGTGAATTGGCTTAGAGCTATATGAAATTCTCACATGCCCTCCTGCGATGGCTTAAAGAAAGGAACTTCCTGGAAAAAAATTTACAGCTTGTGCCACAGGGTTGCTGCGTAGACATATTGTTAGATGTAAAAGTGAATATAAACTTCACATATTGCCTGTTTCCGAAAGGATCCTCTCAATTTCTTCTAGGAGGCGTTCTTTTTCCTCTGTCAAGTCCTCGTTCTGTTTTTGAAGTTCTTCAATTTGCTTAGTCTGTTCAGAGTCCTTCCTGAAAAATATTATTCCCCAACAAGAAACCAGTTATTGAGTAAACTCTCAAAGGAGAACAACTTAAAGTTGGAGTCTCCAAAAGTGGTAAAATTAAAGAGAACAGAAATAAATTTCTGAGTCCAGTCTTGGCCGGAAAACGAGCAAAAAAAATTAGTGTCTTTCCTCACAAAAGCACAATTGCAAGTGAACAAGTTGCTAGTCATATGGCATTACCTATTCATGAATGACAAGTTGAGTTTTAGTGACCGTACTTCCTTCTCAAGATTCTCACACCTCTTCACCACTGCTTGCATATCAGATGGAATTGCTGGCACCAAGTTCCTTTCTTTTGCCTCAGCCATTCTACATCACCAAGAAACTAGTGTAAATCAAAGCTTCACATAGTAAATGTTTTGACCTCTGAATTTATTCAGGTAGCTTCAGTGACTATTTCGTTTTACTTCACTCATATTGTGTATTGACAGACCCGTAGTGATGTTCAGTTCTAAGAAATTACAAGCAGTTTGAAAGTAGCACCTATCACTTATACAATAAGAAACGACCAGCTCCAAATAGGTGGGGGGAAGAGAGTTAATGACCTAAAACCTTGCAGAAGTTTGGCTATAAGAAAGAACAGATCACACAGAAAATTGGCCTGAAAGTAAAAGAAGCTGAAAGCAAGATTCTGAAATTTGAAACTAAAACTACATGGTTGGAGTTCAATTACTTGTTTGTAATGCTGCTTCCAGGTAATATAGGCTAAATTCCAGTAGGAGCTACACTATATGACAGTTTAACAGAGGTCATTGCTTTAAATCTAATTAGTTACTATAAACTGGAAATGAGCTGATCAACTAGGTTCTGAGCTTCCAAATGACAATACAGCATATGGACATGCTTACTTTCGTGAGCGCTCCACTCTGCGTTTTTTAGTTGGATCAACCTTTTCAACTGCATAATAATTGTTGGTCAGATAGAATTACGCAAAATTAGAACTACTAAGTAGCCTCCGCCATTTAATTCCATACAATTCTTACAATATAAAAGCAAACTGAATGAAGAGGAACATTTGAAACACTTTCACTCAAAATTTCTATTTCTTCTGGAATTGTTACAAGTGTATACATAGTGTATCTAACTGCAGATCAGGGACTGCACAAGAAGCCGAATAAGTTCAAGGTTCCCGTTCATAGCATCAATCTTGTCAAACTTTATAACGATTGATACTCCATAAATATTTTTCAATTTCATCTCTGTTAGCAAGTTGTTCTTTACATAAATAAAAAAACTAATTGGAGATGCATACCTTGGCAATTGAGTGCAAAGTTTGGCATATGTTTGCAGTTTGAGAGTAATATAAAGTGTAAGATCAAACACATGAGAATTGCATTGTTGATACAGGATAAAGTGTAAGATCAAACACATGAGAATTGCATTTTTGATACAGTAAAAAAGAAAACAACTCTCCTTTCCTGTCCTCTCATTTAAGAATATAAAGTCATGTTAGAAAAGTTCATAGGGAAAAGTAATTACCTGAAACAAGTGATGTCTCAGAATTATATCGGACTAGACCTCCCCTCTGCACCAAGATTATTTAGATGAAAGCAAGGAGTTAAGAAGTAGGTAAATACTCAAAATTTGATTCACATTTTTTTATTTTCCCACCAAAGGGAGAAGAATACCTTTCTGTCATCCTTCAAATTATCAATTATCTGCTCTCTGAAATCTGCATTTAAATATGTTTTGCTTCAACAACACTTAAAAGTTAACTAAAATTTCAAGTGCCAATAATTTTCTTTCCTTCAAATGCAAATGAAAGTTGTCAACCTACTGCAACAATTCTATTTTGTGCTTGATTCTATGTGGTAAAGGCTAAGTTCAGATATATGTTTTCTTATGTACATGGTTTAAAACAGCAGAAAAGTTACATATAGTTTAAAAGAACAGAAAAGTTACATGTTTAAGTGTTTGGTTATCTTTTCAGTAATTAGCTATGTTGTTGAACCTAGGATTTGGCTCGGGTATAATGTTAGGAAGTTGAGGTTGGTCTTAGGATCTATACCAACTACAAAGAAACAAATATCAGAATAGATGGAGAAGTCAACAAACAAATGCTCTCTGTTGTATGGACAAAAAGTGTGCTTGTCTACAAAGTGAGATAAGGAGATGAGTAGAGGAACAGCCCCATATGAATCCTAGATCCAATAAGGAGAAAAATATTTGGCATTTAAGAAGCAAACCATTAACAAAAGTAGATGCTTATGTGTACCTTTAGCTCTAGAAGTGTTTTCTGAACTTCTCCAGTTTTCAATTTCTTTCTTTGAGCTTTCACTGATGGTTGGTGCTTGATTTGAGTTGCTAGGACCATCACATGCATCAAACCCAGATGAAACGACTTGTGCAGCTGCAGAAGATTCACTTTGACAAGGTTCTTCAGAAACTGCTGTTGGTTGAGTAGCATTTTCAGGATTCCCAAAACCTTCCAGGTCAAAACTTATCGATCCATGAAAAGTATGCAAGAAGCCAGGACTCTTAAGCTGAAAAGGGCTTATTTCTTGATAAGTGCTTGGAATCTCAACAATGCTATTTCCATTTCCTAGGTCAAAACCGGAGTTGACTGTAATTTCTTGAGCTTGAGAAAGTGCATTAGAACTATCTTCAGTAGTGTCTTTTTCTATCTGATCGTTAAGTTTCTTGCGTTCTAGTGTACCCTTTAGCATGTTTACGACAGAAGAAACTCTATCACCACGGCCCATCTGCGTGTTGTTGAAGGTAGATGAAGATGAATTGGAAGGTGACATGAATGCATCGAATTGACTGGCAATTTCATGCACGGGGAGGTCTGTGTAACCATTTGGATCAGCAAATTCTTGTTTCAAAATGTTCGTACCAACCTCAGAACCATTCTGCATAGATTCCATGCATAAAGTTGAAGGAGATATTTTCATGGCAGCATACCTTTTCCTGAAAAAGAAATATAGAATCAACTTAGGAAACCTTGATGGATATCTATCGTATTGATCAACTATCAAATGGAAAAATTTGCTGCAAGTATGCAGAAATGTATCACGAGCTCCAATTGTTGTTGCACAGAATGTTGATACCGTAGCTCAGATGATCGACTTCTTGTCATCGGTTGAGAATTATGAAACCAGGCCTGTGTAAAAAGATAGATACCATAAGAAATCATATTCAGAAGCTTCCTTGATCTGAGGTTTCTTTGAATAACAACACAACAAACCTTGGCCAGATACAAATTGTTAGCCTGCAGACTTCCCTCAACAGCATTCCTGATAAGGAAAATAAATCAATAAGATTGAATCGTTTCTGTTGACAAAATGTTGCTTATTTTCTGTGAATCAATACCAGATCCTAAGAGCATCATACATCAAATGAATTTCAGCAGATTGAGAAACCTGATTGATTCTTGATTGAGATCACTGGATATGACCTCAGCAACTTGATTATTTTCTGCAAATGCACCATTACTTCTTTTATTTTGCAGTGTCCCCCCATGATGCTGATTGGATAGATTCGACAGCTCAGAGGAAATCCTGCAATGATGAGTGATCAATTCCCTTGCTATATAGGTTGAAAATCAATATTGGACAACAATTAAATACTTCCAGAAGCCGGAACATTTTGCATTGACAAAAGCTTCCTATATCTGGTATCTATGCAGTTGCACTTAGTTGGAAGCTGAGGCATAAATTGAACTACCTTTCTGGTCTGCTGGTGCTGTGTAGGGATTACACAGTAGACTTTCTGTGTTAAGGGAAAAAGGACAGAGAAAAGGCAGCTTATTAATTCAGGGTTAAGGTTGAGAAAACATGGGAAATTAGGGAACGACTCTCTGAAAGCACATAGCTAAAATGGAAAATTGCATTAGTCTAGTATCAAGAACAAAATGTTTCCAATCAACATTTTGCGATTCTAATTTTTAACGCAATTGGTTGCAACAAACAAAAATTGGAGACTTCCTATCGTCCTATTTACTCTTTCTTTACACAGAAGCAAGACCACAAAGATGGATCTTTTTGTAGGGATAAACCTACAAACATTGGTGGACAAAATCTCAATCTAATTATGCAGATCTATTAACCTCAACCCACTAACCTCCTTGACGATTGCCGTGTCCGATTTGCTATGCTTGAAGGATAGGCAGTACTCTGAAAGTAGAAACGTACCAATCCAAACAAAAGAAACATCAGAACTCCAGGTGTAAATGGAAAAGAAAAAGGACTTAATTTTTAACCAAGAAAGAGCAACTTGTTTTGAATCAATGCGACTTTGGTTCTGTTATTTCAGACTGTAGAGCCTAGTGTATGAATAAATTAATCTTTGTGTAAGTTTCATGTAAGAGTTTGGTCAAGCAAAATCTCCTGCAGCTAGTGGAGATCACCAAGGCTTGACAATATCAGGTTCTGCAACTTTTCTGATCAACAAAGAATACCCTTTTTCTCTTTTTTTCTGCCAAAATGAAAATGAAGAAGGATAAAGGCAGAAGGTACAGAAAATCTGGGCTCATAGTTCTGTTATTTGTATAGCTGTTTTTATCAGTCATTTTTGCAAACACTAACAGCATAGCATACATGAATAGCCTCTTTGACATATTGATGCTCATAAAAGAAGATATGATTTTCTTCTTGCCTCTCCATTGGTAAGCCAACTTTTGAAGAGCTCCTCGCTGTCCGTACGAAGGTTCTGAGAAAGATTCTTGAGCCCCAACGTCTCCATGGTAGGCGCAGACATGCCAATTGTGGTCTCCATCAATGATTTGATGAACAACTCTTCACTCGAGTTCCTGTACGTATCCGAAAATCCTCTTCCCTGTGTGTCCATCGGAATTTTCTCTCCTTCACCTCCTTGATAAAAGCTCCTATTATGTTCACTGCTACCTCCTGCCTTTACAAAAGAATCATCTATCAACCTTCCCCTGTTTCCATCATTGACCATATTATTCCTTTCCCACAAAAACCTCCTGTTCCTCAAAACTTGATGACTGATTTGTTCTGATAAAAAACATTTATTGCCCAACAATCATAAAGTGAAAGAGAGGAATCCAATTGCCTTTCCAGTCTAGGTGCTGAACTCTAAATTCAATAAAGAATACAACCGAAGAAAACGCTTCCTCTGCAAGAAATTAGAATCGACTATAGAGAACTTGGTAGTGACAGGAGACTTTGTTTTTGTACCAAAAGCGAATATACTACGCATAACAATGAACACTAACATTACAAAATGAGCAGTACCAACTCCCACCAGGTTGTGATCACCATAAATTACCATCTAATGCAACTGAATTTTGAGGGGAGAACCAGAAACAATCCTCACTAGATACATTGATCTAATATACCAAATTCCATAAATTTTTGAGATGACAGTGTGAAAACTATGTTTTAAATAAGCGAAAGAATCTTACGATGCATGGCAAATGCAATCTAACAAAAGCAGAAGAGTCCACTAATTCAAGTACATGCCGAACAACACTACACTCGCATGTTTGAAGACTAAAACGAAACAAACTGTTGATGACAAAAATAAAAGACGAGAAAGAGGCTGTTTTTGTAATTCAAACCTCCAAATTTTTCAGTCGTGAAGAAGAAACTTTATGGGTTGTTTCTAACACCCCAGATCCTCTGTCCAGTTTTACTCTGTTTTATTCTGTCTCATAGAATCTCAGCCATTAATTTTGCGAGACCCACGCGGGCCCCATGCGGATCCCACATAAATAAATGACTGAGATTTATTGGACACAATAAGACACCATAACATTGGACACAATAAGACACCATAACATTGAACAGGAGATCTGAACCCTTTGTGGACCACCCACCATCCGCTGCTCCTATTCTTTTAGTCAGCCCAGCCGTAAACATAGCATTAATCACGGAGCC
>JANIPN010000001.1:25134291-25144380 GCA_027478595.1 Erythroxylum anguifugum
ATTTTAAGTACAGAAATTTTAATAATACAAGAGGTTTACTAATATTTTTAAAATTTTAAAAATTCAAATAATATTAGATTATGATAGAATTAATATTAAATATTTAAAATGACGGAGAAATCTAGGCCACGTAGGCAACAAAGGATATGACTGTGAGCGTCGCGACGTCTTCACTACACATACACAAAAAGCACGATAAATATCGACTCCAACACGCCATTGTTTGTGTAACGTTTCTCAACTGGGACTGCAAATCCGGATTCCGAAGAATGGGTTTGAAGGTGAGGTCAACTTTCAGTAATCCCTTTTCTTTCCCCTTTTCAACATGCGTTAAAAGCAACAGTCATTCCGATGTCAATTTTGTTACCCCCTTTTTGGTGGCGATTTGTCTGCGTTTGGCTTGTTTTCGTTTTGGTCTTTGTTTCTTTTGCATGGCTGGGTTTATGATTGAAGTTTCCAGAGACTGATGCTGTTTGGGTTAGATCTGATTATACTCCTGGGAATCAGTTAAAGTTTGTTTCTTAGAGTTTTGGTTGATGGGTGGGTCCCTTTTATTGAAACAATTTCTGATGTGTATTTTTTGCCGATTGATTTTCTCCAGTGCCGTCTGGGATTTGTGTTTTAAGCTGCATCTGATCGTTCCAGTTGCCGGTTTTGAATTTCAGCTGCTTTTTTCTTTGTTTCTTGTTTGATTAGTTTTGTCTTGCTTCTAGTTTCAATGCTGACCATGGACGCGGGATGATGCATCTAATCAGCTGTTTCTTGGATTAAAGCTAAACATTAAACTGTAATCGCCAGCAGTAAATTAATACGATGCATAGAATTTCTTGAGTCTGAGAATTGGTTTCTTTTTCTTTTTCCTCACAACTTATTGTTTTGATTCAGCCACGAAAGCTTTGGTAGTATGGAAAAGAATTTTCTTTTTACTGACACTTGCATCTTGACAGATCTCCCGAGAGCGATCTGCTGAATAAAAGTGGAAGGAAATTGTAACTAACTTTATTGTGGTGTTATGCAGGAGGATTTTGAGGAATATGCCGAGAAAGCTAAGACCCTGCCAGAAAGCACAACAAATGAGGACAAGCTCATACTCTATGGGCTGTTTAAGCAAGCCACTGTCGGACCAGTGAACACCTGTTTGTTTCTAACTTCATGGTCTTCTTACCATTCTTGATTGTGAAAACTTATTTAGAGAAAGCTTATTCTAATTGCTAATATGATTTGTAGCTCGACCTGGAATATTCAACTTGAGGGATAGAGCTAAGTGGGATGCCTGGAAGGCTGTTGAAGGTAATCACTTTGAGTTTTTTCTTATCAAATATCAGCTCAGTTACCTTTGAACTTGAAGTATTTTTTTTTTCCATATTCAATTATGCTTTAGGACTCAGAGCAAGTTTACCTTTTGCAGGGAAATCCAAGGATGAAGCAATGAACGACTATATTGCTAAGGTTAAACAGTTGCAGGAAGAGGCTGCTGCTGCTGCTGCCAAGTAATTATTCAAGCGTTTGTGTTTCCTCTAGTTAGTTGTGTTTGAAGTAGTTGACAACAGTTCAACAATTTATCTGCACTGATACATGATCATTTATGTTTCTGTCGTCTGTTTCGAGTTATGTGTACTATGTATCTGTCCGTGTTAAAGTGGGCTCAAGTGAGGTTGGTGGGACGGTTTCTTGTTAACCGATGCTAGTGTGCAGGCTGATCATTATCTGATCCATCTATTGTCGTTTGGGTGGCTTCATTGTTCCAAATTTCGCTATCAAATGGAGGAAAAAGTAAAATGATTTGTTTAATTGAATTCAACTTTTTCAGTAGTGATTTTGCACAGTTCCCTTTGCTTTTCTCCATCAATGCACATTAGTGCAAATTGAAATGCATGCAAGCCTTGGTTGAATGGTAGATTCCTTAGAAGAGACAAAAGGATAAGCTGTTGTTGGACTTGATTGTCGTATGGCCTTCGCTTTAGGACGAGCTGCTGTACTTGTGTTCGAAGTTTTATGTAGTATAACTTGCATTTGTTCCAAAAAGTCGTGCTGAAGCCAGTCAAGAGTTCTGTCACCAACTCAACCCAATACTTCTCTGATTGGTTCACAAGAAACCTATCTTCACCAACAATGAACAACCTCATCAGGATATGAATTAAGCATATTAACCACTGATCTCTCTTTCTCAATTATCATTCAGGATGGTGAGAAAACATGAAGAATCAGATCATGTCTACTATCTCAAGAAAGATGACTAATACACGTTAATCCTACCTTAAGCCCCGTAAAATGACAAAAGCATTCATCGCATAGCAAGCCAACTAGTCTATTACTACATCAAGGCTTAGATCAGCATATGCTTTATTTACAGAAACCAGCAAATAGGGAGTATCGTTAGATCAGGATCTGATACTTGACAATAAGCAGGCTTTATTGAACGAAAGGATATCTTGAAATGCAATACTCCCTTGCACGGGAGGCACCATCTCTAGCCAGAATTCCTTCAAGATCTCCAATTATTCTTGCCATCCATATTTCCAAGTTTCTCTGGACTTCTTTTAAGTTGTTTCTAATTGTGTCAAACGATCGTCTCATGGTGATCTTGGCCTGGTTCCCCACCTCATCTCCATGATAACTATTCCCTACTTCAGTTTGCAATGCCATAAGTTTCTGTCCAGTTTCAGCTGCGCGTTGCTGAAGTCGAAATGCTTCGAGTAAAAAATCTGTCTGTCTTTGTGTTCGGAACTCTGGACTAAGAGTTGGTTCGCAGGGATCACTAACTTGCTGTAAAGACAAGGAAACTCTTTAAACAACAAACAGTATAACAGTTTCCGACATTGCTATCGATGTTAATGCTACTAACCACTAGGAGGGAGCACATGATATAAATCTTTGAATGCATTTGTCTATACGTCAAAAAGAAAAACAATAATCTTCTTTTAGCAATGAAAGTTTTTACCACCCATGTACAAAATCAAGAGCACTGTTTTTAGCTAGTTCCAAAAATTCATTGATGGGGAGGGAAGAAGAGTTCGTGATCTACTTCTCTACCAATCTCTATCATCATCTTGATTTCCAACCATAAATCACATGGGAACGTAGATCTATTTGGTGAAGGTGGGTGGGAATGGGATGAATGTTGAATATTTAATGCATGATTGATCCATTTTAAAGCAGGCTACCCATCTGAACCACATGCTACCATGTGGTATTGGCACATCAATGAATAGGAAACTACTTGCAAACTATTTCTGGGAACACACCTTTAGTTTTCAAAAGCATGAGAATCAGTCAAACACAACTAAGCAGCTTGTTTATATTATGGACGATTATATCTGAGCTAGATAATTTCTCTAACCACCCATGACAATAATCATCCACAGCACAAAAGTAAACAGAAGAAGATAATTACACATTTACCATTCTTCTGCACAAATCGTCAATCTTCCCTGCAAGAGTTTGATATCTCTTCGCCTGCTTCCTCATTTGAGATGGAACCTTGACGAAATCAGTTTTGCCAACTTTTTCCAAATTCAGAAGTTCCTGTTCTAGTAATTTCAGTTTGGAGGAAACTCCTGTTGATTCACCATCTACCTTCCATGGTGATGCTCTTCTGAATGGGAAAATACATGTCACCCTTCTTTGGTTAATGCTTATTACATAAATATGGTTCAATAAAAGTACTCTAGAACGAACCAACTGATCTTACCTTGCAACAAAATGCTTCATATGGTAGATTGATTCAAGGGATTCATACTGTACATCCTGCAAATATTAAAAACAGAAAAAACACCTAAAGTCACATGAAAAGGACTCTCCAATAATGCACTCTGTAAAATAATATAAGTCAAAAGTCGAACCAATTCTTATAATGAGGTGTCAGAAATCAGCATGCAGCAGAACATATATGCACATACACGAACAAAAAGCAGACTAATCCGTACTCTACAATTTTACAGAGAATTGCATAGAACTGCTTGGAAACAAATTAAGCCACACCTTTCTTATCTGAATGTCTAAATTTCATTATGAAGCAGAAAAACTGTCATTTTGCATCGTCAATGAGCCTAAACAGGCTTGGATGATGAAATGATTTGATTAAAAAGGGAGAAACCATGCAAAGAGAGATGGGCCATATTGTGTTCCACAAACTCATCAAGGAGACAAGGGTCTGACAGGGTTAGTGCAATGATGTCTTGTCATGTGCAACAATGGGCATGAACATAAGAAAGGCAGATGACACGTCTCATGCTCAAGGGGAAGTAAAGGAGTTGCTTAACCAGAATCTATACAGATAATTTGGGCCATAGATTAACTGCATGGTGATCTATGGTTGCCTCTACATTGCATCTCTAATATTGTGATTATTGGCACCCACTTATGTTGAATAGTCTCCAACTACCAGTTTCCCTTCCGAGCCAAAATTGATAATTAGTACGAAATCATAACCAGATACCCACAAAAGTATAATACACAGCACCTTATCAGAGCTATTAAGCGATTTCAGGCTGTTTTTCAGCAGTTAAAAAATGCCTAGGCTTAGCTATGTGATGTGATCATACATAGTTAAAGGACAACATGCCTGTTATCAAGCTTTCCATGATGGAGGTCTATTAAGCCCAATACTATATCATGCCTCTGAGTACTCTTAGGGACTCATAAGGACAAGATAATGGCTAGGAGATGGCATTGGAAATGATATCTTCTTATCACAATCCCACATAATATTCTCTATAAAACACTCAACTATGATAACAACAATTTCAATTGCATGTTAAGGCAAATGACACCTTCTTAGACTACAATAAGATATTCGAAAATTCCTTTTCTAGTTAGTTCCTTGATTAGGATTTATTTAGCATTTCCTTCCTTTCCCGCTTCTCCAAATAGATTTCTTTATCATGTATTGAATTGTGCAGTTCTTACCATTCTCCTGCAATGATACTGAAACTACTTCATTACCAACATCACCTAGAAATCATGTAAAGGATACCAATTTGTTCAATAGCAAAACTGCTCAGCATCAAACTTCGAAGGTTGAATTCTTAAGTCTACTTAGATGGTTTTTGCATAAAACTCCAACTCAACAAGCATTATTCTCTTGATACTTAGATGTCAGGGGGAAAAAGTAGCTTACTAGAAACATCACAGGAGAGGTTTCTTTTTACAACGCTTACAAAAGTCCAATACCCCATTCTTTTCCTAGATGGAAACCCCAAAAACGCTTGTTCATAAACAAAATCTAGATTGACCAAACCATTGACTCGAGAGAGGAGGAAAATAGAAAAGCTCAAATTACTACTACTGAAAAACACAACAAATGAAATTGACACAACTAAATTTTCAAGTTCACACAAAGCTCAGAGATCCACAAACAAAAAGCAAAAAACATACAGAGAAGGATAGAAACTTTACCTGCCAAAGGTTGGCTCTTTCAGCCCAAAACTTGGAAGCAGAAGCCAAGAACTCTCCACCAAAGCCTCCATCACTACCCTCCTCCTGCTGAACAACATAATGATGCTCATACTGCGGTTGCTGCTGTTGATGGCCATAAATAAATTTCAAGCTCTCCTCATTTCCGCCATTGAAACACTCCCGATTGACAAACCCATCATCACCACCGCCACCTGACACCTCCCCTGCATCTTCCTCGTGTTCCTCCCTAAAACCACTTGCACTCCTCGAAATAAGCCCAATCATTTCCTCTCTCACACCAACCTCCCTCTCCAAATCTTGAACTCTAACACGCCACTGCTCTCTCTCTCTCTCGAAGTCCTCAACTTTAACTCTCAACGCCACCACCTCCTCAGTGGCAGCTTCGATCTGCTCAAGTAACCGCCTTTCCTCCCCCTGCCACGCATTCCGGTGACTGGCAAAGATCTCAACGACTCTGGCATTGGCCTTTGAGTCCTCTTTTCTTCTCGACTTCATTTGCTTTAGCTGTTCTTCTGCTTGTACCAGTCTAAAGGCCAATTCTTTGTTCTGGTTCTGGAGGTTTGGCATCACTGAGAGTGAGTTTGTGGGCAATAATGCCAAGAACAGAGAGAAGCTTAGGCCTATGTATGTGGGTAAAAGCTCGTTTTCTTTCTCTCTATCTTCTTCGACCTGTGTTTGCTCCTCGGTTTCGGCCATCTACTCGGAAATGGAGTTCTTCGAGTTAGCTGCAGATTACAGAAGATGCGCTTGGCCTTTTGTTATTTCTTTCTTATTCTTGAACTTTTCGGCTACTGCAATCAATAAATAATAGAAAAGTTGTGATGGGATAAAGTACCTTGTTTTAAATTTTACCAAATTGGAAAAATATGTTCATACTCAACAAAGATCTTTTGTGTAGTGATTGGATTGCTCTAACAACCTCAAGCGTTTAAACTTATAAAAGTGATTGCAGCCATGATTGAAAGGTTAATGACAAAAAGGCGATCTTTTTAGGTACCACTTATGACACATGTTGAAAACTTTATGCAAAGAAACTATGTTATACAATATATGGGAATTTTTAGAGATTTAAGGTTTAATTATTATGACAACAAAAACATTTAGTAGGAATTTCGCTTATATACAAAATTCGAAGAGGTTTAATAATATGTACTCTTGTTTGAACTCATCCATCCTTAATCAAATGTCAGAGGGTTCAATCTTTAGCTTTGGGTATGGAGCAGCCTTAAATCCTTGGTCAGTTGTCATACCCTGTGAGGTACCTACAAACCAATGAGGAGATTAGTTAATGGGTCCGCCAGTCAATACTCTAGTCTAAGACAAAAAAAAGTACCCTTATTTTTAATGAAAAGATTTTGTTGAAATTATTTATTTAGAAATTTACCAAAAAAAGTAATCATAGATTCTTCTCTTTGTCATAACAATAAGGTTGTTATACTTATCATTAAATTTGTTGAGACTGTTTTCAATTGACTCACGTGAAAAGAAAAAAATAATAACAGGAAGAAGAAGAAGAAAATTAATAATAATAATAATAATAACTTATTTAATTATTATGAAAACTTTTAATGTCAAAAAATACTAACTTGATCTTATTACTATATTTAAATTTTAATTAGGTTGTTAATTTTTAATATTAATTAATTAATATTGTGCATAGTTACACTGGAAAAAATAAATCATATAAATTAGAGATAATGTTTGGGTAAAAGAAATAATAGAAATGGAAGACGACAAAAATAATATTTAGGGCAGGGAAGAAACAAGGAGACAAAAAAATGGTTCAATGATCCGTTCCCAAGTTGAAAGTTCAAATTGCAATTGGCACACAAAGCAAAGGTTAGAACAAAACGAACTCCCTCCTCCTCACTGCAACTCTCTTCTCTCTCCTCCTCAGTACCCATTTCAAGCCCTTCTTCTCTAAGTAATTGTCTTCAGGTTTTTCTCTCAAATCCATCCATTTCCCTTTGTTTCTATTCGGACATTTAGTTGCTCCTTTTAATGGTTTTCCTTCACCGTCCTAGATTTCTTGTTTTTTTCGAATAATGTAGCTTGTTAAAGCTCGTTCCTTTTATGTTTTGCAGCTTAGGAAATATCCTGAATGTTGAAATCCCTGATGAATTGTGAATGATTTATGAGATCTGAACTTGTAATTTTTCTGGGTCTTTTTCAATTTGAAGTCTTGAGCTGCTAGTATGTTAGAACGGTGCTTCCCCAATTTTCTAATTTTTTCTCTGGTCTAATTTTACACAGGTGAATTTCCGTCCCAGTGATGTCCCTTCTTAGTAGATTTTTTTATAGAAGGCCTCCAGATGGGTTGCTTGAATTTGTTGATAGAGTATACGGTAATGACATGAATTTTCATTTTGATCTTTGAGAATTGACTTTTCTGCTATCTTTGTATAGCGGTGTGATATAAGCTTTTGTATGTTTAATGTATGCAGTTTTTGATTCCTGTTTCTCCACTGAAGTTCTACCCGATGAAATATACCAATTGTATCTCCATGAAATCGTAATTGAGCTGCATGAAGCATTTCCTGATTCATCATTTCTAGCTTTCAACTTCCGTGAGGGTGAGAATCCGAGCCAGTTTGCGCGGGTATTATGCCAGTACGATGTAACCGTCATGGACTACCCAAGGCAGTATGAGGGTTGCCCACTTCTACCATTGTCTTTGATTCAACATTTTCTTCGTGTTTGTGAGAGTTGGCTTTACTCTGGGAATCATCAGAACGTCATTCTTCTCCATTGTGAGAGAGGTGGTTGGCCTCTATTGGCCTTTCTTTTAGCTAGTTTCTTGATTTTTAGGAAGTTGCATAGTGGTGAAAGAAGAACTCTTGAGATTGTACATCGAGAAGCTTCCAAAGGGTTCTTGCAGCTCTTGTCTCCTCTTAATCCTTTCCCATCTCAGCTTCGATATCTTCAGTATGTAGCTAGAAGAAATATATCCCCAGAGTGGCCACCTCCTGAACGAGCTCTTTCCTTAGACTGTGTCATTCTTCGTTCAATTCCAAGTTTTGACTCTGAAAATGGATGTCGGCCAATAATCCGCATATTTGGTAGGAATCTCCATTCTAAGGGTGGGCTTTCAACTCAGATGCTCTTTTCTATGTCGAAGAAGAAGAAAGCTGCCATTCGGCATTATCGCCAGGTAAGAGTCCTTGCATCTTTATCACTTTATCTGGAAGATACATCAGTTTGATGTGAACAAAGATGGCATTCTTTTGACAGGAAGATTGTGATGTGATTAAGATTGACATACAGTGTTTGGTGCAAGGGGATGTTGTGTTAGAGTGTGTGCATTTAGATTTGGATCCAGACAGGGAAATTATGATGTTCCGCGTAATGTTTAATACTGCATTTATACGATCCAACATATTGATGCTTAATTCTGAGAATTTAGACATTCTTTGGGATTCAAAGGAACGATATCCAAAAGGCTTCAGGGCAGAGGTGAACATTTCACTCATTATCTTTCTTTCACTGCTTGTTAGATATAGATTTACAACCCATCAATAAATTGAAGTTTTAACTTCAGGTGTTATTTGGGGAGCTTGAGAGTGCTTCCCCTCCAAAAGCTCCAACGACAATGTTAAATGGTGAGGAGAAAGGTGGGCTGCCCATGGAAGCCTTCTCTAGGGTTCAGGAGCTTTTCAATGCGGTTGAGTGGGTTGATAATAATGACGATGCAGCTGCCTTGTGGTTACTTAAACAGCTTTCTGTCTTAACTGACACCAAAGAGTGGTCAAGATTGCAAGGAAAAGGGGGCTCATACGTTTCACCTATTGATTCTGAAGAGGAAACATATGCATCTAGCACAGCAGACAGCTCTGATGAAGCATTTGATATTTTTTCAAAGTCTTCAACGGAATCAAAAAAATCACTGAAACCAAGTGTTGTTGATTCGATTCCCTTAGCTACTGAACCTGAAATACCACTTGATACAATTTCTTCAGAACTTCCAGATCAACTATTATTAGAAACTGATCCATCTGCTTTCCATCAACAACTACCAGTTCCAAGCAAAGGAACTCCATCTTCATCATCTCTTCAACTGTTGCCTTCATCATCGCCCGTCGTTCCTATTCCTTCATCCACACATTCACCACCACCTCCTGCTCCATGTCCTTATTCTAGCGAAAGCCCTTCAACCATTTCTGCACGAGTAGCTCCACCTCTGCCTCCACCTCCACCTCCACTTCCACCACCTTTCTGTCTCCCAAGTGCGTCCATCCAAGATTTTAATACATCTCAAACCAACGTTATTCCACCACAAACCCCTTCTCCACCACTCCCTCCTAAATTCAGTGGCAAAGATGCATCTTCATCACTTTCAAATAGCATTGAAGGTTCACCTTCATTGCCGCCGCCTACTCCTCCTCCTTTCCCCAACAAAGATCAGAACCGACCATCTCCAGCTGTGAGTAAAGCACTACCTCCACCTCCACCACCTCCTCCTCCTCCTCCTCCTCATCTAGCCGGAGTAGCTCCAGCACCTTGTCCTACATCCTCTTCTAAACAACCACCACGATCTCCGCCTCCGCCTCTGCCTCCGCCTCCGCCTCCGCCTCCCCCAATATCATCTACATCCAGTACAACCAATAATCAGCAGCCGCTGCCACCGCCTCCCCCACCACCCCCGGTGCCACAATCTAATTTTAGTTCAACATC
>JANIPN010000001.1:25311945-25323525 GCA_027478595.1 Erythroxylum anguifugum
TAAAAATTTGTTTACATCAACTTTTAATATATTTTAATTAATTATATCTAATTACTATAAAATAGAAAAATTATAATCAATTAATTATATTGTAATTAATTAATTAATTGTATTTTAATTAATTAATTAATTGTATTTTAATTATCTGTATTTAATTATTAAAAAGAGCAAAAAGAAGAAGAAATGTCACGGGCATGACTTGTGACACTCTTCTCATAGGCATGACAACGATCTGTCACGCCAGTGATACTAGCGCGTAATACTGGAATGACCTTCATTCCTTTCACAATCACGAGGTATGAAGTAATGCCTTAAACTCGGATATACAAACGTTGTTCATTTATTGATAACATATTACCAAGCAGTTGTTTTTCATTCCTTACCTATTAATAACTTCCTAAACCTATTAACCAAGCACCTCTTAAAAGTTAAATATAGGGTCATAAATGAAATTCTATCAATTTGAACCAATTTGACAAATAATATAATTTTAATCAATAATTTCATTGGTTTCAATTCATAAAAGAAAATAGTTCTTTTAAATAGCGGACTTCTAGTTTTATCATTTTTATCAACTTTAGAGAAATATTTGGTTTCGCTTCTGTTTTTTTGTTATGATTTTCAAATTTGTCTTTTCAGCTTATGTTTTTCTTTTCAATAAAAACAAAAATTTATTTGGTAGTTAATGTCAATGTGTAACACACCACTGCTACAGAGCATATGCTCGAACATCCCGAGGAAATTCAAGAACATATCATATGAAAATGACATGTTAGAGTAATCACATCAACTTATTATGGTATCATACAGAACATAAATATTTCCAAAGATCAAAACTCCTCATTTCATTCACAAAATGAAACTTACTTACATTATCATTACATTTCATAATCCATGTTTATACATAACATAACATTTGAGAGTTTAAAGTTCTATACAAAAAGTTCAACATGAAAGGAGAAGCTAAACAAAAGTATTCTATCTAGGCTCCACAGGTATCAGCTGACCAGACCTTTGAGTCATTATTGTTTCCAAAATTTACAGTACTAGACTTTTATTATATCACCTTAGAAGCTAGGTCTCCCTTGTACCTGAAAATCAACATTGCAATTTTAATGAGTTTGTAAACTTAGTGAGTGAATCATCATCAATGTGCTCACTTAAGTCATAACACAAATATCACAAGTATTAACCAAATTCACAAGTATATTTTCCAATTCAGGAGATGTATCACATAATTCAATATTGAAATACCAGATCACAATATACATCATATTTCAATAATACATCATGAACTACAAACATTTCATATAATCATTTCAGAATAATCCAATCATTTATCTCAATCATTCATATCATCAATATGTACACAAACATTGCATATTACTATATCAATACAATTCAGTAATTCTTCACAATCATTCACATGATACATGTAAAGATATATATATATATATATAAATACAAACGCACGTGTGACTCCACTTTCATTTTTACTTTGTTGTGACCGAGCGTCTATTTACTGTCCCGTATCCGTTGTGAATACCGGGCTTATTTCATATTATGTCTTGTATCTATTGTGGATACCAGGCTCATTATTAACTGAGCTTATGGCTCTTTGTGCACATTTCTAAGATTTAAGCTCTTTTTCACACTGGTCACTCCGATCACAAGTCCTTTACCTGATCATGCATAACAATGTGATGACATGCATCAATTCATATAATATGCTATCAATGACTTTCATTTAATATGTACAATCATTTATCACATTCATGAAATCGGAGTCCAGCATTCAATATTCAGTTGAGTACACATTTTCTATATTCACATACAATTAGAAAGCACTTCTAATACAATCCCGAATATCAAACTCCTTAGATCATCAATGTCCAGAATTATCACAATTATATCAATAATAGTTCAATATCTAAAAGTTAATCGAAAACAATTCAGTCATAGTGAGAAAACATCTAGGTTAACTCACAGTACGCTCCAGATAAGTTATTGCCCCCAGCAATGTCTAGATGTTGACGATCAATTTATAATTCTTTAGTCATGCAATAGACACATATAATTCAAACATTACTACGTTGATTAATCATATGAATATTCAATCATACACATATATATGTGTCGTGTTTAATTCATGCTCAATTGAACTTTTCGGGTATGTAAGTATCCATAAATCTTGACCATTCAAACATCATATTTTGTATAATACCATTTTGCAATCAGGTTTGTGCCTTTAAGTTAGCTTGATTTAATCCAAACTCATCAACCATACTTGATACTTATCCTTGAACATTTTCATGATCAAAAGCCTCTTATAACACACACATAATTATTACTTTTAATTTGGAATTTCAGCAAGCTAGATCTATACATTCACCAAACTTTTTTTCAGCAATGTATATTCATATATTTACCCAATTCTCATTCATAAATACCCCATGTTCTTCAATGCTCATTCATCCATGCCTTATACGTATTACTCATGTCCTTAAGATCATGTTTGCATCAAAAGAACTCATTTATTCCTTTAACAAGTCATAATTTCCATATTTGAACTCAACCACATCAAAACAGTTCATTCTTTAGATTATGACATCAATTAAGTACATAAACTTATCAAACTCTTAACCAATTAATCAAGCAACAATCTAGACTCATTCCTAGCCTTAATCAAGTCCAAATATACTAATTTAGAGTGGAATTTCTAAGCTGGTTCAACATGTACACAAGGCTGAAATTAAAATTCCAGAATTTGTCATCAACATTACTAATGTGTGTAACTTTACTACCTTCAATACTTTACGAATTTTACAAGCTTATAGACATCACTAACACCTGAAATTTTCCATATTTCATGCCCTTTAATGTTACTTCATTTCAGGTTAATTTAACTTCTATATTGGTTACACTAAGGCTTACAAAATTGTGCTAACTTATGTCATTAACAGTCTTTTTTTACAAACACACCTACAGCTCTAATTTTCCAGATTTGAAAACACCTTAATAACATTTACCTCTAGCTTGAATTCCTCATCAATTATACTTCAAATCCTAACTTAAATCATCCATATAATAGCCCATAAATTATTGTTTTTGTACATGCAAAAATATAATAGAAAAGTACCCGTTCATTCTCCATTTTCCAGCAGTTCTTCAACATCAACACCATATACAATCTATCTCAATTCAATCATCATAATCTTTCTATTATAACATGTCATAAAGATCAATACTTTACTTGCTTGTTTAGCTCAAGTTCCACCTCAATTCATCTAGTTAACCTAGCCCTCCATGCATGCAAGATCATCACAAATTCAAGGTGGAAATTGGTTGATTTTTAGCTAGGATAAAAGACAACAATAATCTGGTTTTTTAGCTATCTTGTGAAGGATAAAAGCATGTATTTGGCGTGGTAATTTAGCATAGCTCAAGCAAAACACAAGAATGGGAGATACAAGCAAGTTTCGGTGGTGAGAGACGAAAAAAGAAGAATGAACAAAGCTAAAACTACTCCTGCAGAAACGTAACTCCTTAGTTGCACCACGTACATTGACATACGTCCCTAAGCATGTAACCCGCTTATCCCCTCCATAAGCTGTCAAATGTTACCTAGTTAGTAGTTCATTTTTCACTCAATCATTGTTGTCATTTGTCAATTAATTACCCATGCCAAATGTCAATTATTTCATAGGCTTAGTCGTCCTAATTTTCCCTGTGTTAATTTGTTTTGTCACTTAACATTTTTCTTAGTTTAAATATACATTTTAATTCATCACTTTTCTAATGATAATAATTAATTCCAAATTTACTACTTGTAATCATTCAAACCAAAATTTAAGACATAACAATACACAATTCACATCATGATCATTTTAAACCTTTCATACCTCGGAATATGTCAATTAGGTGCATATACTATCTTTGCAATGTGTATTTAATCATAATTCATATGTATACGCTAATGATATGAATGTGAATGAAATATATTTCATGAATGTTAAAATGATATGACTCATATGCAATAATCTAAGGCTCTAACTCTTAGTATGAAAAACGAGATATTACACAATGTATTACTAATGATAATTACATATTTTCATTTATAAATTAATACTTATTTGAAATATATTTAAATATTAAATTAAATTAATTTTAAATTTATATATTTTGAAGATATTTTAAATTTAATTTAATTTATTAATAATTATCTAATTTATTACAAAAATTAAATAAAATTATTAAGTAAAATTAAATTATTTGCAATTCTTATTAATAATCAAATTTAGTTAATTAAATATATATAGATTATTCATAATTTTATTAAAAGTAATATACTAAATAATTAAATAATATATATTTAGTTGATAATATGAAAAATAAAAATAGAGAACAAAAACTAAAGTAGAAAGTAGAAACCACTCAAATAAACAATTTTTTTACTAAAATTGAAAATAAAAACAAAAAATAAAAAATGGAAACATTATCAATACAACTTGACCTTATTAACAATATCTTAAACTTAATTTTATCCATCTTAAAAGACTATTAACATCTTCTTATAATTTGACTAAAATTTAAATCTTATTTATATTATATGGATAACATTTTTTTCAACTTAACCTCTGTATATAATATAACAATTATCAATTATTCAATACACATTCAAAATAAGTATTGCCTTTTTATCATTAAAAAAATCTAGATATGTTTTAAAAAAAAAGGCAATTACCTAGAGAATTTGTATTTTAAATTTACAAAATACCAATTTTAGAAAAAATCACACATTTCCTTTTATACAACAAATGAACAAATTCCAAACAAGACTTTATATCGAAACGACAAGCGGACGTGTGCTGTACCTCTCCGATCCTTTTTATCTCTTCTAAGTTTGATGTGACTATTGTGCGTGTGTAATACTAATATCCTCTCCGCGTATTCCTCCTTCCCCTGTGTTATTAGAGTTTCGTCTTCCCATAACAAGTCGGATTACAAACCCTAGCCTATCTATGTCCCCTCCAGATTCCATCCTTTGAGAACCCCTCTCCAATTTTATTTAGGGTTTCGTGTAAAGAAAAGAAACTATGTTTATAATCTCTTCACCCTTCGTTGTTTCCATTATTATCTTTGAGAATCTTCGCGTTTTCGGACCCGGTTTGAATCCTTTTGCTCCCTATTGCATCGCTCATCACTCCTTGGCCTCTCGCTAAATTCCTTGTCCTTTTTTTGTTTTTTTGTTTTTCCCTTGAAGAACATGTAAATCTGCTGTTGCCTTCACTTGTTTGATCTTGATTTCTTCGAGCTTGTTTTGAAGCTGAATCATTTAGTAACTCTACGCGTTTGATTACTTGATTGACTGGAGCGTACGGAAGATTATGATTGAAGAAAGATCGGGTTCGGTTGCGGTTGAGGCACCGCTGAGGCGTAGTTTGTCAAGAAGACGGTATTTTGTTGCAGGGGTAGATAGGGATGATAGAGGCTGGACTCTGCTTCATATCGGCGCTAGAAAAGGTGATCTGAAAGAGGTAAGCTAATTTTTGTTGTTGCCGGTGCTGATGAATTCAATTGTTTGATTGGTATGATTCTTTTTTTTGTTTGTCTTTTAGAGTTTTATTCAGATTTCCTTCCTCTTTGCTACTTTACTTGATATACTATAAACATTGTAATGGGTTGTTATTGGTAACTGCATAATCAATACGAAACTTTTCCAGTGGATAAGTTTGGGGTCAGTGTGAAATTAATACTGTTTTCTAGGAGCAGATCATGTTCGGGATTTGGACGGGGTTTTGGTTTATTGGTGTAAGATTGAGGGATTACCTAATATCAAAGTTGGAAGCTTCGGTAAATCATGGACATTTGTGCTGACTGCTGATTTTAAATTGAGGGATTACCAATGTCAAAGTCTGAGGCTTCCATGAATGATGGATATATGTGCTAGAGAAGTGGTGGATCATTTGTATTGAAATTTGAGGAAATAGCATTGGATTGAAATACAATCTATCTGGTGCTAACTTTCACTTTTATCGCCCATTATGATCTACCAATGTTGTTAACAGAAATGAGTTTATAGTGAAGAGTTTTAGGGGATGTGGGTGGTGAACTTTCAGAGTTTGAATGGACTTCACTTTACACTATTTCCATTGATTAGTTTTCTTTCTATTTGTTCTTTGTTTGCGTTTCCTCCATGTTCAATGTTTGTGGCTGCATTTTGCTGTGACATTATCATTTAAGATAACATATGTTAAGCTACATTGATTCTTCGAGATATCGGGAATTGATTTATGATGAACTAGGGTATCTTTGTACAAGGTATTTTTTTTCCTTCTAAAAAGTTAGTAATAAATTCATTCAAAATGGCGAAATTACAAAGTGTATAAGGTTACAACTCTTGAGTTTGTAGTGCTTACAAATTAAGTAAAGAAGACAGTACATAATTGTTAGTGAATATATAAAACCAATTAAGTTGGCCTCACACAGCAGCTTAAGCTATTGTGGTAAAATGGTCAGTTAACATGGTATTAGAGCCTCTGTGACTAAGTGGTCGTGAGTTCAAATCCTATCACCCACTTATTATTCAGTACAAGGTAGGTAGAGTGAGCATGTGCAAGTTGCAAGTCCAAAGGGCTTTCACTTGAGGGGGTGTGTTAGTAAATATATAAAATTAATTAAGTTGGCCTCACACAACAGCTTAATCTATTGTGGTGAATTGATCATTTAACAATAATGTAAACAAGGAAATACACAGTCTTAAAACAACCAAATCTAGATGCTTAGTTGCCTTTTAATGTGACCGGAGATGAGTAGTTTATTAGCATTGATCATGATAGCCATCCTTAGTTTAATCCAAAATTGGATCCAACTAAATTCTTTGCATTCCTCAACTTTCCCAAAGATTTTAGTATTTCTCATTCGCCAAATATAGTGCACAAGCATTGCAAAACTGATTTGGAATATTCTCTGGTCTTCTCTACCAGCCCATTTCAACCTGTTAACCCAAGCTAAAATGCAAGTCCAACTAAGATTCCCATCTTGCAATTCAAAGATATTGAGAAAAGCATTCCATAGTTGTTCTTGGACTTTTTTTGTTATGTTTCCTGGATTAATCATTCTTTACTTTTTTCCTTTACTTATTTGTTTAAGCAATCATTTCTGTTCCCACTTAGGTATATTTGATTAATATCTCAAAGGAATTAAAGGAAGGCATATATATCTCTTGGTGCCAACCACAAGTGTTTTATGATGAGTAAAGTATGCTGATTTAAGGTGCTTTCTCTGACCAGGTGAAGCGGCTACTGAATGAAGGAATGGATGTTAATGTGGGAGCATGGGGCCCCAAATCTAAAGGGGTGACCCCTCTTCATCTTGCCGCTGAAGGTGGCCATGTTGAGGTTATGGATGAACTGCTTGAGCGTGGTGCTAATATTGATGCTAGAACTTGGGGCGCATGTGGTTGTAAGTGACTTTCCGCTGAGTAGTAAGCATTATAAAGTTCCATCAATTCTCCCTTGTTTGATAAGCCAACAATGGTCCTCGTATCTGTCTCTTTTACCCAGGGACACCTCTTCATATTGCTGCAAAAGAAAGGAAGAGAGAGGCAATCAAGTTCCTCATAGAGAATGGGGCATTCCTGCCAGATGACATAAATGATAGCCGATTTAACCCTCCACTCCATTATTGCGATGGTCTGGAATGGGCTTATGAGGAGATGGAGCGTCATGGGAAAGAGAACTCATCAGCAAGTGAGGCATTTTACAGCTCTGAAAACTAAAGTATTCTCATCTCCAACGATCCTCTGCTGCTTGATGCAGTTCGATAGAACAGTCTGCAATTTGCAAATTTTCTATGTTGTTGATGTGTGTCTAGACGTCTTTTCTATGACTCGGAAAAACATATGTCAAACTCTGAAAGTACGATGTGGATGTGTATGCTTAATCATTTGGATGTCTAGGAATTTGGTTGGGTATTATTACATGGATGTGTGATTTAGTGTTAAATAAAGTGGTGTTATACGAGCTGCTTGGAAACTCTCAAATTGAATTCATTAACTAATTGGATTCATTTATATTAATGAGATTGAATTTAATTTAATTTGTTCAATTATACTAGTTGGAATACAATAAGATTGAATTTAATTATTTCATAAAAAATAATCTTATTAAATAATAAACATTCACATTTACATAGAGTAAGTTATGAATATCAATTTTATTATAAATGATATCATAAAAAAAATTTCATTATTAAAATGTAAAAAATTGATTGCAAATAATATTAGGCTAGATTGAGCTACAAAGCTAATAGAAAACTATTATAATTTGGAAGCTTAAAAATGCATTAACAAGCAGTAGTTCTTTTGTGTTGACAACTGCAAGGCATTATCAATTTTTGAAATTTCACTTCAAATTACATAATATCGTAACAAGTTTAACATGTCTTCCTGTGATAAAGAGACATAAGATCGTTACATCAGAAAATTAAATAAAAAACATTCATACTAAAAGATAATGATGATCATAGACAAAAAACAAAAAAAGAAAAGATACTCGTGAACAAAGAAAAGGGAAAACCTGGATATGGTAGGAGGTGCCAATTTGTGGAGAAAGTGTTGTTGTTCGATTTTTTGGTGGGAGGGGCTGTTTGAGGTGGGAGGAGCTGCTTGAAGTAAAGAGATATATGGTAGGGTTAGATAGGTATTATTAGAAGAATATTTTCAACGTTTAAAAGAAAAATTGAAGTCTCGATTCGTAATTCAATTCCGATGCTTTTTCAGATGAATTCAATTTATAAAAAGATAATAGGGTTCAATTCATACATGAATTAAACCCCTCTTTTTTCTGTTTACAAACACTTGAATTGAATTCAATTTATACCATTTCATATACCCTAATAGTGAGTTGATGATTGGACATCTAAGTCTTTACTAATGTCCGTTTCCTCAATTCAATGTGTTGCTTGCTTGTAGCCAATGTTGAAATCATTAAAACCGTTTGCCATTCCACATTGACTTTCCAGGAACAACAGCAATTCGTTTTCCTTCATCTCAATATTCCACTCATGATCAGCATCCTTTGAACGACGTCGAAGAGGATGACCGGTGGATATGTCTGTGTTCGGTAGCAAAGTCCAGGCATGGAACTAACTGAACAAAGTTGAAGTCCTGATTTTAGCAGAGATTTCCTAGCATAGCTGTTCTTGGAAAACAAATATGGTTTTTGAGTTTGCATGTGATAGCTGGACCAGACAAGTCCTGTCGTTGTCAGGGCAGTCACGAAACCTAGACATAGGGACCAATCCAAATTATTAACAAAAGCGTATTTGGAGGAGCCCATGTGTGTGAATCTATCATCTGGCAACATAAGACGAGCCGGTATAACACTTCGTTTCAAGCGAAGTTGGCATCCATGGTTTACTAGGTCCCAACCCTTGTAAAAGGAACCAAACCAAGTGGAGGAGTTGGCCAAGTTGGCTTTCTTTATTTAGGATAAATTTAATCGTACATAGGGTTGGTAATAAATTTGATTGGGATGAGCATATGATTACACATAATTGAAGTTTAATTTAAAATTTGATCAATTTAATTGTTTAAACTTGAGATAGTACGTAAATTTACTTCTAATTAATAGAGAGGTTATTTTTACGAAAAAAAAAAGACCAACATGGTTGGGGCATGCCTTTCTTTTCAAAAACAAAAAAGAAAAGAGTCAAAGCCAGTCAATTTTTTCAAATTGGTTTCTTCTCTTATTTTTCAAATAAGTAATTATAGTGTATTTTTTATGATGTTTATTGGTATTATTTGATATATCGAAGAAAGGGCTTACTATTTACTCTTGTATGAATTATTTTAATTTAAGAATTGGGATTTATATTTATGAGTTATTTTAAATTAATTATAATATATACTTTTTAAAAATATGACTGATATAAAATTATAAATTATATACAGTATAATATGTTGAAGGGCTATTTTGTAATTTTAAAAAATTTAGAGACTATTTTATAAATTTTAAAAATTATCCGAAACGATACTCGTTATTAATCAGTACCGTATTTTCTAAACTAAAAATTAGGTATAGATAAATGGAATTACGATGATATACTCACGGAAAGATTTTATTTCATGCATGCCCCGCGTTTACCCTTTGCCATATGACTCTCTTGATTATTCCGCCTTTTTTCTCGGTCATGGATTTTGGTCTTCCTTCCTAGCAATGTGTTTGCATAAATATATTTAATGAAGCAAATAGGAAGCAACGGTGAAGAAGAAAAGTCAATTCATACTAAGGATGACTTTGATAAGGTCATTTATTTTTATAATTGGAAGGTTATTGGACATAATTATAAATAATGTGTGTAGTTTGAATGTGAATTATTAAAAAGTGAAATACAATATTACATTTAGTTGAATTGCAAAAAATATATTTATAAAAAGTATTTAAGCCAAAATAGCAAAAATATTTACACTAACGTTTCAATTGGTAATGTTTCAAAGTGATCATTCATAAATCATAACGTTTACAAAACGTTTAAAATAAATCCTAACATTTGAAAATTGTTCAAAATAAACTCTAACCATTGACTAACGGACTAACGGTATTAAGCTACCATCAATTAACTGCTGAAATGACAAAATTTATACTGACGTGGAATTAAAAAAAAGATTTTTTGAAGTGAAACCCTATCATGTGATGAAGTGGAATTTTAAAAAATAGAAGTGGATCCTACTATATATAAAACGTTGTGTTTTGGGGCTGGAATGGATGTTTCGTTTAAATAAAAGTAGAACCCACTTCCTTTTTTTTTTGTTACAAAGGAATAAAAAACGATAATGGCAACCCAAGCCTAACTAGCGCAGTGTATGCGGTACACAAATTTAATTCGTGCTGGTCACGTAACATGTGGGCTCGGACTGACATCAGATGTTCCTGAAGAAAGTAAAGATCCGGCCCGACAAAGGTTGCAAGAAAGGCCAGGCTATCAATATTTTGGTTGCCTTCTTGATACACATGTTGTACCTGCACTTTCTAAGGATGGCGTAGTAATGCTCGGATACCTGCCACCAAACGCAAAGACTCTTCCATATCTACAAAAAACGAAAATTACAACCCAAGCCTAACTAGCGCAGCGTCTGCAGTACACAAATCCGTGCTGGTCACGTAACATGTGGGCCCGGACTGATGTTGGAGGTTCCGAGATAAAGTGAGGATCCGGCTTGAAAAAGGCTACGCTATCAGCACTTTGGTTGCCTTCTTGATACACATGCTGTAACTACACTTCAACAGTAACACCCCGATAGCTGCCACCAAACGCAAGGACTTTTCCATTTCTAAAATTTTATCCAGAACTTCCACAGTTTCGTTTTTGCAATCTCTGACTTCAACTGCTCGTGCTTTGTCTTCAACTCTTATCAGTTCATAGCAGTTAAAAGCCTCTACTTTATTTATTATTCCAAAGCCTTAACTTTATTTTTTGTCGCCGCATCAGGTGTCTTCCCTGCTTTTGCTGCCTCTAATTTTAGTAGTTGGATCATGGTTTTCAAATATGATGAGTTGATTACAGCTTCGATTTTCT
>JANIPN010000001.1:25439443-25451697 GCA_027478595.1 Erythroxylum anguifugum
CAACATATTTCATCTTTTATGGATCTTTAAATAAATTATAATATAAAAATATATTTTATTTTTGCTATTATTTTAAATTTTATGTTTGATTCAATCTTAGTTTAAATTATTAGATTTTTTATATATTAATAGATATTATCAGTCTATTTTTATTTCAATAAAGTGTTTTATTTTATACTTTATTTTTCCTTTTTATTTATTATATACTAGTTTTATAGCGGTTTAATACAGGTTGAACTTTTAAAACTTAAATCTTTTATTTTACTGGTTCGATGTCCAGTTTAATTTTTAAAATATTGATTATTACTATTCCTTCTATTAATTTCTTTTTCAAAATTTTTGACAAAATTGACACGTAACATAACTTAAAAATTTGAGTGTTTTTTGAAATATTAAATTACAAGAAGTTTCTTGTGGATGTCTTTTACCAAAATTTTAAAGCTACTAAGGTATGACGCTCAAAGGTTAAACCAATGGATAAATTCCCTTAAATCCTGAAATTTACCATTTGTGTGATATATGAATGTCACACAAATGGATTTTCAAAAGAATTTTATCAAGAAATAGATTTTAGGGTGTAGAATTAAGTCAAGGGCTAATTTAGGAGAAATTTGTTTGACTAATTCACTAATAATAGGGATCCAGTCCTCTGCGTTCGTTAATAAATGGATGAATAGTCTCGAATATAGAATGGTATACAGAAACAGAAACAACTACCCTCTACCTGTAATAATGTACCTTGCAATGACGGGGACGGATTCTCTGCCCCTTTCTCTTGTTTTTATCCTGACCCATTGAATCTCAGTCGTTCATTTATGTAGAAATAGATGGCTGAAATTCAATGAGACAAGATAGGAAAAGGGAAGGCGAGAGAGGATCTTGGCAGGTCAATGACTACCTTTACTTGCGTTGTTTTGAGTGAGATTTAATTTTCATGAAGAAGATTATTTATGAACTAATGAATTATATACAATAATGTATAAGTAGCATTGTGTTCAAACCAATATAAACTAACATTTTAGATTATGATTTTTTGAGATATTAATTAAAGGTATTGATATGACATGTTATATTAATAAAATCTATTAATAAATAAGTTTTCCTGTGATAAAAAATTTACATTTCAATAATTTTATTAAAATTATTACTTATTACTATATTTAATAGTTTTGACTAGTATTGTAAAATAAAGTAAATTTTATAATTTTAAATATAATTAATGCTAATATTTATATCATGAAGAATTGACAAAATGTGCGATTAAAGTTAAATGAAGTGAATAAAAATACTAAACATAATTAAATTAGAATTTAAAAAAATTATAATCGCACGAAATTTATACACTCTCAGATTTGATATGCGAGATCGTTTTCACAGTGACGGCTGGTCTTGAAGCCCAATTCAGGTTTCTTTTTCTTCATCTGAATCTTATTACTCGGTAGGTTCGAATTGTTGCTGGTGAGAGCTTTTCCTTGGACAAAAAAGAATGGAAACTGGAGAGATATTGGAAGAGCTTGACAACTTGGAAACTGAGATTCAAGATGTTCAAGGTACCCGTTTTCATGTAAATTAATCTCTGCTTATGACAAGTTTGATGTAAAGCAATGATTTTTCTTGGTTATGTTTACCGGTTCTCTACTGGGTATAACAAGGTCGTGTAAAGGAATTATTTTTCTTGGTTATTTTTACTAGCTCTGAACCGGGTATAACAAAAGGATTGATTTTCTTGCTTATGTTTACTGGTTCACGAGGTTATTCTTGTTGTTCTTGGCAGCCCAGATAAGGAGATTACTGGAACAACAAGAGAAGTTATATGAAAGAAAATCTGAATTGAAGGATCTGTTGGAGTTGGAAACAAGTAAAACTTCTGCTGAAGATGAACAAATGACAACGTTGGAAAACTGGTCAGGGTCTTTTGATTGGGATTCTCGAGCTGATGATGTGAAGCTCAACGTTTTTGGCATTTCCACTTATCGTGCTAATCAACGAGAGGTGAGTAATCCGTAATGTCTTAGAAACTAGTAGCCTGCTGTGTAGCACTATACTGAATTTACTCTCGAACCAAACGACAAGTTTTAAAGGTGAAAGCTTGCTCGGTTTCTAGGTTAAGCCAAGAGTTAGCTACCTTAATCAGTTTGGATTATTATAGCCCTCAGGTAGGTATATGGGGGTAGGTTCTAACAGGGGTTAAGAAGTGCTTATAAAAGGTAAATGCTGCTATGAACAGTTAGTAAATTAGTTATTGACGTTCATCTAGGGGTTTAGCTTGTACAGAAGACTTGTGATAACAAGCTTGGTACTCGGAAGGAGAAGGCAGTGTGCAAAAGGTTGTATTTTTATCCCTTCATGGCCGTGGATTTATCTGTCCTTATGTTTCTGTCTTAATTTCTTAGTATCTAGTTCATGTTGATATAACTACAGAATCTGCAATTTCATTTCACAGACATTTTGAGGCTTTTTTTCATATCCTTAAGCATTCTTAGAGTGGAATACTTAGAATATCTAAAAGAATTATCAAAGACATTATATTAGTATCTAATATTATGTCTTTGATGCATGAATATTGTTAGAATTTGCAATGGGCCTACACGAAAAAGAAAGTTAGACCACACACAAGCTCAAGTGAGGTTCTATCCTAAAACAAATTGGCAATAAGTGGAGTAGCTCACTAAGCTTATATGTTAGTCTTTTTTCCTCTTTTTCTTCGATATGGGACACTCATATGTGGGTATTCTCAACACTCCCTCTCACATGTGAGTCACTTTTTTACTTGAACAATCTAGAGAGGTACGTAAACAATCCTTATCAGGGCTGAACTTCTGGTTGATGTCAAATAGGCCCCCTTCTGCGGCAAACTACTGCTGGGCTACTTGCTCCATACAGACTTCAAATCCTTTTCCAGTTACTTAAATGATAGACTCCCTTCTGGGGCAAACAATAGGCCAAGATCTTCATTGGCTCTGATACCATGTTAGAATTTACAATGGGCCTATGGACCCACACAAGAAAGAAAGTTAGACCACACACAAGCTCAAGTGAGGTTTCATCCTAAAATCAATTGGCAATAAGTGGAATAGCCTACTAAGTTTATATGTTAGTCTTCTTTCCTCTCTTTCTTCGACGTGGGACACTCGCATGTAGGTATTCTTAACAAATATCAAAAAGTTATCTAATAGAATTATCATAATATTTTAGCCTATTACCAAACACGACTACTTAAAGTATAACTCGAAGTTTATCTCATGAAATCAATATACTGAAAAAAAAAATGGAAATCCATTGCCTTCTGAAGTCTGCAAAAGTTATGACTGAGAAAACCATCTGTTAAACTTTTAATGTCCTGGGATCTGAAGTTCCATTGATATTGATTAGTGGTGGCAATTTCATTTGAATTTGATAAAACAGGGAATTTTCCATGCATAGGAAGGTATAAATACCTTTGAAATTGTGTTGTATGCTATATTTGGTATTTAAAAGCTGTCTTATATTGTGCATGTTACTGTTTACCATTGGCGGATGTTAAAGCTGCAAGCTAGTTTGATAAGATCTTGTTAATTTCTATCTTTTATGCTCATGAATATTTTGCACTTTCGTGCTTCTTGTACTACAGAGAACTGAAAAAATAGCTCCTGCATTCTTCAATATCGTGGATGCAGGATTGGACTAATAAAATTAAGAGGGTTGGATGAATTCTTCAATTTGATGTAGGATATAAGTTTCGTAATCAAGGATGTTCAGTATTTCTGTGAACCTTTTTGAGTGGCACAGAGCTAGAATCATCCCCTTTTAAGGACTCAAAACTTCGACAGGAGATTGATGGGGAACTTTGGATATCTTAAATAAGATTTGTGAGTTGTACAAAATCAGAAACATGAAATGGAGTCCTAGACATAATTTCATAATTTCACTGAGATAATGGCTCTAGAAAGGCTTTGGTTACGGGAGGGAGCCTGTTTTTTTAACGTATGTATCCCTTATCAATCCATGTGAATGATGCTGATTATTCTTTAATATTTGTACTTACTAATAACTACTTTACTTTTAATAGATCATAAATGCTATCATGAGCGGACGGGATGTTCTAGTAATTATGGCCGCAGGTGGTGGCAAGAGTCTGTGTTATCAGCTTCCCGCTATTCTTCATGATGGGATTTCCCTTGTCATTAGTCCTTTACTTTCTTTAATTCAAGATCAGGTGTGAATTTTTTTGATTTAAAGTTTAAATATGTTCACGTGCTTTAATTTAACTGAACTAAGGTTTACTAATTATAATTAATTACTCAGGTGATGGGTTTGGCTGCTTTAGGCATTCCAGCATGTATGTTGACCTCTACAACTAGCAAGGAAAATGAGAAGTTTATATATAAGACCCTTGAAAAGGGCGAAGGAGAGCTTAAAATGTTTTACGCTACTCCAGAAAAGATATCAAAGAGCAAAAGATTTATTTCTAAACTTGAAAAATGCCATAATGCTGGTCGTCTCTCTCTAATTGCAATTGATGTGAGTGTGTAGTTTTTACCTTTTTTTTCCATGTTTATTTCTTTTTGACTGCTTTTCATGCTAATATTAATAATTGTGCAACCATTTCCTCATTAAAGTAAGAGTAAGTAGCTGACATAATTTTGTGTCAGTTAATTGTAATTGATGTGAGTGTAGTTTTTACCTTTTCTGTCCACATTTATTTTTTTTGACTGCTTTTCGTGCTAATATTAATAAATCATGCAACCACTTCCATATTAAAGTAAGAGTAAGTAGCTGACATAATTTTGTGTCACACAGTTAATTGCAGTTGATGTGAGTGTGTAGTTTTTATCTTTTCTTTCCACATTTATTTCTTTTTGACTACTTTTCATGCTAATATTAATAAATCATGCAACCATTGCCATATTAAAGGAAGAGTAAGTAGCTGACATTATTTTGTCACACATCCTTATAGTCCTTCTGCATACAAATTGACAACCAATCTCAACGTGGCTTGGTTGAAGGTATATTCCAAGAAGTTTCCTATGGCAACCAAAATCTCATCTTCCAAGCCGATATGAGTAAACTTTAGGAGTACTTGACTAGTGTACTTGAGATAGTGATCACAAAAATATGGTCTAGATGGTTAGTTTGTGAAATTGTGAGAGATAGAATGGGAAGCGGTAACGTGACACATCAATAATTGGTTCTAAATAAAAACAGGAACTATAATTGCTATCTTCCTTCAATCACATCCCTAAGTCCAGCAGTTCATGCTTGATAATAACGTGAATAGAGTTGCTTAAGGCTACAGAGCACATTTCCTCAAAGTCTTTTTCTTTTTCAAATCTAGCTCAAGGAGCAGCTAGCCAATGCATAAGTTCTGCACCTATGATTTAGATTTTTGCATTTGTTTCATAGTTTAAGTGGTGAATGCTGTAACTATCTGTATAAGCTATGTTGATAATTCATGCATGCTAACAATAACAACACCCAGTAAAAATTTTGCTGACATGAGTGGTTTGGAGAGGTCCAGTAGTACACAACTTTGCCCGTAACTAGTAGAGAGGCTGTTTACAAATGACTGGTAGTATGTTTCCATTGCAAGTGGTTCATGCATGCTAAGTGATTGAATTACTTCTAATGCTGATTTCTGAAATGCTTACTCTCCATCCTCTAATTTATAAGTTTTCATCACTTGCAATTACACTGCAGGAGGCACATTGCTGTAGTCAATGGGGTCATGACTTTCGCCCAGATTATAAGAACCTCGGTCTTCTAAAAACACAGTTTCCAAATGTCCCTGTTCTAGCCTTAACGGTATGTTACATTATCTCTATACTAATAAAACATAGACTATTTATGATGTGGTTTTAATTTGAACTTAAGTTAATTGTGATGACAGACAAGTTTGATTTGTCATGCAGGCAACTGCTACACAGAAAGTTCAGTATGACCTAATTGAGATGTTGAAGATTCCAAAGTGCATTAAATTTTTCAGCACAGTCAACAGGCCAAATCTTTTCTATATGGTATACATACATATTTATACATATAGATATGTATTATTTATTTATTTTCAAGTCTCTGGAACTTTGTTGGAGCTAAAACATGCATTTCATACTCTGAAGGTACGTGAAAAATCATCAGTTGGAAAGGTGGTTATTGATGAGATTGCTGAATTTATTCAAGAATCATATCCAAATAATGAATCTGGGATAGTATACTGCTTCTCCAGAAAGGAATGTGAACAGGTTTATGCTTTTCTACTCAAATACTTGCACAATTCAAATGACTGGCATTACATTAATTTAAATTTGTGCTTAGCTGTAACTGAAATAATTGATAGTACCCTTTTTTTTTTTTCATTCTGGTGTCACTGTTGTTGGTTGTAGTGTTGAACTCCAATGGTGGAACTGGGATATTGCAATATACTGTCCTGTTTATTTTTCTTTGATAAGTTCTAAACTATTAAGTGTCTTTCTTACTAAAGTGTATAAAAGGTAGCTCTAACTGACTGAACATAAGTTGATTCTTCAATGTGCCTAACTTTATTATTATTTTTAAACAAGTGTAGCTTGCAAAAGAGTTACGTGCAAGAGGAATTTCAGCTGATTATTATCATGCAGATATGGATGTAAATGCTCGCGAAAAAGTTCATATGAGGTAGTATTGCTATAAGGTCAGTAAAAATATTTATGTTCTTGTGCTCTTGTGGAAATTTTTATTAGTTTCATGCAACAGGTGGAGCAAAAATAAGTTGCAAGTCATTGTTGGAACGGTATGAGCCATTCCAAATGTCATGTTTTTCTCAATGGAATTAGTCCTTTTTTCTCCTCTAATTCCTTTTTTGTGTCATAGGTGGCATTTGGCATGGGAATCAACAAACCTGATGGTTGGTGTTACAATTTATCTTTGCCATATGCATATGCATATGCATTAGTATTCTTGAAGTTATTCCTTAAGAAATTTAGTTTGGAATGTTGTAGTAATACAACTGTTTACTAGGTCCTTAGTTTTTTTATTTTGTAAATTCCTAAATGCATACTTTTTAGTTTAACACTCACCAGCTTCCTGTAGTCAGGTTTGTCATCCATCATAGTTTGAGTAAATCAATGGAAACATACTACCAGGTTTAGCCTTTTACCTCCCACAATTGTACTTCTCCTGAATACAGTTCACTAAAATTTCTCTTGCTTCAGGAAAGTGGTAGAGCCGGAAGAGATGGTTTACCTTCAGACTGTTTACTCTTTTTTAGGCCTGGTGATGTTCCGAGGCAGGTATATTTGTCAATCAGTTGCTTCTAATTAAAGCATCAATCTTTTATGCACATGCTGTTTTATATTCGGATTAAAATGAATTCCCTCTGAACAGAGTTCGATGGTCTTCTATGAGAACTCCGGCCTGCAGAATCTATACGACATTGTCCGATATTGTCAGGTATTATCCGATATTGTCATGTATATTATAAATAATCTAGTCATTATTGCTATAAGCTACAATTATGACAGACTGGTAATTTTGAAAATACAAGATTTTGTATGAATATCAGTCCTCAATAACTAGGATATAACCTCATTATTGCTTTAAGCTTCTTTCTCCTAGGGTAATTTCATTATCTTTGTTTGGCTAATAGTTAAGTGGTTCTTCATGTTGTGAAAATTTTAGTTGATTTTGCTAATGTTAGTTTCCAGCAAAACAAGAAAAGCTGGATAAAACAACTCTCTAGTTGAAGCAATTCCCTAACTTCAACTACAAGTTATCAACGAGAAATATAGTTTTAATACTTTAGTAGGACAATATTGTACTAAGACCTCAATGCTGTACAAGACCTAGACCATAGTTTGAGATTCCTCAAATCTAGTCTCTTTTTTGTATACATCAAGGTTCTGTACACAGAGAGTTATATTGATCTTTACCTTGTTTCAGTCTAAGAAACAGTGTCGACGGGATGCCTTTTTCAGACATTTTGGTGAGCCATTGCAAGACTGCAAAGGTGTGTGTTTGTTTCCTTTTGCTTGCAACCATCTCATACCGTTGATTATAGGATCTGGAAAGTTTTTCTTATATGTCGCAGGGATGTGTGATAATTGTATTTTCTCAAGTGAGGCTACTGATGTTGATGTATCTTGTAAGCTTCTTCACACAAGTACACATGTATACTGTTATTTCCAATCACTTTATCTTTAAGCTTCTTGAAACAAGTATATCTATTGACTGCTATGTTCCAATCTTTGTTTCAAATGGAATATTCTTCAGACAATTTGTTGAAGTTTAATTCTTGTGGATGTTTATTGTTTGGATAGTGTTACAGAATATAGCAGCTGTTATAGCTGTTACAATCTATAACGTAATCATAGGGGTTATACAACTAATGTAAGTAACATATTCTTAGGGATTTTATCATAATCATTGGGATTACTTTCCTAGTTTAGCCGATATATTCATGTATAAATACGTGTATTTTTCTAATAGAATGTACCGAAAACTCTTCTTCATTCTCCATATTCTACATGGTATCAGAGCTTGGTCGAGTTTCTGGGTCTCTCTTGAAATTTTTCGTTTTCAACAGTGTTGTTTGTGGGTAAGACACTTTCGGAGATTTTTTTTCCTCACCTTCTTCACAAGGTACTACGGGTGCCGATCGGCCACGCCTCCAAATCCGGTCGCCGGATTTCCAGCGTGTGACTCACACACACTGCCACAGTCCCAGATGTCCGTTCCATGTGCCGACGGGTGAAGGCACATGAATCGCCATCTGCCGCACCAGTTTCTTCCTCTGGTGTCGCCTTGTCTGTCTCTGTCTAAATATCCACTCACTTTCTTTCGGGCACTGCTGATTTGTGGTAGTAAGTGTCGACAGTACGTCAGCTGCTCGTGTGAGTGTCTCTACATTTGTTTCACTATTTTGCATTAAGGTTGGCCTCTTCTTGTCCTCCTTTATTTGATTGATAGTGTCATTTGATACTGATTTAAATGGCTGAGAGTAGTGATATGAGTGAGAAGAAGACTATCACTGAAATTATGATGGGTTCGTCTAAACTTACTGATAAGAAATTGATTGGAAGAAACAATTATGCACAATGGAGGACTATTCGTAGATTTGTGACTAGTGTAGATTTGGAAGATCACTTAACGAGTAATCCGCCTCCTAAGATTGATGCTGCTGCTCGAAAGAAATGGTTAATGGAGGATTATAAATTGTTTAATCAAATCCATAATGCTCTAGACCCAACGATTGATGATGTTGTGAATTATTGTGATAGTGTAAAAGAACTATGGCAATATCTAGAATTTCTATATGCTTGCAAACAAGATTTGTCTCATGTTCATGAATTATTGTTAAAGATTTATCGAGCGGAACAAAAAGGTCGCTCCTTGTTTCAGTATTATACTGAAGTGAAACAAGCCTTTGAAGTGAAGCATTCTATGTTTCCTATTGTTGTTGACATAAAACAAATGCAAGAACACGAGGGGCATATTGTGGTACAGTGTTTCTTAGTAGGGTTAGGTTCCGAATACGGTGTGGCACGCACACAACTGTTAACTAATGAGACACTTCCTTTACGAAAGTATATGTCCGTTTGGTTCGACTCTGTAAAGATGGCGACATGACTTCTGATATGGTGTCCAATGACACAGTGGTGTTGGTAACATTTCAAATACTAATCGCGATAGTAAAGGCGGAAACAATAATGGTTCTGTTGTTGGGAATAGTAACATCTCTCGTACCTGTAATTACTGTGGAGTCGAGGGGCATATTAAGAAGAATTGCTGGAAATTGCATGGTAAGTCTTCCAAATACTCGGGTCAGAATAATAATATAAAATTTGCAAATGTGGATAATTGGGATGGCATCCTACCGCTTCCTCAGTCATCCTCATCGTCTATCACAATTTTAGCGGATGAGTATGCTCGTTTAACCAATGCCCATCAGCAAGTTTCGACCACTTACGATTCACAACAGCCACCCTCTACAACATCAGCTTTGGCTTATACATGTAACACTACTGCCTGTCTCTCCAGCTCATCCCGTAGTTGGGTTATTGACTCAAGTGCTACTGATCATATGACCGGCAACACAGGTATCCTCTCTTCTTTCCAGACTACTGCTAATTTCCCTTTTATCCCTTTAGCCAATGGATCTATCGCTTCTGTAATTGGGCGTGGGACAGTAAACCCAACCACATCTCCCATTATCATCTGTTTTATGTTTATCACAATTTTCTTTTAACCTATTATCTGTTAGCCAACTCACCAAAAGTCTCGACTGTTCTGTTATTTTCCATTCCAATTGTTGTATTCAGGATCTTTGGACGAAGCAGATTATTGGTAAAGGGCGTCTGGTGAATGGCCTATATGTTCTTAATTCAACTTCTAAACCAATACCTCGATCGATTGCTTGCACAAGCTCATCTTTCCTTTTGCAACTTCATTGTCGTTTTGGTCATCCATCTCTCCTAGTTTTACAAAAGTTATGTCCTAGTCTTAAACAAATCTACCTTAGAATGTGAAGCTTGTCAATTTGCAAAACATCATAGAGTATCTTATTCTCCTAGACTAAATAAACGAGTTGAGTCTTCTTTTTACTTAGTGCATACTGATGTATGTAGTTCTTGTCCTATTTTGTCCAAATCTGGTTTTCGTTATTTTGTGACATTTATTGATGATTATTCTTGGGTTACTTGGCTTTATCCTATGAAATCTTGATCAAACTTGTTTACTATATTTTGTGCTTTTTATGCTAAAATTAAGACTCAATTCAACAAATTCATATGTATTTTGAGGAGTGATAATGCTAAAGAATATGTTTCCCATCCCTTTCAATCTTATCTCTCTCAGCATGGTATTGTTCATCAGTAGTCATGTTTTGTTACCCCTCAACAAAATGGTGTAGTCGAGCGAAAGAATCGTCACTTATTAGAAGTTGCTCGGGCATTAATGTTCCATATGCAGGTCCCAAAGTTTTCTAGGTCGATGCTGTCTCCATTGCTTCTTTCCTAATCAACCGAATCCCTTCTTCTGTTCTTGGCGGTCGGATTCCATATTCCCTTCTCTTTCCCTCAAATACATTATTCCCTCTTGCTCCTTGAATTTTTGGGTGTAAATGCTTTGTTCAAGACATGCGATCTCAGGTCTCGTAATTGGATCCTAAATCACTTAAGTGTGTCTTTCTGGGATATTCTCGTGCACAAAAAGGGTATCATTGTTACTCTCCTTCTTTGGGTCATTACTTGGTTTCTGCTGATATTACCTTTTTCGAGAATACACCTTTCTTTGATTCTTTAGTGCCCTCTTCTAACGATTTAGGGGATGATTTTCTTATTTATACTGTCAGTGAATAGGTAGTTTCTCCTCCCTCTCAACCTGTTATTCGTCAGGTTTATTCTCGACGTGTGCAACATTCTATTGGGGCACCTCCCATCAGCCAAGACATGGAATCGACCCATTTTGCTTCGTTTCCAAATTCCTCTCCTCTACCTGATGCTAGTCTTTACCTTCCTATTGCTCTTCGTAAAGGTAAACGCACATGTACTTTCCCTATTTATTCCTTTGTATCTTACCATGTTTTGT
This sequence comes from Erythroxylum anguifugum, assembly GCA_027478595.1. Classification (NCBI taxonomy): domain Eukaryota; kingdom Viridiplantae; phylum Streptophyta; class Magnoliopsida; order Malpighiales; family Erythroxylaceae; genus Erythroxylum; species Erythroxylum anguifugum. The sequence continues at coordinate 25,450,979 of JANIPN010000001.1, forward strand.
CTTCCTCCTCCAAGTCTTTTGTAGCTTCTTTAGACTCTGTTGTTGTCCCAACGTCCCTTGCTGAAGCATTGACTCATGATGGTTGGCAAGCTGGAATGAAAGAAGAGATGATGGCCTTAGAGCATAATCATACTTGGGATCTTGTACCTCTTCCTTCACAGAAATGAGCCATTGGTTGTAAGTGCATGTTCATTGTTAAAATGAATCCTGATGGTTCTGTTGCTTGATTAAAAGCTCGGTTGGTTGCTAAAGGATATGCTCGGACATATAGGGTGGATTATTCTAAGACTTTTTCTCCAGTTGCCAAACTTTCTTCTATCCGACTGTTTATGTCCTTAGTTGCTACTTACAGTTGGGCACTTCACCAACTTGATGTAAAGAATGCATTCCTACATGGGGATTTACGTGAAGAGGTTTACATGGAGCACCTGGATTTGTTGCTCAAGGGGAGTCAGGGAAAGTGTGCAAATTAAGAAAGTCTCTGTATGACTTGAAGCAATCTCCTCATGCTTGGTTTGGAAGATTTGGTACTGTAGTGATTGAATTTGGCTTGCGAAGAATTGCATATGATCACTTAGTGTTCTTTGCATCATCTAGTTCTGGGTGCATTTTACTGATTGTATATGTGGATGATTGTAACAACCGTTATTAACGTTACACCGAAATAAATTAATATTGAGACTAATGTCATTAAAATCAGAGCAGTGAACAATAATGTT
>JANIPN010000001.1:25556518-25571718 GCA_027478595.1 Erythroxylum anguifugum
TCAATCCAGCAGACTTCCACACTTTCATCCTATCAATCACTTTCAAATCAATTCAGATAACTCTAAATTTTTATGGACAGAAAGAAAAATGTCTTAGGAATCCATTGATCTAAGTTTCAAGTTATTTGGAGTTCGGATAAAAAAGTTATAGGCAAAAGACTGAGGGTTGTTCATTGAAAAACTCTAGTTTTTTAATTACATTTCAAATACTAACATCAAACACGCAATTCACACCATATTTTCTTCTTCTTCCTCCACCCACACATGCATCAACACCATTTACATATGCAGCACTCCCCAAGCATGAAAATATACTCCATTTACACATGCATCCAGTTACAAACATTAAAATCTCAACAGAAATTATTTACACTATCATAAAACTTACTTGATTAAGCTTCTCTCTCTTCATAAATTTTTCAGAACTTAGGAGAGCAAACAATGGGTTTTGGAGATGGCAAAGCAAGAAGGGAGATAGCGGTTTTTGGTAGAATCAATGAAAGATGCTGCAGAAACTTTTTCCTAAGGCTAAGTGTCTCTCTTTAGGCTTGACACATGCTTCCAATGCATGTGTTACATGTGTCTTCCAAGTAAGGCTACCAATTGTCACTTTAATCTTTGTCCACATGACACAATTTAATTGATCCATTTGTCACTCCATAATTGGCTCATAAATCAATATTTTTCTAAAATTCACCAAAAATTTCAAAATAATAATATGACTCTCCAAATAAATTTTCAGCTAAAAAATAATTCACCAAAAAATTCAAAATATCCAAAATATACTAAAATTGCCAAATCATAATTAATACACTCCAATTTAATCCACAATTTTCACTTATAAATCAAATTTACCCAGAAATGTCAATGAATGCATGTACAATTATTTGTATAAGTCAAAATTCATATGCATATATTAGTGAATACTCAATTATGCAAAGCATATGATGTACAATAAATTCCTAATTTTTTTAACCTCTAACATGAGGTGTTACAAATCGAGTATGATAGATGAAAGTGAATTGGAAAATATTCTTGGTGGGAAAGTATTAATTTGTCATTTGGTGCAATGATTTTGATGATGATGAAGATTTTGTATGAAATAAGAATTGGGTCAACGTAATTTGAGCAAGTATTTGATTGAATAAAGTTTCAAGTTTTTGTTTCTCTTTTTATTTTAATTTCACTTATATTTGATGTATATGTAAATTCTATATATGCAATATAATTGTAAATATTTTATTTTAGGTTTTACTTTTAGTTGGTTCTTAGACACGAACTCTTGTTGTAAATTGTAATTGTTAGAGAATCATAGATATTTATTATTCTTTTTATTTGATGTTTTGATGTATTTATTATATCATGAAATTATAATATTTTTACATACTTTGTATTGTTTTTAATTTTATATTTGTATGATGAATAAATGATGTTTTTCATATTAATTTTGGTTATTATTTATATGTAAAAAATGTGAAAATAATATTAATAAAAATAAATAAATTGATGGTATTCATATTAAAAATCTAAGGACTATTTTTAAAAAATACATTCAGCCAGTGCATCCTCAATCTAACCCTCACTTCAGGTTATCTTAAAATTTGAACTCTAAATTGTTTATTAGCTATAGGCTAACCGTTGTTGATAAAATCATATTATTGAATTTTATCAAAAAAAGGACTTTTTGCATAACATGATTTAAAATATTTTTTTAAAAATAAAAATGTCCACACATAAGTAAATAATTCCTGATTTTCACTGCTCAATCTCTCAAATTAAAACATATGGGTAAAGTATATATAGTTTGTTTCTTAGGGTCCGTTTGGTTGAGCCTTTATCAGTAGAGCTTTTGTCAGTAGAACTTTTTTTAAAAGCCAGTTGACTGTTTGACTGTCAATTAAAAACGCAGACGCTCTGCGTTATTGACGCAGAGATATAGGACAAAAAACAAGACGAAGAAGAAGAACTAACCTGAGAAGATGAGAGGGGTTGATCAGCAGATAAAACAAAACAGAAGTCGCCCCTGTTTTATGCCCTATTTTCGGCAAGTAGAAAAGACGTATTTTTGAGGTTTTGTTTAGAAGGATTATAAACGTAAGTGACGGAAGTGTATTAAAATACAACTTTTTGAAAAGTTAAAATTTGGGCTTTTCTGAAAAGCTCCAAATTTTAGCTTTTTAAAAAGCTGTATTTTAGCTTTTTCAAAAGCTATTTTTACTTCAAAAATGTTTTTGAAGTTTGTAGCCAAACATCCATTTTTTTTCCCAAAAATAACTTTTGCGGTAGAAAAAAGTACTTTTGGAGTCTCCAAAAGCTGAACCAAACAAGGGCTTAGTTTACGTGCTGAAAAAATAAAAGTATTTGAATTAAAAAATTATGAATAAGATATTAAAATAAATGTGGTTCATACTAAAAATTTTAAAAGAATTTAAAATACAAGAAAAAGGTGAGATAATTCGGCGTTGTTACATATATATATAGGATCTTAATTTTTGTAAGGTATTGCAAAAGTTCTTTATCGAACATATCAACAATAACTTTCATGCTTAACCAAAATGATAATCATGAATCATTTTCAACCTTCAGTATTCATAATGATTATTTAGGAGATAGTGATTTAAAATGAAATGAAAAAAACAATTATTTTATTTCATGATTTTCATTGTTTGATAAAATAGAACAATTATTTCAGGACTAATATCAAATTAATTATACTTTTATCATTAACAATAATTAACATACTAATAAAAATAAATTGAATTAAAATTATTCATTGTGTGGTACATTATTAGCTGATATCATATTGTAAACATATAGTTTATATTAATAAGGATTTACAAATTATTTAATCTATTAATTTAATATTAAAACTATAATAAAATTTAGTACTTAATGTTAATTTATTTAAGTCAATAATTAAAATTTTATTATTTTATTAGTAACAATGAATTTATATGTTTATTTAAATTGTTTTCTTTTATGCGTATTAATTATTGATAAAATATAATGCTTCTTTAGAAATAGCAATAGTTATGTGAAAATTGAATAAAAAGAAATAGAAGTAACAAATAACAACAACAATAAAAACACTCACTAGAAATTCGTTAACATAAATCCGAAAAGGTCCAATAATATACATCCTTACTCCTAATTGGTAAAGAAACTGTTTTCAAATAGCCCACATGCAGAAGAGGAAAAAAGAAAATAATAATAATAATAACAAAAAAACCCAAACTTCCGTTAATTTTTCAATTATAGCCTGAACTTTAAAAAGTAGTAATAAAATACTTAAATTTTTAATTTTTTTCAATTCTAACCTAAACTTTAAAAAGTGATAATAAAATGCTCAAACTTTTAATTTTCTTCAATTCCAGCCCGATATTTTCTATTGTTCTCCCGATGACCTCAGCCATTTGTTTTCTATTTGTTCTTATGATGTCCCAAACTACTCTCACATTATAGTGTATTGCACCAGTAAACTCTTCATTTTTAGTTCGTTCTGCTGATGCCTTAGTGTGAGGGCATGGAGGTTGCGTAATATGAAAATCGAAGGGTGAGGGCTTGAGGGAACAAACTAAAAACGAAGGAAAAACTGAAATCAAAGCATAAGAATGTCAGGGTTGCGTAATCTGATTTAGATCATTTTTAAATAATGACGTGTTTAATTATATGGTTAAACGACGTCATTTCATTAATCTTAATTTGTTTTATTAATTTTGATTGACGTGTATTAATAGTTAAATTTTTTGAAACATGCGGTAAGGTACATCAACAAACTTAACGAAAACACTAACGTTGGGTTAAAATTGAAAAATTTTGAAAGTTTAAGTATTTTATTGTTACTTTTTGAAGTTTATGCTAGAATTGAAAAAAATTAAAAATTTAGACATTTTATTGTTACTTTTTAAAGTTCGGACGATAATTAAAAAATTGACAAAAATTTAAATTTTTTTGATAATTAACCCTAATAATAATAATTAGTAGGGACCAGCCAAAGTACAGACATATATATTGGAATGTACGAATACCAAACAAAGATGGATAAGAAAAAGCGATTTGTGAGGGCAGCATATGGAGATGGTTGGTTTAGTGGAGCAGAAATTAAGTTTGTACTTGATTTTCTAACTACTCCAATTCGTATTTGGGAAATAAACAAAATGGCTGCTCTCATCTTCTTGCTATCTGCATTCAATTGTCCAATCGTTTTACGAGCCTGCAAATAATAGCAATTAATGAATTCAAGGATTAATAATAACCTATTAATTTTGTCATTTAGATTAGAAAAAAGAAAAGTCCACAAAGTTGATTTATGCTGCAAAAGGTTGGTCGTGAATATCGTGTGCATAAATTGAACGACTACCGCCCTCGCGAGTTCAGATCGTCTGTTTAATATTACTCTGTTTTATTCTGTCTCGTAGAATCTCAGCTATTTATTTGTGGGACCCACGCGAGACTCATGTAGAACCTACATAAATAAATACCTGAAATTTATTGAACACAATAAAACATCATAATATTAGACAGAAGATCTGAACTCCCCCGTCGTTACAAGCGATCGATTGATCCGACGAAGGTGGGCTTGGTAGACTTTGCAGCTTAAGGTCATCTGATGCCATGGATAGACCAGAGGCTCACTAGCGTCAATGCCCATGGTCCATCAAGATACTGGCATCCTAAGCATGATCAGATCAACAGACTACATATGCGACAAAATATCCATAGATAATGTTAAACAACATACATGATACCTCCATTTTTAGTAGAGTGGTTAGAGCAGTTGTAGAAAGTATGTCACACTCTATTCCTCATTTTAATGACTCCTACATGTTTTATATTGCAAAGCAGAATTAACACACACAAAACTCTGATACCATTAGTTCCTCGATGATCTGTGTCTATAAGCAATGAGAGAATCATCAAAACCATGGCGACCCTTTACAGCTAATTGCTGTTCCGTTAAGGGCCAAACAGTCTTTGGCAATTTCAGCCGTTGTAGGCCGTCCAAATCGGAGTTCTCAAAGGATATAGCTCCACTGCCGTCCTTCAGGCGGCTTTCGTTTTCTGACCTTAGCCGCTCTTCGTCCATTCGTATAAATGAGGATTTGGCTCAGTCTTTTGGGCCAGACTTGTATGATTTCCAGCTGAGCGAGTTACGCGCCATAACACAGAACTTCTCCAGCAATTTTTTGCTGGGAGAAGGTGGGTTCGGGACGGTGCACAAGGGTTATGTCGATGAGAACATGAGACAAGGCTTGAAGGCTCAGGCTGTTGCTGTTAAGCTCCTTGACATTGAAGGCCTCCAGGGACACCGTGAATGGCTGGTACGAATCTCCTTCCTCTTACTTCATTATGTGTAAAAACTTTTTAAGAAGCCATAACCATATGCTTCTTGGGATTGAATCAGGCATTTAGTAGTAGAATCAGTTCCTTCTTGTTGCGTAAAAGATTTAAGAAAAGAAAAAAAACAGAAGAAGCTATGGAACAGTATGAAATGTCAAGATTGCATATCTCATAAGCACAAATGGTCAGCATAGAATGGCACCAAGCAAGCCGCAATAGAAGAACTTCAATCGACATGGTCAAATTGTCATTAGTTTAGTAAATGTAAAGTCATCAAATTAGTCAAAAGTTGGACGTAAACAATTTCTAAAGTAAAAACTAATACTAGTGTTTTTGATAATTTCCCAACTTCAGTTGTTTTATGTTTCTGTTTTTAGACCATAATGAACAATAAAGTTATACCTAGAACTATAGTTTATATAGTTATGTGAATATCTAATTGTTTGTCAATCCAACATTATAAAAATCTTGGTCAATCATATCCTCATTGAGAATTTTGCTGGAATTTCGTTTCCTTGATTCGTTGGCTAGTTTGTATTTGTGTGCTTTTCCTTTGTAATTAAAAAAAAAAAAAAACAACAGATCTCCTGTAATCTAAACAGTACCATACTAAAAAAGCAATAACCCGAGGATAAGATATGTCCACATTGACATCGACGCAGCGTAATGTTCCACTGTTCATCTAATCCAGTAATGCTTAAAAGTCTTATAAGACATCAGGCTCGTGCCTAACAAAATTGCCTACCTTTATCATTGAAGTGGTCAATCGAACAATCCCACTAAAGGTTGTACTTTTTTTTTTTGGAATTTTATGTTAAATTGATATATTCCTAAGCTATGTATTATGTGTGTGGCATTTCTTGCAGGCTGAAGTGATATTCCTGGGGCAGCTCAGGCACCCGAATTTGGTTAAATTGATTGGCTACTGCTGCGAGGACGAAGAACGACTTCTTGTCTATGAGTTCATGCCTCGAGGTAGCTTAGAAAATCACTTGTTCAAAAGTGAGTTCTCACTTACACGAAAACCGGTGAATTATTATTCTATTGGATTTTCAGAAAGCAAGCAAGTCCCTACTTGCCAAGGTACAATTTAAGGTATTACATAACTTACAGCTTGATTATGACCAGGGATGTCGATGTCATTGCCATGGGGCACAAGGCTAAAGATAGCGATAGGAGCAGCAAAAGGGTTAGCTTTCTTACACGAGGCTGAGGAGACTGTCATTTATCGCGATTTCAAGACTTCCAACGTGTTGCTAGATTCTGTATGTCAGTTTCTTCCTCGGAACAATTTTCTACCGCGATCTGCGACTTAACCTAACCATGCCGTGCAAAAAGCTTACCATTTCCTCTTTGTTTTACTAGGATTTCAATGCAAAGTTGTCGGATTTCGGGCTGGCAAAGATGGGTCCTGAAGGGTCAGACACACATGTCACAACTCGGGTGATGGGCACCTACGGATATGCTGCCCCTGAATATGTCTCCACAGGTTTCATCACTTACCATTACGACAAAACATCCTTAGACTTTTAAGTAAATATTTTATGATTTAGTGCTCTTTCCAGGGCACTTGACAACGAAAAGCGATGTTTATAGCTTTGGGGTAGTGTTGCTGGAGCTACTCACTGGAAGGAGAGCCATGGATAAGTCAAGACCAAAGAGTGAACAAAACCTTATAGATTGGTCAAAGCCGTACCTGACTAGTAGCAGGAGGCTGCGCTGTATTATGGACCCAAGACTTGGTGGTCAGTACTCTGTCAAAGGGACAAAGCAAATGGCGCTGTTGGCATTGCAGTGCATAAGTTTGAATCCTAAAGACAGGCCAAAAATGGCAGCCATTATTGAGACTCTTGAAGCTCTGCAAAATTACAAGGACATGGCTGTTACACGTGGACAGTGGCCAGTTTCTCAAAAATCGGGCAGAAATGGTGCGTCCCCGAGGGGAAGAGCCGAAAGCAGAGGTGCTGTTTTTAGGAAATCTGCTCCTTTAACTCCTAAAAAGACATAACAAGGCACATGTGGAAGTGTATATCAATTATCCTAATGCATGTGTATCAATTTATCCTTATGTAATTATGTAAATGATATAACAGGCATGATTATAAGCCAAAAAACTTTTGGTTATGTTAATATATAAAATATACTAATGATTATACATAAATTGGAGATTGATTAGAGTAGAGAGTCAAATTCACTTTTTATGCCATAGTTTTAAGCAGCAATCCACATGATCTTGTGCTCAAGATCAGCTGTAGAAGCTCAACTCATAATACAAAAATAAGTTAACTTCAGGTCATATGCCTATGTGAATAGAGAATCTCCTTCAACATTAGGGTAGAAGAGGTCCTTTCAGGTTTAACAATATGCTGAGTGATGATGATGGGTTTTTTTAGGCTCTTCAAAAGGGTTGTTACTGTTCAGGGAACACAACAATTTATTTATATTCAAAGGCTTAAAGCTATCAAAAGAAGATAAAAAGCTTAATGAGTAGAAGATCTTCTTCCACACAACAAGCCGTTACCAAAGCTAAGGAAGATCTGGAAGCTATACAACATGAGTTTGATTTCAATTGTGCAAATTCTATTTTATTGAGTACAGAGAGGATTCTATTGATGTCTTATTTATCAAAAGTCAGGGATCGTGACAGTCTTATGGAACAACGGGCCAAAGTCAATTGGTTAAAAGATGGTAAAAGGTGTTCAAAATTTTTCTTTACCTCCATTTTAGCCGGGAGAAATGCAAATAGAATCTGCTCCTTAAAGTTGCAAGATGGAGAGGAAATTTCTTAGCAAAAAGACCTTCTAAAAGAAGCAGAGAGATTTTTTAAGAGTTTCTATGGCTCTTCTTATACTCAAGCAAACATTATCCCCCTTTGCTCCTTTATTCATAATAAGATCTCTCAATAGCAAGCAACAACCCTTATTAAACCGGTAGAAGAGAAAGAAATAGAAGAGGTAGTGTTTCAAATACATCCTAATAAATCTCCAGGATATGATGGATTTAATGGATACTTCTTTCAAAAGACATGGTAGGAAACTGATCTTATGATTAAAAGAGCAATTCTGGAATTCTTCTCTAGGGGTGTTCTATTAAAGGAGATCAATAAAACTCATATATGTTTGATTCCTAAATTCTCTTATTCTTCCTCATAGGATGACTATAGGCCTATCGCATGCACCAACTTCCTTTACAAGGTTATTTCTAAACTCTTAGCAAATAGGCTGAAACTAGTCTTGGATTCTTTGATCTCTAATAATCAAAGTGCCTTCCTACACGGTAGAAGAATTGGGATAATATTTCTTTTGTCAATGAAAGGGTATCAAAGGAAGAATAATCCTCCTAATTGTATTATAAAAGTGGATTTCAAGAAAGCTTTTGATAACGTGGAATGGGATTTTATGCTTCAGACCTTACGACTTTTGGGTTTCCCTAATGAGTTTGTCAGATGGATTAAGACTTGTATCACCACTCTAACTTACTCTATTATAGTTAATGGTACCTCAACTGATATATTTAAGAGTGCAAGATGTTTGAGACAAGGAGATCCCATCTCCCTATATCTCTTCATCATATGCATGTAAGTCTTAAGCCAATTGATCCAACAGAAGGTGGGTAATAGCAAGAACTACAAATTTCATAGTAAATGCAAGAGCGTAGGGCTTATCAACTTATGTTCTGCAGATGATCTATTGCTTTTTTCCAAGGCCTATGGGAAATCTATTGAATTACTCATGTCGACATTGTCTTTATTCAAAGACCTTTCAGATTTGGAGATTAACCTTACAAAAAGTCACTACATCCTAGCTGTTAGTGCTAACTATGATGGAAACAACATCTTTGCAATCACAGGGATGAGAAGGAAGCCAACTCCTTTGACTTATCTGGGTCTACCTATTACCACAAAAAGAATACAATTCTCTAAATGCTTTCCCTTGATAGAAAAAATACAGAGAAGATTGGGTATGTGTTATAATAAGGTTCTCTCTTTTGGTGGGAGATTGTAACTCATCAAATCTATTCTAAATTCCCTTCATGTGTATTGGTCCTCTAATATATCATTAGCAAAAGGTGTTATCAAAACCATTGAGAAGCTTTTCAGAATATTTCTGTGGGGAAACTTAAACTCAGTCACTTTGCTAAAGTTAAATGGTCTAAAGTTTGTAAAAGGAAAAAAGAAAGGGGATTATGATTGATTCCTACGGCCTCTTTTAATAGATCAGCATTGATAAAAAATCTATGGAATATTTTATTGGAAAGAAATCTCTTTGGATCCGATGGTTTCATAGCTATATCCTGAAAGGATCTGGCCTTTGGTCTATTCCTATAAAACCTTTCTTCTCTTAGCCCTTGATCCAACTATTGAAGCTAAGACCTATTTGAGAACCTTTGGTGTCTTCTACAGTTGGAAATGAGGATAAGGCCTATTTACGGTTTGATAATTGGACAGGTACAAGCCCCCTGATTAGATCTCCCCAAGCTTTTCATTTTTGGAACATATTTCCTATCAACTCGAAAGTTAACTCCATCTTACTAAGGGGCCAATGGAGCATTCCACTAGAATTATAGTACCTCACTCCTAACTACCAACCAAACCTAGATAAGGAGGACATATTTCAATGTCTCAACTTACCTCCAAACACCTTCAACATTGCAAGATTCAGAAAGTGGCATAATCAGAACAACTCTAGGCAGATATGGTTTCCTATCATTTGGCATAAGTTACTCATGCCTAGTTACTCCATTATTCTATAGTTACTGTGCTTAATAAGTTAAGCAAAAAGCCTAGTTACTACCAATATTGTTTGTGTTATATGTGAGATAGAGGAAGAATCAAGGAATTACCTTTTCTTTCATTGTCCCTTTTCCCAGTTTTTATGGCAGAAGATACAGGAGTTATGTCTAATTTCTAATGTAGGTACTGTAACACACCACTACCATAAACCATATGCCTAAACATCCAGATGAAATCCGAGAACATATCCTATAAGAGTGACATGTTAGAGCAATTATATTAACTTATTATGGCATCACAGAAACACAAATATTTCAAAGGACTAATTTTCCTCATTTTAATAAACTTACTTTGTCATTACGTTCCATAATCCATATATTTACATTACAAAAGCATATGAGATTTTACTGTTCTATACATAATATCTAACATGAAAAGGAATGCTAATAGAAACATTCTAACTAAACTCCTCAAACATCAGCTAACCAGACCTTTGAGCTATTCTTGTTTCCAAAATTGACAATACTAGATTGCTACTAGATTACCTTAGAAGCTAGGTCTCCTCAATACCTGAAAATCAACATTACAATTTTGATGAGTTTTGCAAACTCAGTGAGTGAACCATCATCGACGTGCTCACTCAAAATAGAACACAAACATCACAAGTATATAACACAATTCAATCAGTATCTCACATCATTCAGAATCAAATCCCATATATCACATCATTCTGAATTTAGTACCTGGTCACAGTATACATCATATTTCAACAAGCCCATTATGAATACAGACATTTCATATAATCATTTTAGAATATTTCAATCACTTATCTCAATCATTCATATCATCAACATGTACACAAATATTACATACCATTATATCAACTCAATTTATTCATTTTTTGCAATCATTTACATGATAAATGTAAAGATATATATGCAAATGCAGATGAGACTCCACTTTTATTTTTATTTTGTTGTGATCGAGCACCAATTTAACTGTCCTGTATCTCTTGTAGATACCAGACTTATTTCAGATACTGTTCCATACCTATTGTGGATACTAAGCTTATTAATCGTTGAGCCTGTGGCTCTTTGTGCACATCACCAATTTAACTGTTTTGTATCTCTTGTAGATACCAGACTTATTTCAAATACTGTTCCATACCCATTGTAGATTCCAGGCTCATTAATCGTTGAGCCTGTAGCTCTTTGTACACATTTCCTGAGCTTTAAGCCCTTTTTCTCGTTGGTTACTCTAGTCACAACTCATTTATCTGATCATGCATATCAATGTCATGAAATGCATCATTTCACATATTATGCTATCAGTAACTTTCATTTAATGTGCACAATCATTTAGCATATTCATTGGATCTGAGTCTGACATTAAATATACAGTTGAGAACACATTTCATATTGCACATTAAATTTGAGAACACTTCTAATACAATCCCGAATATCAAACTCCTCTGACCAACAATGTGCGGAATATCACAATCATATCAGTAACAGTTCACTATTTGAAAGTTAATCAAAAACAATTCAAACATAGTGAGAAAACATCTAGGTTAACTCATAGTACGTTCTAGATAGCTGTTGCCTTGACGATCCGGCAATGTCTTGATGCTGTCGATCTATTTGTGCTTCTATATCATTTAATATCTATTTGTGCTTCTATATCATGTAATACACACTTAATTACACATTACTAACTTGTTTAATCAAATGAGTACTCAATCATACACATGTATATATGTTATGTTCAATACATGCTAAATTGATTATTTCAGGTATGTATTCTTATTCACAAGTCTTGATCATTCATTCATCATAGCTTGTATATATCTAGTTTGCATTTAGGTTTATGCCTTAAGTAAGTTTGGTTACCCTCAATTCATCAATCATACATTCATCAATCCTTTCCTAGCATTATATATTCACACAATTTCCCAATTCTCATTCAATCATATCTATTTCATTACTTATATCCTTTGGATTACATTTACATTCATAAGAATATTTTTATACTATTGACAACTCATACTTCCCAAATTCATAACTTTGATATCAAGCAATCCTTTTTTTAATTTATAACCTCAATTAACAACTCAAACTTGTCAAACACTTAATCACTTAATCAAGCAACTTTCTAGGTTCATTTCAAGCCCCAATCATGTCTTAATGCACCAAAGTATAACAACTTACCCTTATATGGTTTAAACATCACACAAAACACATTTTTTTCACTTCAAAGCATTGGGACAAGTAAACCGAAGGTACTCCTTCATTTTCTATCAAAAATTTTCCAGCTTTTAACATCTTCATACCAAATTCAACACATCTTCATCATAGTCCATTACTTATACCTCAATTATACCTTAATTATACTTCAAATCCTCATCAATTCCATATCCAATTCCAATTCAAATCATTCATTTGGTAGCTCACAAATTATGGTCTTTTATGCATCAAAATCAAAATAGAAACTATCATTCATTGATCATACATGTAGTCCTAGTTCTTTCCCATTTCAAGATCACTATATTAAAACTTTTACTTAACATAAATTCACCTTTATTATACCTCAAAATATAATCTAATTCATCCATAAAACAACCTATAACTTTCGGTTTTTTTACACATGCCATAAAGATCAATCTTTTACTTACTTGTTTGGCTCAAATTCCAGCTCAAAGATCAAGCTAATTCAGCTCTCCATTCAAGCAAAATCATCACAAATTCAAGGTAGTAACAAGTTGGTTTTCGGCTAGAATAAAGGACAACAATAATTTGATTCTTTAACTATCTTATGAAGGGTAAAAAGCATGGATTATTAGTGTAACAATTGGACACAAACATAGACAAAACATAAGGATGTAAAGGTCAGAGGATTTGGGTGGTGTGAGAAGAAGAAAGAAGAAGAAATGAACAAAACTGATTTTACTCATGCAGAAGCTTAACACCTTAGGTGCTAGGTGTCACCTTATTACCATGACATATGTCCCTAAGCATGTAAGTCATTTGTTCCTTCCTTAGGCTACCAATTGTCACCAACATGTTAGGCCATTTGTCACTCCATGATCAATGCCATTTGTCAATTAATTATATATACCAAATGTCACTCAATTATCTATGTCAAATGTCACTCAATTATAGGCTTAGTCATCCTAATTTTTCATATGTCCACTTGTCTTACCACTTGGCATTTTTCCTAAAATAATTGTACATTTAAATGCATCAATTTTCCAATGGTAATAATAAATTCCAAGTTTACTAATTATAATCAATCAAACCAAAAATCAAGACATAAACAATACACAATTCACATCATGATCATTTTAACCCTTTCATACCCCAAAATATGTCAATTGAGTGCATATATTATCTTTGCAATGTGTAATAAATCATAATTCATGTGTGTATGCTAATGATATGCATGTGAATGAAATGTATTTTATGAATTCTTAATGATATGACTTATATGCAATAGTCTAGGGTTCTAATCCTTCAATATGAAAAACTGGCTCTTATAGGTACCACCTTCAAAAAAGCACTTGAATGGCTCCTAAAGCTGAACCATACTTCTAGATACAATGAACATATTTATATCATCTCTTTCACCTCCTCCATCAAGGAGATATGGTGAGAGAGAAATAATAGACGCTTTCAAACATATAGCTCATTCTAGAAAGGAGGTATTATACTCATTAATCTGTGGAATTAGAGAGAAACTACTATTCTACCAAGTCAGAAAGAGTTTTCCCTAGTCTAGCCTCTTCGTGGAGAATCAATTAGTCAACTTGTAGAAAGGGCTAACTAATGAATAAAAGAGTAGATCGTAAACGTTGTATGAAAGTACCTAGAAAGTGGAGTCCTACCCCCTTAGATATGTCTGTTGACTCTAAACACTAAGAGAATAGCTCCGATCCAAGACGTAGGATGATATTCAAGAGAAGAACTTGGAATCACTCTTCAGTTGTAGCTCCGCTCTCGGCTTCAAAGGTCGTTAGACACCTAACCCTAATTTGGTAGGGTTGGGTGAATGGGGTAAGACACGATCTGCGCTTATCCCATTTTTGTTAAACGATCTGTTTTGCTTTATGCCTTACCTTTTATCTGAAGAAGCTGTGATTTTCTGAAATGTCGTTGTTGTGGCTTGCTTAAATGCTTGTGATTAAACATTGTCATTGTCCTATATTTTTTGATATTCTCGTTCTTGTACCCCCCGTTTGGTTACTGTCACCGGGGTAGGGGACAGATGTAACATCCCACTCTCGACGGGAAGGGTAGAATAGTAATTTAGCAAAGGATGAGAGTGACTGGGACTAATTAGGATTGTTCATGCATACTGGTATTTGTGAACAGTGAATTTTTGCACATGAAAAATACCTGTATATACATTCATGACATTCCCGATATTTGTGCCTAAATGGAATTTTGTTATGAATAACGAGGTAATTGTGTTTGAAAACTTATTTGGAGCGAGTCTTTGTGTGTTTTATATTTTAAGGGCTTTTTAGGAATTTTTCTGAAATTTTTCGGAGAAAATTCCCGGACCGAAAAAATCACCCAATGGCGAATCGGTTGATTTTCGGTATCGAAAATTGTTGTCCAATGGCACTACAATATTGGGTATATTATTTTGGGATTGAAATTAGGGCCATTGGGCTTGAATGAGTCAAATTTCAAATTAGGGTTCTTAATAATCCTATTACATGTTTTTGTCCTTTTCTTTTTTTGTCTTTTCCTACAAATGCCAAGTGTCCTAAAGAGCTTTAATGCTTTTGTCTTGTTCCTAGCTATTGAATTCGGCAACTTCATTGATAAAGGAATGAAAAAGATCAAATTTCTTGCTTATTTCTTCATCCCATCCGAAAACCTTCTTTTCTTTTTACCTCTCCATCGATTTTCTCCTTCTTAAAGTGTTACTTCCTCCAACCTTAAGAGCCTTCCTTCATGCATCCAAACTACCTTCTTATCATGGTAATTGTGTATGTGGAGTGAAGTAAGAAAGTGAGGTGGAGAAGTTGTTGGTAGTTGAAGCCTTTAAGAGGAAGCTTTAATTAGGTAAGTTTTATTTTAAGCTTTAATTATGCATGTCATGGTTGTTAGATGCATTCAATGGG
>JANIPN010000001.1:25593159-25608771 GCA_027478595.1 Erythroxylum anguifugum
TCAGGCTACATCCATTGGCTACAGAATGAACGAACTATAATTATAATTGGTCATAAGTAGAATCAAAATATAACAATCCCTATACAAGATAACTTTGAAATCTTAAATTGAGGGATCACTTATACAATCATCACAACGAGAATTTTCGTAGATATATAAGTAATGTTCCAAATGCATTTATCATATTATGTCAGTTTAGTGAAATTGTTCTATAACAACCACTCACATGTTTGTTTAAGGATCTCTATACTCTAATCTATAAGATTAACTATTTCCTTCGTAAAGAAAAACAAAATATGTGCTAATCTTTTTACGTTCTAATAATGTTCAGTCTTCATAGAGCAATAACTAGGAACAATTTAGGAATAATATATAAATATAAATCTCATAATTATAATCTTATCATAATTTCAGTTGCAATGTATAATTATCTTATGAACTTTATCAGATACATCTAAATATGTACAAGATAAAGAATGGATTTAAATTATTATGTTATTAAACTGAGACCAATCGATTAGCAGTAAGATATAAACTAACAAGGATTTGTTCCCAAATGTGGCCTGCTACCCTGTAGTTATTAGTGTATATTGTTGTAAACTAGGCAGGATGATGCAATCGGTAGTATCTTGCAAGGAATGTCCTCCCAAAGCATACATGATACATCCAAATAAAAACTCCCACACTTTTATTAGAGATGGATATTGCAAAATAGGAAATTTGAGGGCGAGCCTCGGAGCAATTGACAAAGTTAATCCTTTGTGACCATAAGGTCACGTGCTCAAATCATAGAAACAACTTCTTTGTAAAAATACAAAAGGAAGGTTACGTAAATTATGACCCTCCCTGAGAGCCTTGTGCACTTGTTATGTTGACTTGGAAATTTAAAGATGGCAGAGAACGAAATTGTTCCAGATACTGTCACTTGCAATGTGTCTACAAATGCGTTTTGCAAGGAAGGAAAACTAGAGTAAGCTTTTAAAGTGTGTGATAATATGTCTACAATAGGAGTACTGTGGGTGAAATTACCTGCATCCCTTTGATTGATAGGTGGCACCTATCAAAATCCACAAGTCAATTATGATTCGGAATTCAGGCAAATCTTTAGTTCTTAATTTGATATTGCTTGTATTGTCTTGGAATTTATCGGTGGTAGATTGTTTCAAAGAAATTTATGATATGAGATTCTATGTGATTCTAACTTTTTATACTTTACATGTGGGTTTCAGGAAACCAGATCCTCTGTCCAGTTTTACTCTGTCTTATTCTGTCTTATGGAATCTCAATCATTTATTTTGCGGGACCCACGTGGACCCCATTCGGACCCCACATAAATAAATGACTGAGATTTATTGGACACAATAAAAGACCATAATATTGGACAGATGATCTGGACTCGGGTTTCAGAGCTCTTGTTTTATGAAATCTACGGAACTTATCTTCTAATTAATGGGTTGTCTTGATTGTCTTAGTTGATAATTGAGTTTGCACTAACCTTATTTTAGCTTTCATTTCTTCCATCTTATCCTTGCTCTCTCCCTCAATTGCATACTTCTTATTATCTCTTTCTGCTGTGATGTATATAATGTTGGAACCAATATTGACATTCATGCTGACTACAGGAGATGCTGCTCAGTCAATCAAATATGCTGCTCTTATTAAAAATCGAATATCTTGAGACTTGGGTTTTCAGGGTTTAGAATCCCTTACTCAAGCAGACTGTCGAGCTGACTTGGGGGTAATAACATTCGGACCAACATAAGCTGTTCATTTTAGAGTTCTTTCCTACAGAGTTGGCTTACAACTCGACTCTTACAAGGTCTCATTTTCTTCTGTTTAATACAGTGGGTATGACTCTTGAGTAATGGTGATGGTATGCAAATGACACTTCTGAACTCTTGTGAACTCCTTAATTGCAAAAGATACTATTTAATATTGGTGATAGTAATATACAATGTAGACTGAGTCCGGGTGGTGTCCTGAGCTATATAGACTTTATCTTAACGACTGACTATTTAGAAAACCAGGTTAAAATTGAAAAGAAAATATCATATGAGCTGAAGATGTGTGACCGACATAGGCTCAAAAATTGAGTCAGATTCCAAGGCAGTGGCTAGTTCTGGCCACAAAATAGCAGAGACTGTCCATGAGCCATCATTCCTACCACTTGGCCTTTGGTTCATGTATGCAACCCCTATTTTCTGTATAGTCGAATATACCGTCCCTAGCACAGGACTTCCAAATCCGAAATCCAATTCAGCAACTGGAAACCTTCTCCCCGATGACAGAACCAGCGTTGGACCTCCTCGACCAAGTACAGCGTTTGACATCATCAAGCCAGGCCTGTGACATTCTATCCAATCAATCAAGTCCAAGAAATGTGACTCATTGGTGACCTTGGATATGGCTTCATGAACTTTGCTGGCAACATCTGGCATAGAACATTGTTTCAACTCTGTAACACCTCCCTCTGCCGTAGCTATAGACAACACGTTTCCTACGTAGTTTGACATAGAACTCTGAGATGCATATAATCTACCTCGTCCGTCAACTAACCATCCCATCTTGCACTTTTCATGCTTTTCATTGATGACATTAGCCATAATCTTCCATAAATAGGCTGAAAAAGCTTCAATTTTAGTTCTTTTGCAACCATTGGTAGAAGCATGCCTTTGCAACCTGTTGATGTTTGAGATATCAATATGGTACAGTCGTTTCAGCAGGATTTTGGTTGTTGGTATGTTTATTATCTCTTCTATAGTACACTTGACGAAAATCTGATCCAAAGAAGGGTGATAAGTAGGAGGGTTACGTGGGTGGAAACTCCTCCTGTGATCTGGCATGCATGATATCGGCTTGTTTTGAGCAATCTCAGACCATGAAACCAGGAATTTACCAAAAGAACTTGCATCCCCAAGAGCATGATCAAAGGTGAATGTTACGGAGATCCCTCCACAAGTGTAATTTGTTATCTGGGCTTGAAAAGGAAAATCCGGATTGAGAGAGATTAGTTTATCTTGCAAGGTCTCGTTCAGATTATAGAAGTCTAGTTCCCTCAAGGAAATGTTCGCATGGCCGTGTACAACCAAGGCACCAGTATTATCACAGATGATCTCTGGCTCATTGCTACTTCGATTTTGAACAATACGACCTGCGAATGGATAATAGTAACACAGAGTTTTTGCAAGTGAGCTCTTTAGAGACCTCAAGATGGATGGAACAGCAACATTTTCTGGATTATGGTATACATAAAAGTATGTGATAGGAAAACGGCCGCAGAGCAAGTCGAGGTTTGATAGAGTGAGTATTTGTGGTGTGGACAGGGTATCAACAGATCTAACAATACTTCGTTCAGTCAAGTGTACTTCAAAGCTTCCATGCAGTTTATCCTCAGCTTCCATTAGACACTCAACTTACAAATGGGAAAATCTCTCCCAGCTGGATTTGCATTCACTTGAATGCAGTTTCGGAGCAGAATGAAGCATGCATATATTATATAGGGGGAGAAAGGATGCTTATTAGTCCATTGAAAGTCCAACTGATTTTGTCATTTAATCAATTTGCATCTGTAACTCGCTGATGGTCGAGTTTGGCAGGCAACATCATTGTTTGTTGAATGTGGATTGTCCATTTGGAAAGCCAAAATAATTGACGAGGGAATGGCATGTTGAGAAATTGAGCCTAGTGAAGAAAAATGGTGAATAAGTACAATAATAGAGAGACTTCTGTCTATCAACATTCCATATAAGGCAAAACAAGATATCATAATTAGGATACATTCAGGAATCTTAGGCAACGGGCCATTCAACATGAATCATAGCCTCCTTGACAAGCCATTAAGCAATATGGAACCTCTTGTCATGACCACCTCCTCATTGCTCGGGAAACATGAAGGCGATATACGCCGTTGGAAGTGTTTGAAATAATGAGTTTTGGCCATAACCAATCACTTTCTCCTAGTATCAATGATGGGAACAGCTATGGTCACCACTGCTATGTAAGAACAAAAAAAGTAGTGTGATTAATATTGTAGTTAAAAGAGTAATTTAATAGTTCTATGGTGAGAAACAAACTGGATCAGAGAGGTGAGAAATCAAGCAACTAAAGAGAAATTCTAGTGAGAAATAAAGCAAATAATAGAGAAAAAAAGAACAAAAGTTGCAGTGGGAGAGTTTAGATGACCAAGTCCTGCCAGTGTTTATATGTTGATCATCTAAGGGGGTGTTTGGTTGATAGCATTTAAGTTATATTTTAGCTGATTAAAGAGTATTAATTGTTTGACTATATCAAACAGCTAGTATGCTTATTTGGTTAGGAGTTGGTTATATTGGCTGATTAAATCCAACCAGCTATTTTTTGAAAAGCTACTCCAAGTAGCGTTTCAACCTATCAGTTGATAAAAATCTTACTCAAAGACAATTGTACTCTCAAACTTATTTATCATCTTAAGCATTGGTAGCCCATAGGTTTTTCACTTCAAAAAGAGAAAGTTATGATTCATGCGTAGATCTTCCAGAATCTCCTAAAAATCATCAACTTGTTAATTATTTTTTGAGAAATATTATTATTATTATTGTTGTTTATTATTATATATCCTATGTTTTTATTAGAGTTATAAACTTAATTTCTGTAAAATTAAATATATAAAATTTAAATTTTTATAAAAATATTCAACTAAATAATATTTATGTTCTTATAATTTTTTTAGTTATGTCCTCATTGGTCATTTTACACATAAACAACTAATCCTAAGTAACTAATTTTATTAAATATCTTTAATAAACAACTGATATTATCCGTTGGTTAAATCAGCTGATATAATCAGCTGTCAGTTAACAGCTGATAGAATCAACTAACAGCTAATATAATTAGCTGATTGCCAAACAGGGTCAAAGTTTTTTTTTTCCAGTTTATATGTTTATTTGTTTCCTTGTTTAAGTGTGTTCTTAGTTTTTGATACCATGTTTGGAACAACCTATTTCTGCACACATTAGGAAACTTTTGTAGGTTTTTAAGGTGTTTTTGTAACTTGGCTTTGACTTTGAAATTGTTAAAATAAGGTGGAAATAATACTTAATTCTGTTTTAGAAAGAACAAAGTTCTAATTTTAACCTCACCTGTATTGGTGGATGTAACAGGGAATTGGTGAATTCTGATAGAAACTTTTCAAGTTTGAGGATTTCAACTTATATGCTGGAAATGTTTGTGGAGATGGAAAATTACATCTTGCATACTGTTCTGTGGCACATGGTTTTGAGGATGGTTTAAAGAAAAGTGTCTCCCTTTCAAATTGATGGTAATTATGAATCTTCTAGTAATGATGATTATTTTAAATTTACTGTGTTATGGATTATTTAATATTAGTGGTATGAAAGGGAAATAAAGCACTAAATATGTAGAAAAAGTAAATTATTATATCTTCTATTTGAACAAATAAATCGTTCTTTGGTGAAAGTCTTCTTTATAATGAAATTTCTGAAGAGTTCTGTATCTTCTGGCTTTTCAAGTGTGGAATGGGAAAGGAACACTCTAAATACGGATGTTATATGAAAGCTCAATAATACAATTCGTTTTTGGGCTAAAATTATAATTTCAAGGTCAAAGTTTTCATCATAATATAACTTAAATTGTAACATTTTCAAAACGTTTAAAATTAATTTTCAATAAATGAAAATTTTAATGGAGTTAAACCTACATCAGTTATCACTGACATGAAACTTTTTATATTTTAAAATATCTGATAAGGGCTTTATTATCATATGTAGGCTAGTGACACAATGAACCCCATTAACAAAATTTAAAATAATAAATTAAAACTTTTTTATTTTTATTTTTATTTTTATTTTTATTTAATTTTTAATAAATAAATAAATAAATATATAATTTATTTTTTAAATATATTGATGGAGCTCATATGATATAATGTGGACTATAAGTGACAACCGAGTCCACTAATATTTTTTTAAAAATATAAAAAGTGACATGTCATGGTGATATGATATTTAATTGATGAAAGTTTAAGTCTGTTTAATTTTTATCTATTAAGGATCTATTTTGAATGTTTTAAAAACATTAAGGTGAACTTAAATGCTCTGAAACATTATAATTCAAGTTGAATTTTGATGAAACCTTTGAAGTTTAAATTACACTCTTTACCTTAGTTTTTGAGCATAATGTAATTTGCTTTTTATGCATCTTTTATAAATGAGGTATTGAGGTGAGTTATACAATAAGCATAATGGAGATAGTATCTGAATTTGACTGTGAAAAGAATACATAAAGTTCTAATTTTTCTTTTTCCACATAACTTAGATTATGAAATTGCACAACTCATAAAGCTAGAATTAGAGCCTAATAAGCATCTAGATCAAGTCATACTTAGAAAAATATAATTGCTTATTTACACAGTAAAGATGTTAGTAGGATAAGGAGATGAGATAACTATTCAAGAAGAAAGAGATTCTCAATAATTGATTATTGTCATGCGCTTAGCAAATGTCTACTTGTTAATGGACTCATTGGCTTATTAACCCAATGACTAGTCAAGATTATGTATCACAATTTTTGGCTGATGGTTCCTTGTTTGTTGTTAGCTTTCGAATGTTTGCATTTATTGCTTTTGTAAGCACATTTTGCATATATGGTTGAATCTAAAAATTTATAGAACTCACATCTTATATACACTAGTCAAGGGTATTTTCTTTAAACAACGTAAACAATATTATCATTGAACTTAAGATATCATTGCTAGAAAGCTTTCCTAAGCCCGTATATTGACTTCTTCAGTTTATACACTTTGTATTCCTTCCAGCCTTTATTAACCCAATGGTTGGTCTATATAGAATTCTTCCTCTAAATTCTCATTCAGTAAGGCAGTTTTCACATCCAAATGGTGCAATTCCAAATCATAATGAGCCAACAAAGCCCTAATAATTAATGTCATCTTTCTGAGTAAATTCTTTAGCAACTAGTCTAACTGTGTAAATGTTTTAGGTTACCAAGAGAGTCACTTTTAGGTCTTAAAGATCCATTTATGACCAATTCTTTTATAAACTTTTGGCAATTCGACAAGGTCCCAAAGATCATTATGTTCCATGGATTTGAACTCATCTTTTATGGAATCTATCCATTTATCATAATTTTCATTATTTACAACTTTTGAGAAAGTCACTGGATCATTCTCAATTCCCAAGTTTTTTTCAGACTAATGTAGATATACCACATAGTCATTAGAAATTGAACATGAAGTGAATGAACATATAATAAAAGAACCATAACAAAAAGCATTAATTTATTATTCTTCATGATTATAAGGCTGTTTAATAATTTGTTAAACAAAAACTTGAGTAAGTTTACAAACCACAGAGACTTGCATAGCCGTAAGGACTTGCACTCCCATTTCTTGAATATCCACTTTATGTGATGTTTGACTCCTGTTAGTCTCACTATATTCAATGAACCTAAAATTTCCAGTTTCTACAATTCTTGTAATATGGTTAAGACAATAAAATATAAACCCTTTAGAATTTGCTAAATAGCTAATGAAATAACCATTGATTATTTTTGTATCCATTTTCTTTGCATATGGATTATAATGCCTAATTTCTACTTATAGCTAGTTTTTGGCCTAAAATTTTAATTTCAACATCAAAGTTTTCATCATAATATAACTTAAATTGTAACATTTAAGAGCATTCAAGTTCAACCATAATATTTCTGAAATGTTTAAAATTGACTTTCGATAGATGAAAATTTTAACGTAGTTAAACTTACATCAGTCATCATTGACATGAAACCTTTTATAATTTTAAAAAATCTTTTGATGGACTCTATTATCATATATAGGCTAGTGATACAATGAACCCCATTAATAAATTTAAAATAATTAATTATTTTTAATTTAATTTTTAATAAAAATATATATATTTTTTAAAAATATATTGATGGAGTTCATATGATATAATGTAGACTATACATGACAACTGAGTCCATTAATATTTTTTAAAAAATATAAAAGTGGCATTTCATGGTGATATGACATTTAATTGACAAAGTTTAAGTCTATTTAATTTTTTATTTATTAAGGATCTATTTTGAATGTTTTGAAAACGTTAAGGTGAACTTAAACACTCTAAAACATTATAATTCAAGTTAAATTTTGATGAAAACTTTGAAGTTTAAATTACACTCTTACCTTAGTTTTTGAGCATAATGTACTTTGCTTTTGACACATCTTTTATAAATGAGGTGATAATCTTTGAATTTTGTGACTATAAAAAGAAAACATAAAGTTTTAAATTTTCTTTTTCTACATAACTTAGATTATTAAATTCCATAACTCATAAAGCTATAATTAGAGCCTAATAAGCATCTGGATCAAGTCATACTTAGAAAAATATAATTGCTTATTTGCACAGAAAAATATTCAAGAAGAGAGAGATTCTCAATAATTGATTACTGTCATGTGCTTAGCAAATGTTTACCTGTTAATAGGAGCATTGGTTTATTAACCCAATGACTAGTCAAGATTATGTATCACAATTTTTGGCTGATGGTTCCTTGTTTGTTGTTGGCTTTCAAATGTTTGCATTTATTGCTTTTGTAAGCAAATTTTCTATATATGGCTGAATCTAAAAATTTATAAAACTCACATATGTACATTCATATTCATAATTTTATTGCATTATAAAGACAAAGTTTCAGGATACCCACCTTTCTCTAATTCATAGATGTGAACTCTTTATCCAATCTGTCTCTTTCCTAACCTTCACCTCTCACTTTCTTACTTGATGAAATATTGACAAAACCCAAAAGACAAAGATAGAACACAAAAAAACTTTTTATATAACTGTTATCCACCAATCAACTATAAAAACTTCCCATCATAATTACCAAAAGGCTATTTAATAAATAATTAAAATTTCTAATTGCTTTTTAACTCATGAGTCACTTAAAAGGCTAATTTCTAACATTCTCCCACTTGAATAATGTGACTTTATGCAGTTTATTTGATCAATAATTTAAATAATCATAATATATAATAGTCATTATTCATATACCGGTATTATCAGTGATCATAATTAAATATAAAACTGATAAAGGTAATGGTAGTCAAACGTTATTAATTCAATATGCTCTATTCTATGTACCACTACACTAGCGCTTCTTCTTAATCATGATTATATATAAGAAGTACATAAAAGGATTTAACATTAATGCCCCTTTTAAGGACCCGTTCAATTATGTTTTCAACAACATATATTGTATTCAAATACTTAAAGAAGAAAATAGAAAATTTAAAATAATACACTCATTCATATGTAAAGGGTTTCAAATACATAATAAGAGCCAATATAATAATATTGTTTAAAAATCATTAGTACACATAATACCTATGTTCTTTACATGACCAGAAAAAATTTAGGCAATAACCCCTTTATTAAAGGGTTAGCTAATATAAGATTAGTGCTAATATACTCTATTGAAACTCTACGATTGAAACTCCTCCTTAGTGACAAGTATTTCTGTTCTATGTGTTTAATAACTTTGGAATACTTATCATTATTGGAGAAAAAAACTAATGCATAATTATCACAATAAAATTTTAGTGGCTTGCTATATTGTCAATAATCTTCAGCCTTGAAATAAGGTTTCACAGTCATTTAGCCTAAATCATGATCTCAAAGCATGCCATAACTCAGTCTCTATAGCGCATGTAGCAATTACAAATCCTTTGCAGTCTTCTAAGAGAAGACTCTTCCATCTAACAAATAAATGTAGCCAAAGTTGGCAAAATCTGAATATGTGTATCCAACTGCCTCAAGGTTATCAAATCTCCTAAAAGTGAGCATAAATTAGGGTCCAAACCAAAAATACATATGAAATTGATTCCATTTGCTTATATTTTAAATCACTTTTCAGATGTTGCATAAGGCTAAACTTATCCCCTTTTTGAATTGGAATGGGTGATGCCAAGCATTTGTCCATCCTAAATCTCTCAAATACTTTATTAATATAGGCTTTTTGAGACAAACTCAACACTACTTGTGATCTATCATAGAATATTTCTATTCTTATCATATATGTTACCTCACCCATTCGGTCATTTCAAAATGACTAGAGAGAATTTCCTAGTATTACATAATAAACCAAGATCATTAGCTGCAAGTAAGATCTTATAAACATACAAAACCAAAAAAATAAACTTCTTATTAACCTTAAGATATATACACTAGTCAAAGGTATGTTCTTTAAATCCAATGGAAACAATATTATCATTGAACTTAAGATACCATTGCTAGAAAGCTTTTTTAAGCCCATATATTGACTTCTTCAGATTATACACTATGTATTCCTTTCCACATCTTATAGTTGGTTTTTGGGCTAAAATTGTAATTTCAACATCAAAGTTTTCATCGTAATGTAACTTAAATTATAACATTTCAGAGCATTCAAGTTCAACCATAACATTTTCGAAACGTTTAAAATTGACTTTCGATAGATGAAAATTTTAACGAAGTTAAACTTACATCAGTCATCATTGACATGAAACCTTTTATATTTAAAAAAAGCTATTGATGGACTCTATTATCATATATAGGCTAGTGATACAATGAACCCATTAACAAATTTAAAATAATAAATTAAAACTTTTTTATTTTATTTAATTTTTAATAAATATATATAATTTATTTTTTTAAATATATTGACGGAGTTCATATGATATAATGTAGACTATACATGACAACAGAGTCTATTAATATTTTTTTAAAAATATAAAAGTGACATGTCATGGTGATATGACATTTAATTGACGAAAGTTTAAGTCTGTTTAATTTTTTATCTATCAAGGATCTATTTTGAATGTTTTGAAATCGTTAAAGTGAACTTAAACGCTCTAAAAAATTATAATTCAAGTTGAATTTTGATGAAAACTTTGAAGTTTAAATTACACTCTTTACCTTAGTTTTTGAGCATAATGTACTTTGCTTTTGACGCATCTTTTATAAATGAGGTGACTTATCCAATAAGCATAATGGAGATAGTCTTTGAATTTTATGACTATAAAAAGAATACATAAAGTTTTAAGTTTTCTTTTTCTACATAACTTAGATTATGAAATTCCATAACTCATAAAGCTAGAATTAGAGCCTAATAAGCATCTGGATCAAGTTGTACTTAGAAAAATATAATTGCTTATTTTCATAATAAAGATGTTAGTAGGATAAGGAGATAACTATTCAATAAGAGAGAGATTCTCAATAACTAATTATTGTCATGTGCTTAGCAAATGTCTACCTATCAATGGACACATTGGCTTATTAACCCAATGACTAGTCAAGATTATGTATCACAATTTTTGGCTGATGGTTCCTTGTTTGATGGAAGCTTTCAAATGTTTGCATTTATTGCTTTTGTAAGCAAATTTTGCATATATGGCTGAATCTAAAAATTTATAAAACTCACATCTTACATACACTAGTCAAGGGTATTTTCTTTAAATCCAATGGAAATAATATTAATATTGAACTTAAGATACCATTGCTGGAACGCTTTTCTAAGCTCGTATATTGACTTCTTCAGTTTATACACTATGTATTCCTTTCCAGCCTTTGTGAACCCAATGGTTGGTTTGTATAGATTCTTCCTCTAAATCTTCATTCAGGAAGGCATTTTTTACTTTCAATTAGTGCAATTCCAAATCATATTAAGCCAACAAAGCCCTAATAATTATGAGTGAATCCTTCTTAGAGACTAATGAGAACATCTCCTTATAATTAATGCCATCTTTCTAAGTAAATTCTTTAGCAACTAGTATAACTTTGTAATGTTTTAGGTTACCAAGACAGTACATTTTGGGTCTTAAAGATCCATTTACAACCAATTCTCTTATAAACTTCTCACAATTCGACAAGGTCCCAAAGACCATTATATTCCATAAATTTGAACTCATCTTTCATGGAATCAAACCACTTATCATAATTTTCATTATTTACAGCTTTTGATAAAGTGACTGGATCATTCTCAATTCCCAAGTTAATTTCAGACTCATGTAGATGTACCACATAGTCATTAGAAATTGAACATGAAGTGAATGAACATATAATAAAAGAACCATAAAAAAGCATTAATTTATTGTTCTTTATAATTATAAGGCGGTTCAATAATTTGTGAGAAGAAACTTGATTAGGTTTACAAACCACAGAGACCTGCATAGCCATAAGGACTTGCACTCCCATTTCTTGAATATCCACTTTATGTGGTATTTGACTCCTGTTAGTGTAACCATATTCAATGAACCTAAAATTCTCAGTTTCCATAATTCTTGTAATATTATTAGGACAATAAAATATAAACCCTTTAGACTTTGCTAAATAGCTAATGAAATAACCATTGACTGTTTTTGTATCCATTTTCTTTTCATATGGATTATAATGCCTAATTTCTACTTGGCAACTGCAAATATATAACTGTCTTAAACTAGATTTCCTTCTAGTACATAGTTCAAGGTATTTGGACTTGTCTTACTAGGAACCCTGTTCAATAAATACGTGACATTTTTTTAGAGCATATGTCCACAAGGAAGTGGGTAAAGATGAATTGCACATCATACTCCTAACTATATCTAACAAAGTTTTGTTATGCCTTTTTGCCACACTATTTTGTTGTGGTGCACCTAACATTGTGTATTACATGCAAGTACACGTCTTTAAGGAATTTATGTAAAGGACCAAGATTTTGACCACTTTCATTATACTTGCCATAATATTCATTACCTTTATCAAACTTGATTATCTTCACTTTTCTATCTAATTGCCTTTTAACCTTATTAATATAAACCTCTAAGGTAAAAATGGCATGAGATTTATCATATAGAAAATAGGCATATTCATAATGTGAATATTCATCTATAAAGGGGATAAAATATTTTTCTTTATTGAAATTAGGCACATCAAATGGTCCATACTCATTAGGGTGAATTATTTCAAGAAGTTGGTTGCTTCTTATCACTCCTTTCTTTGTTACATGTTTTGTTCATTTGCCTTTAATATAAGCCACAAAAATGTTAAGATTAGAAAAATCCAATTTTGGAAGTATTTGAGTCTTTACTAATCTTTCAAATCATTACTTGGAAATGTGTCTTAAATGTTTATATTGCAAATAAGTAGATCTATCATTAATCAAAATACCTTTGATGCCAATATTGGGGTTCAAAGTTGATAAAATTTTAATATAAACAACATCAAGCTTTAATTTATAAACACATTGTACCACTACCAATTATGTGGTTATGTTTGTATACACTGAAACTACCACTATTAAATTTAAATGAGTATTTAGATCTATTAAGCTTGGATAAAGAAACTAAATTCTTAGATAAACTAGGTACATAAAAAGTTTCATATAAGTCCAAATGATATTTAATGTCTGGGATTAAGTGATAAGTCTTAACAACTTATAATAGAACTTTCATTCATTGCCCATATAGACAAATATTTCATTTAATCCTGTAATTTGGGTCATAAGAAATCCCTGAAAGGTATTAGAAACATGATTTGTACAACCAGAATTAATCCACCGAGTATTAAAAGGAACTTCAAGTTGTTTCATAATATACAAAAGTACTAAGCTTACCTTTCTTCTTAAACTATGCCTTATGTTTGGAACATTCCTTTTGGAAACTCTAAACCTTCTTACAAAAATGGCATCTGCATTCATCATGTTCTTTCTTATGGATTTGAGATGATTCCCACTAACTTTTAGGGGTCCCTTCACTTTCTTCTCATGCTTCTTTTCCACCTTTCATACTAGCCCTTTGATTTTTAACATAATTAATATAGTGGATTCCCTAGTTCTTGAGTCCAGTCTTTTCTTGAACCAACATACTGTGCAAATGCATATTT
Source organism: Erythroxylum anguifugum (assembly GCA_027478595.1). Lineage (NCBI taxonomy): Eukaryota > Viridiplantae > Streptophyta > Magnoliopsida > Malpighiales > Erythroxylaceae > Erythroxylum > Erythroxylum anguifugum. Next base: position 25,607,064 of record JANIPN010000001.1, read on the forward strand.
TGTTTGTCCTTCATTGTATTATAGTTCATTTGGAAGTGTCTATACTCAAATGGTACTGAGTTCAAGATGAACTACATAAGGAAATTCTCATCCGCTTCCATTCCCAAAGACTTAAGACTTGCTGTAATGTTTGTCATCTCAATGATGTGTTCATATATAGCATGTGATCCATCAAATTTCATGTTGTTTAATGTGGCCATAAGATTCCTAACAAGAGACTTGTTAGCATTCTGAGAGCGCTCCTCTGCAAACCTAAGTAATTCCTTAACACTTTCAATTTTGGGAATAGTAGGCTTAATATTACTAGCAATTATCATCTTCATATACATTAGACTCAACATGTTTGACCTTTCCCTATTGTTAAAATGGATTTTCTCCTTACTAGTGTCAAAACATTTAAATTATTTGGTTTCTCAATCCTAAGTGCCAAATCCAAGTCCAAAACCACAAGGTAAAGTTGGATTTGTTCAATCCATTCACAAAAGCTTAGTACTTTAAACATTATAGCAAATAAGAGATTCAGTTGCAAGGCAATAGGTGCTATAGAAATTTAAATTTAAGATTAATGCTTTGAGTCATCCTATAACATGCTACACGTATTTAGGAAAAACTTCATAAATTGTATATTAATGTTCACATTTGGACAATTTATTAACATACCACATAGTACTAAAAATACTAATTTATACATAATTAGGTAGTCACAAAAACCAACTATAAATATTTACTATTTGTAGATATCTAAACATAACTAATTGTGCATATGCATTATGTACATTCATACTTATTAACTATAAAATAAACAAATTACCTTGACTGATTTCCAAAAAACAAATTCTATAGCAACGAGATTCAATTTACCAATAATATTATATTTCATTAGCATCAAATTATGAGTAATTGAACTGTGAACATAATATTTGGAATTAAAAAAAACCCAACAATCTATTCCTAGTGCCCGGTGCCTAGCGCTGATAACCAACGTTAGGATCCTAATCATATCACGGATTCTTAATTTTTTTTATTTCGTACATACAAACATTAACTCAACATTCATAATCATCAAATCCTAAGGTTCTGTATACAATTCATAAACATATGAGAAACGGAATTTAGGGGTTTCCTAAAAATATTTCAAATTAGGGCTTATAAGGTTCTCTAAATCAAAAAGATTCTACAATCAAGGAAACGTGACTTTCTTATAACGATGCTTTGATACCACCTGTAAGTAAATTTCAAAAATACATCCGGATCTTGAAATTCATGGAACTCACATTTGTACATTCATAATTATAATTCTATTACAATACAAAAATAAAGTTTTGAAATACCCTGACACGACCCACCTTTTTGGGCCGTGTTGGCACTAGGGAATGGGTAGGCTTAATGCCACCAAAACCCGTAGTAAGCCCAACTTCTACTAAAAATTCGGCATGACCCATTTATTTTTCTGATAATCCTTATCGTGTTTAATTGGTTGTAAGAAGTAAGGATCCAATCATGAAATTCTCACATACATTATCAACAACCAACATTGTTCGCAATAACACAACAAGACCATAAATGTTTTATGTATATATGGTTATGACAAACCCATGGAGCAGCTATAAGTATCTGCAAATTACATCATGTCAAATACAAAACCAAGACATTACTTGTCTGCTTATCCAAGCGAGTCTAAAAAAAGTCTTGGATTTCTCTCTTGTCT
>JANIPN010000001.1:25613508-25628865 GCA_027478595.1 Erythroxylum anguifugum
GCAGCTATATGTACACATACTCTGTTTTGTACTGTTTAAGCTGAAATGAATAAAGTTACACTTTCGATATTTTTCTTCCCCCTTTTCTTCACTTTGTTTGTGGGTCTTTTTTTTAAAAGTTAGAGTCTCCCTAAGAGTAAACAATACAATAGGTTTTGGTGGGTACTATTGCTCATGGTTCTACTTGAAAAGCTTTCACCATTATCATCTTTGGCTTTTGGTTTTGTTGTTTCTTTAGTTTTGTGACTATGCTTTAAATTTCAAGATAATAACTTTCATGGAATTTGTTGTTTATGAGTTCTGTTAATGATTGTTTCTTTTTATTTGGCACTAATTAAGGTCAAAAACAAGGAATATATGATTGAAAGGGTATCTCATATCAAATTTAGTTCAAGTATAATCTTTCCAAGGTGATTAAGCTAAAAAAGAGTAAATTTTCTACTCTTTTCTAAGTCTTTTGGTTTCTTTTTGATTTTGTATTTTGATAGTTAAGCATTGATTAATCTAGTATCATTGACATGAATGGAGGCACCATATGTTCCATATAAATGCTTGTCAGTATAATTTCTTTCAATTTATAAAAATTCATGTCTTGATTCTTGCCTAGAAGATATATAGCCAAATTAATGCAACTTAGAATTTTGTAACCATATATGAGACTTCAATTTCAAATTTTTAAGAAACCAATGAAATCATATAATTCTTATCTTCTCAAGTTTTTTACTACCATTTTATTCAACTTCAGGTGAAAAAAACTATTGGTATACCTTACAAATTGACATTAACATTAAGTTTTAGGTATATATATTATATCAAATGATATGATATACAAACTAGGCTCATTGTTAAAACATGTGAATACCATTTTGGGCAAATGACTACTATTATGAAAGAAAAGTGAAAATATCAAATTAAAATCAATTGATAAGCAAATTCATATAAAGAAGTACAAGTTAAAAAGAACTTTACTAGAGAAAAGTACATTTAAAACTACAACTAAGCACACACAATGGTCTCAATGACATCTTAGATTTTGAATATTTGATTAAGAATTGCTTCTTACTTTTTAATCATTTTCCTTGTGGTTTTTTAATCCCCTCAAGCAAGGTCCTATATGTGTTTCCTCTTAAATGTTTCTCCTCTTTTGCATGAAGGGACCGGTTTGCTCTTATAACCTACAAAATGAAAGAAAACATATCCAATTCATAACTTGAAAACACATAAACTATATATTGTAGTCCTAGAGAACTTTCAATTCTGACTCTTGCTCTAATAATTGGGATGTAATTCTAAATGTAAGCAAGATGATGGTAAGACCTTTGTTCTTACATTTAAGTTATTTCAAAGTAAAATAACAAAATGTTTTCCCACTACCTTTTATCTTCTACAAAACTTTAAGCATTTTAATATTTATATCTAAAAGAAAACTTGATATAAAAAGTAGTGCTAAATAAATGCTTTATGTTCTCACTAATAATATGCCAATGCCATGTTTCTTTTTCTTTGCCAATAACAAAATAGTACAAATAGAATTAATAATAAAAAAGTCACAAGTCCCAATTAAATTATCAAATATATTAATTAGCTATCATACTATTTAAAATAATTATAAGACTATATAAGTTACTTTGGCTATATTTCTATTATAAGTTCCTAAGAAAAAACATTTCCTTTCATAATAGCAATAACATATTAGTTAATTGCCTATGTTTTTTTTTCCCAAATTGTAGAACTGCTAGTGAAGTAATTAGATTTACATATAATTAAAGAAAAAATCAAAATTGATAAGTTTACTAGTACTGGGAAACTTCATATATACTTCTCTTAGACAATTTACTAGCAATTCTAATTGGCCTATTATATTATAATGATATTTTTCCAACTATGTATTTAGGCATTGTAAATTGTCATGAGATTATCAAAATTTTGAATTTGTATTAATTTGGTTTCTTTGACACTTATATATGTAGTTGGTCGTCATAGTTTCATTGTTCAAAGTACAAGTTCAAGTATGTATACTAGTGTTACTTCAGATAATGGTTTGTAATTTTGTAAAATTATGTTGAATCTTGTTGTATGAGTAGACCATTAAATGAAAATTAAAATATATATTCTTTACCATATTGTATACATTTCTTTGTTGTTTTACTAATAAGATTAAATTGTCTTATCAAAACTGATTTAACACCTCAAATTCAAGTTAAGATTATTAGTAGTGTATTATATCCTTTTCTACATTTAGGAAAGTATAATATAAAGTAAAATTTTTTTTTATGATTTTTGATGAATAGTAAGTCATCCATGGACTAGGGCGATAGGCATTGGATGATGTTTCTTTGATATTGTGATGAATATATGAGTGTAGTTGATTGTTTTCTTAAAAAGTTTTTTTAAGATGGATATTAGGAATGAAATTTCTTGTCCATTCAAGAAGTGTTGTAAATATTAGTATTATATAAGAAATATTGCACACAAACATTTAATCACTAATGTATTTGCTTCGAGAAATAATGGTTCATAATTTAATGGGGAGGGATCAATTAATGCATGTATGTGGATGATAATAATGAATTTGATGGAAGGTCTATGCACGAAAACATAGTTAGATCACTACGTGAAACCTTTAGAGATACAGATGAAGGTACCAACAATTGTGACGGATTTAGTAATGGTCTGAATATTAATACTAAAAAGTTATTTAGGATAGTAAGGAAGGAAAAAAAGAGTTATATCTTAATTGTCAAAGTTTTTCTAAACTTTCTTTCACCTTCGACTATAAAATTTTAAGTATACCCTTGGCCTTAGTAAGCATCATATATTAATCTCATGCAGATGCTTAAAGAGGCCTTTCCCAATGCAAAGATTCCTAAATCTTTAATGCAACAAAGAAACTTATTAAGGATATAAGGCTTCACTATGAAAAGGTAAATGCATGTCCCAATGATTGTGCTTTGTATTGGGGCAATGATGAGAAAGCAAACGACTATAAAGTGTATGGTGTATTTACATGGAAATAAAGTTATAGTAGTGAGGATAAAGGAGCTTATCATATAACTGAAAAAGTGAGGCAAACTCTAGCCAAGGTATTTATATATTTTCCATTAATATCAAGGTTACAACATCTTTACATATATCTAAAGTTAGCTAAATTAATGAAATGGAGTCATAGGGGGATCTTAAAGATGATTATTTAAGGCATCCTGTCGATGGCCAAGCTTTGAAAGACTTTAACTTATTGTGTCCTAATTTTGCATGAGATGTTCATATGTCATATTAGCTCTTGCCAATGATGGATTTAATCCATTTCATACAATCAGTGTTTCATATATTATATGGCCCATAATCTTATTAAGTTATAATTCAGCACCATAGATATTTATAAAATATAAAAAATTGATTGCCTTTAATTTTACCTTGCTACAAAGGATATTGATGTTTTTCTGCAGTCATTAATTAAAAAGTTGATAAATTTATGGGAGTTTGGGGTAGAGACATATGATGCTTCAGCTAACCAATCATTTAACATGTGTGCGGCCTTGTTATGGATAATTAGTGAGTTTTTATAATATATAATGTTATTTGGATAAAGTACAAAGAGAAATTCAGGATGCACTAATTATCATTATAAAACTTGCTCTTAATATTTAAATCGTAGTAGAAATACATGTTATCTCTATCATAGAAGACTTTTGGATAGAAATCATCCTTATAGGTATGATAAGAGATCCTTCAATGGTGATATAGAGTTGGGAGAATCACCAATTCCTTTTTTTTAGATTTGATGTGTTAGAGCATATTAATGGGTATTATATTGTGTTTGGGACAGGAAAAAGGCAAAAAAAAAAAAAACACCAAGTGATAATCCTTGAAGGAAAAAGTCTACATTTTTTTGAATTACCTTACTAGAAGCATAAACTTGTATAATAAGGATATGATGCACATAAAAAAAATGTATCTGACAATGTTTTTGGCACTTTGTTGAGAATCTGGACACGTCAAAAGATGATCTTCATACGTTGTTGGATTTGAGTAAAATGAGGATTAAAAAAGATCTACAGCCTACCAAAGTATATTACTCTCATATATCACTAGATCGAGCTTGCTTTTATATATAACCTCGAAAGAGAAAGAAATCCTTTATTCAATTTGAATAATGTGAAACTATCGAAAGGTTGCACTTCAAATATTGAATAACGTATTGATGTTAGTAAGATAACAATATTAGGATACAAAAGTCATGATGCTCAACATTATTATGCAACACTTACTCTAATTTGTTTTAAGGAAAACACTACCAAAAATAGTTGTAATTGTTTTGAGTTGGCTAGGTGTTTTTTTTCAAAGTAGTAAAGTTATTAAGCCAAGGGATCTTGAGTATTTAGAAAAAGAAATTATGGAAGTACTATTCAATTTGAAGTAACCTTTCTTCCTTATTTCTTTGACATCATAGTCCATTTTCCTATTCAATTACCAAAACAAATCAAAGTTGATGGATTAGTGCATTTTCACTCTGTATACCTTGTTAAGAGGTATTTAGGTTGGTTAAAAAGATTTGTTCACAATAAAAGCCAACCAGAGGGGTATATAGCAGAAGGATATTTAGCTAAAGAGTGTAAAAAAATTTGTTGCCTTTATATACGTCATGAGGTGAGAAAAAAGATATAATAGATATATAGAAGACAATGACAATGCAAATGTTATTAAAGTATCATCTTCATTTTTTTAAAGGTTAGGCATCTTGTTGGTGAGAAAGGAAAGGGGAAAGACAAAGCAGTCAATATATATTTAAATATATTACTATAAGCTCATCGATACATTTTATTTAATTCAAATGATAAAGAAGTTGCGAAGTATGTTAAGTAAAATACAAACACATCATTTATCCATCTCAAGATCAATTTATTATTTGATTAACCTATATCATTTCTTTTAGGAAGCATCATAATTTAAAAGAGATAAGCAGTAAAATAAGCTGATGGGAAAAGGAAAAAGATCATTACAATGAGTTTCCACATTGGTTACAAGATAAGTTAACATCTTGTAATGATTCCCCAAATCGTATTTGTTGGTTGTCCAAAAGCTCCAATATTGTGGCAAAGAAGCATTCAAGTTATGTTATTGATAGGTGATAATTAAATCGTGTTTTATCATGATTTAAAGAACATTTAGCTTTTTTCTAGTGATTTATATAGGATTTGGTACTTAATTTGGTTTATATTTTGTTTACAAACATTTTCTAGCTCTCTAATGAAGAATAAATGAATTTGCAAGTTTGAGTTGATTTGGAAAGATATTAGGATAATTTTAAAGGAAAGAATTAGAATAGGGCACTAATATAGGGTATATTGGAGTTGTATTATGGAACAGGGGACCGACATGTAGGTGTGTTGAGTTTATATTATAGAACAAGGGATTAGCAAAGGGGCAAATAGACTTTATGTTTAACTCATGATCAACTTTGTTCCATTATGTTCTTTTCATATTTTTGGCCAAAGCAATATGGGACCAATACGAGGTTATATTATACCCATATTAATGGTGATTTTTATTTTAAAAAAGCCAAGAGGCATGTAAAGCAACGTAGGACTAACATAGAATTGTGTTTGGCACAAGACTTCAAGTTATATAAAATAAAGGAAGGAAAAAGAGAAGGGAAAAAGGGAGAGACATCTAGAAGGAGAAAAAGTCAATCCTAAGGGTAAAGAGACTTAAGAGAACATCAAGGAGAAGCAATATTGGAGGAAAGGAAGATTCCAACAAGATCAATCAATAAGGATCAAGATTTAAGAACCATGAGCTCATTCTTATCTCTTTTTTTATTATTATTTGTGAATTTTCTTTGTTTTGCTATGAATTAAATTGAGATATAGATTTATGTGTGATTATACTTAGAATTATGTTTTGAGTTGATTTTTTAATAAAAGATTATAGTTTTCGTGATATTTATTATTGTTTTATAATTGATTAAATTGAATGAATAAAATGTTGAAGATTTGATAATTTGATTCATACAATTGAGATTAGATAAATGAAATGTATGGTTAGATCAAAATATGGGTAAAGAGGGTTAAACATGATTTACTAGAGAGAGAACCGCAATAATTTCTTAAGTTAGGGTAAAACTTATCATGAGAATTAATAAAACAAATCTATGCATTCTTATATTGTTTTGGTTTGAAAGAGATTTCAACTAGTTAGAAAGATATTTCAACTAATTTGATTTAGGAATAGGGTTTTTGTTCCTTTAGAGAGAGAATAATCTAGATTATAAATTATTATTATTCCAAAAAATAGAATTGTAAAGTCAAGCATATAAACTTCTAGGGGATTCTGCATCTAGTTCCTATTTTTCTATTAAATGTTTACCCTTATTTTTTCCTTAAATGATTAACTCTCGTTTATTGTTTAGATTAGTATTGTTTTTTTAATCAATCACTCGTTTATTTATATTTTCTACTAAAAAGGTGGTTAGTACTAGTAATCATAGTCCTTATTGGATTGAGTCGTACTTACTAGTGCTAGCTATAACTATGTTATGTGCTTATGTTTAAAACACATTGGTTATTAATAGATTTAAGTGTATGACTAAAAATGGGATGTAATGTGTAAGAGTCAAAATAATGAAGCTTCTTTAATAGTGTTAACTTTAAGTTTTGCAAGTTCTAGAGACCCCAATCTAACACTTGAAAATGTGAATTATTGTGAACACTAACTGTAGTTTTGTTCAAATGTTGTTGGTTTCAAGAGGAGAAAGATTATTATAGGCTTACTTAGGTAAACTTCAAAAAGTTATATTATATTAAGGATCCTTTGTATTGTTCGACCAAGTACATATTTTATGTAGCTAATTGTTTTGAGGAAGGTTATCATTATACGAGAAAGAAGGTACCTAGGTAAGTTTTTTTAATGTATCTTTGAATGACAATAAAGAAGTTGAAGAAACATATTGGGGAGAACAAAATGACCATGCCATTTGTTTATTCAAAAGTGATGGTGACATGGATCCTAATTAGGCTAGAGAAGATTTACCTATAGATATGGTTGATTTACCTCCAAATAACTTAAATATTAAAATAGAAAATAATGATGAAGAAGATGATTGAGACTTTGATGGCACTAACTAGGATGGGATGGATATTGATAAATAATTTCTTATAGAAGACCTTTAATTATTATTTTTCTATTAATTTTTTTCATTACTATATCTCCAAATAAAATTTACTAATCTAAATACGGTTATTAACAATAATATTTTTTATTGTTATAGGACTTTATAATGAAAAGAGAAGGGAAGAAGCAAACATGTGCAACTAAGTTGGTAGCACCATAGTCTACGGACAATTTTTTAAGAAAGTAATAGGAGAAGACTCATGCTTATGAACTAAAAGATTCACTTGACTTATCACATGGAGAGCAAGATCATTCTAAGGATAATGAAGAAAAATGTCAAATCATTGAAAAAAAACACAATTATAATTCCAATTGTTTTCCTAGAAAAGGTACTTGTTTTCTCATTTCTTTTATACAATATATGTCATTATTCTATTATTAAATTTGGTTTGCATATTATTTTTAATCCGCCTTATAATGTGAAATAATTTTTTTTCTAATTATTAATATAGACAAATAAGTTTATAATTTTTTTTCCTAGTTTCATAGTTTTATTGTCACAATTTTTAATAAAGAGGGAAGGACCAATCCTCTAAGAAGCATGATAGACCACAACTTTTATGTCCTCCAGGTAGTGTTACTGACTTTTTAAGTTGGAAAAAACAAAAGAAATTTGTTGAGGAACAATTACAAGTGGAATAATTAGGTAGAGCGGATGAAGAAGACATACATTATGAACAATTTGTTAATCAAATTTCTATAATTTTTTTTGCAGGGGAAACGACTATTCAAACATAGTTTGCTCATTTAAATGGGTAAGAACTATTGACTAAAATTGTATAATAACAATCAAAACCTTATAAAAACGTAGTAGAAGGCATAACTTCTAATCGTCTCTTGAAAATGAATGTAGTATAAGACAATGAAATGATATAAGCATAGATGTGACATAAATTGCTACTCCTTGATGCTTAGGTAGTCATATATTATGTTATTATTTAAATGATTTCTCGACTATATACTGCCATTAATAATTGGTTTAAATACAAAATTTGTAAAGAAGAAAGGAGGAAGTCTAACTTTGCTTAAGGAGGTTTATACAAGTTCTATGGAACAACACAAACTATTTTTTTCAATGTTTCTAATCAGACGATTGGTCCTATGAGAAAATGTTAAGTGAATTCACATTTTTTAAGGTATTATGACTCGTAAACAAAATCTTGCACCTTTAAATAATGTCAATTAGTGTAAAATTCTAAATGAACCTATATGAGAATTTGTTAATGTAAGAAACCATCTTACTAATATTCTGTTTAATTTGATTTATGAAATTTAAATGAATATTTATTGCATTATAAAAGATATATATTCTACTATTAAAAGATTAAAAAATTAGACTAGTGAAAATTATTAAGGATGCATGGAGAAGTTACAAATCTAGAGTAAAGAAAAAGCATTTTAAACAGTATACAACACATGTAGAAAGAATGCCCAATCGTCCCAACTATATAACAAAGGAAGTCTTTGAAGAGCTCATTGCTTGTAGGAACCACCTAGATGTGAAGGTATGATAATTATTAGTACTTTTACAAATTAGTTTCATAATATCTAATTAACATAATGATTCAATATGTAGAAAATTGATGAAATAAATATTCAAAATAGAAAATAACAAAATGAAATGCAGATAACTAGTTATATGAGTTTTACAAGTAATTATACTAAATTGATTAGTTCTTCAGTAAGTTATGATATCTATCAAGAAACTACCCAAATTTTCTAAATTATTTCAAAATTTTAATTAACAATTGTTTTTATGGATAATAAAATGAAAGAGAGGATAAAACTCTACTCTTTAATATTGAAAAGTATCCTGCAACTTATAAAAGAAAGCATGAAAAAGAGTACAAGTAATCTAAGAGAGAAACTTGTGAGTAATATTTTGTTTTGTAATAGGTTGCTACTTTCATTAAAATGCCTATATTTATTGCCCATTGCTCATTGCTTATGCTTTTGATCTTATTGTGTAGTTGTTTCATTCATATTTCCTAGATTTTATTTCAATTATGTTACTATTTTTATTATGTTCATATTGACAAAATTATTGGGAAACTAAAATGGGATCTGATTTCGGCCGTAGCAGAATAACTACAAATTTTTTTCATAAATTGGTTTCCTAAAAATCAAGATTAATTTAATTCTATAAAATGATTAATACATTACTCATAGCAAAGTTTAAATCGTAATTTGTACCTTACTGTGAAGCTTGATGATGTCTTGTCGTATCCCTCAAATTGTTTTTGAAATCAATTTGTCTCAACCACCATAGCCACACAAGTGTCCAGCCTCTAACGATATCTATATAATGGGTTGAGAGAACTCTATAACTCTTACAAAGAGGGTTAAGCAAGAAGTGCTTAAGCCTATTTATAATAGGTTTTGGACATTTTAATAATTTAATTAAAATTAAATTCTAATTTCAATTAAACCTTAATTAATTCTAATTAAATATCAATTAAGCCCAAATTAGATTCAATATCTCATATTGACCCTTATTAAATATCTCATATTTAACTATAAAGTTTCTAAAACTTTACAATCAAGTTCAACCTGATTAAAATAACTTTGTTCTCTTCAACCCATTCTTTATGTGAGACCTATTAGGTTATCAAATATGTTGGTAATGATTATAAATTATAATTAAAATTCATAATTAGAATTAGATAAATTAAAATTCCTTTTAATTTTTTTAAATCTCCAATTAAATAATTTATAATCATAGATCAGGATTGGCGCCTAACAACGCATCATAACCACCCAAATATTTAAGAATGTCAAAGTGATTTTGACTAACCTTTTCGTGCATTATTTTTTCGTATAATTCAATCGTTTCATCATACAATGTTCCGATTCAATATAGAACATAAAATTAATGTCTACTCTATTTTGATTCCAATCATATTAGTTCTTTGTTATTAGCTATCGATTTAATTAATGACATTTGTAAACTGTTTACAAAGCATCATTCCACCTTGGCAAAGGATTTCCTGAATCAATAATAATAGATAATAACGGAAGATTCTCCCTAATTACTTTAGGGTGATGAATCATATCTTAATCACACAACTACCTCTATATAGTTTAAACTACATCCAATGACTACCAATTGAACCACCCATAATTAAATAGGTCATAAGTAGTATCAAAACATAACAATCCCTATACAAGATAACTTGGGACACCTCAAGTTAAAGAATCACTTATACAATCATCACAATGAGAATTTCATAGACATACAAGTAATGTTCCAAATGGATTTCTCATATCTGGTCTGTTCAGTGAAATTGTTCTCCAATAAGCACCCACACGTTTCTTTAAATATCTCCATACTTTATCTTATAAGATCGACTACTTCCTTCATAAGGAAAAACATAATATCTACTAGTCTTTTTACATTTTATTAATGTCCATTCTTAATAGAATAATGACTAGGAACAATTTAAGAATAATACATAAATGTAATATGAACCTCATAATTATAATCTCATAATTTCATTTGCAATGTATAATTATCTCATGAACTTTATCCTATACATCTAAAAATGTACAAAATGAAGAATATCTTTAAATAATTGTCATTAAACTACAACCAAACCTACTGGTTGTAGGGCATAAACCAACAAGAATGAGTTATTTCTAGTATAACTGGAAAGACTGTAGGTTTCTTATAATTATATATGGTGTTTGCTCTTCATTAGTGTGACTAGAAGTTTATTTGTTTCCTATTTCAAATATATATGTTTTCATTATGGTTTATTTACCATAAACCTATAATCATACTCATCATGGTTAATTTTGATTGAAGAATTAACATATTACTTTTCTTTTATAGGTTCGAATTGAAGAAGGAAAAAAAGAAAATAATAATCAAAAGTTTAATGAAGTTGTGGCTAATATGGGAGTGATAAGGCTTGGATGTAATAAACTATTTAGAAGAGGTGTGAAATCATCTAGCATGAAAGAAAATAATATGGCAAGGCCTTGTAAAAATTTCTTAATCAATATCTATAGTCCATCAAGCTTACATTGGAAGAAGAGATGAACTAGAAAGCAAAAGATAAAAAGGAGAGAATGAGAAAGCAATTAGAACAAAAGAAAGTCGAACACTTAAAAGTGAAAAATAATTAGAACAAGATAAAGCAGGTAGAGAAGAAATGAAGCAACAATTTTTCTCTCTCATTTAACCTTAGCTTGTGTAAGCTAGCACTACTAACAAAGACACGCATTTTAAATTGATTGCACCTAGTCAATCAAGAAGGGAATATTATATTCCTCCAAATCTTACATATCAACATAAGAAATATTAGGTGATAAAGTTCCTTATTTCACTCATGTTGTACATCATCTTGTTATCTTTTTTATTGAGATTAATTGTAAATTATTTTTTTTGTTTTCCCATTTGCAAATATCTAAATAATTGTTTGGAGGTTGCTCAATGTATTGATATACTAATGGAAGGAAACTTTTACACTTGGCCGAATAAGTAAGCAGGACATTACTTGATAAGGAAGAAGTTGGACAGAAGTGTAGCAAACCTACTATGAATGAGCCTATTTCCCAATTGCAACTGGAGGTTTGCTAGCAATCACTTATCCGATCATACTCCTATTATCACTGCATTAGAATTAGAGAGAATTATTCATCCTTTTTGCTTCAATGGCCTTCTGATGCAACTTGAAGGGTTTGAAGAAGGAAATTTGGGCTGCTTTGAGAGCGTACATCCATGGAACCAAGCAATTCATATACTCGAAGAAAATGCAATTAATTAAGCAAGAGATGAAGACTCTATACAATGCCAGTATTGGCAACACTCATTATCTGGTCAACACAGCTAGGAAAGCCTTAATTAGAAACCATCTAACAACTACAATATAACAATCCTGGATATCAACAACTTTAAATAATGGAAAGGGGTGTGTTACACATTTTTATACTCTCAAGCCTTATTATTTGACTACTCATTGTCAAAACAAAGAGCAAGACTAGAGTGGATAAAGCATGGGGACTGCAACTCATCAGTCTTCTAAAAAGTTATTGTGTGATGAAAGGCTAGAAACTGAGTGATATCTTTAATTGACAACAACATCACCCTTGACTCTCAGACACAACTTTTATAAAGGGCCTATGATTACTTTAGCATGATTATGAGTGTGCCCATGGAAATGCAATCTTCCATGTTGTTGCTTAAATAGATTCTGAACAACACCATTTCTCCAGACGAGGCAAACCAACTAGTAAAACATGTAACTATACAAGAAATCAAGGAGGCGTTTGGAGCTCTTCACCCTCACAAAGCCCCTGGCCCTAACGACTTTAACGTTAATTTTTTTAAAGAAACGTGGGCTCTTACTAGAAATATGGTTTTTGGAAGCAGTTATGAAATTCTTTGCTAATGGTTCCCTTCTCAAAGAAATCAACAAGACCTTCATTACCCTTGTCCCAAAGAGTGGGGAGGTGACCAGCTTTGCAAACTTTAGATCGATTGCTTGTTGCAACTCCTTGTACAAGTTCATCTCTAAACTTATTGTGAACAGGGTCAAAGGCATACTATACAAGCACATCAGTCACACTTAAGGTGCTGGCATACTAGGTAGAATAATTGGGGATAACATCCTACTACTTCAAGAGCTCATTGCTAACTACTCAAAGGAGAAAAGCAAGCCCAACTGTTGCATCAAGATTGATCTTCGGAAAGCTTATGATAATGTTGATTGGACATTTATCTCTCATGTCTTGAAAGCCATAGAATTTCTTGGCATTTTCATAAAGTGGATTGAAGAATGCCTTACAACCTCTTCCCATAGCATGCTGATGAACGAGCAACCTACTAGTTTTTGTCAAAGCACCAAAGGGATCTGACAAGGGGACCCGTTATCTCCTTACTTATTTGCATTAGTAATGTAAACACTCCATAAAATCATTAAGCACGCTGTGAATCAGGCGAAAGCCTTCAAATACTAGTCCAAGTGTAGCAGATTCAAACTAACCAATCTTTGTTTTGTAGATGACTTGTTACTTCTCTCGAAAGCTGATACCACCTCAGTCACAATCTTTATGAAAGCTCTAAAAATCTTCTAAAGAGTCTCAGGTCTACAAATAAACTGTTCCAAAAGTAGTATCTTTTTGTCCAAAAGTGCAGCCCCTCGACAATCATGGATCACTTCTTTAACGGGTATTCAAGTACAAACCTTTCCAGTGAAATACTTAGGCATTCCCATCTCTCCTCTTAAGCTGAAAGCTAGCAATTATGATGAGTTATTAGATAAAATACAAACCAGAATGTCATCATGGAGCTCTAAACACCTATTATGTGTAACACGGGCTCAACTCATCAACTCTGTCCTCAACTCTTTCAACATGTAGTGGGCAACCCACGTGGCTTTGCCAGCTTTTATTCTGAAAGCTATTGACAAACTATTCGATAATTTCTTATGGACAGGAAATCAGGAAACAAATCACAAGACCTTGGTGAAATGGAAAGAATCATATACTCCTAGAGATCGTGGAGTCTAGGAATTAAATCCATCAAGCTCATGAACTCCACGATACTTACTAAAAGACTGTGGAGGCTAATGGATGATAAACAATCTTTATGGTGTAAATGGATTCACCATTACTTCATCAAAACTTAAAGCCTATGGTCTTTAAAGTGTTCCCGTATGCAATTTACCTCACTTAAGGCCATCCTAAAACTAAGAGGCCAGCACCAAACATACTTCATTGTACTTATAGGTGATGGAAACTCCACTAATTTCTGGTATGAAAACTAGCTTTAGGTAGGACTTTTGATCAATCATAATGGAGCTGAACTGCTTAAGAGTTCATTACCTTTAGAAATCACAGTAGCTGAAGCTTTGCAACATAAAGGAATTATCGAGAGAGCTACTATCCCCACATCTCTACCTCTTGAAATTTGTGGCGTGTACTGCAACACTGAACCAAATAATCATATTTGGAAGCACACGACTGATGGTAGGTTCTCCAACAACTCTTTCACAGAATTATTCTTTAAACATCTTCCTAGGTTGGCATGAACTAAAGACACATGGGCTAACTACCCTCTTGCATCATTCACTTTATGGCCTGCAATGAAAGGAAAATTAAAAACAGTGGACAAACTGGCCAAATACACCCATCTTCCCAATTGGTGTTGTCTATGCAGATAAGCAGAAGAAACAGGTAAACACTTATTCTTCGATTGTGATTTTATCAGCAATATATGGTTAGAGATCTGCTACAGGTGCCTGGCAAGTGGAGTAATTACCAAACTGGAAAATCTACACACAATACGGCCAAAATACAGAAATAGCACAACGTACAATTGTTTTTGGATTTCCTTATCTTCGATAATCATTGCGATATGGGATAAGAGAAATCCAAGAACATTTCAAGACCAAATCACCTCCCAAGAGCAACTCTACGTTTAAATACTATATCATATTCGCCTACAAATATGCGCACAAAAACAGACATTATCGCATGGTTCCTATCTATTCCAATACTAGAATGTCTGACAAAATCCAACAATGGCATCTCCCAATAAGAGAGATACGTAATGTGACACATTAGCCACAGTCTCTAGTGTACAAGTCAGGGATGATCCAGGTACACAGCTCCTGCCTCCTAGTTGCTGCTACAGCAAATCAAGCACACAACTTGCCTTCAAACTTGGACTGCCAGATTAAACAAAGATGAAGGGATCTCACATATGCAGATCGAGTTTGAAGCTCTTTCGCAATTGACTATATTGTAGTTAAATACTTTGGCTGACTTATCTTTAGTATTGTAAGACTTCTTGATTTGCGTCCAAGGCTTAATTCATTCAAAATTTTAAAAAAATATATATTGCACCTGATGTGAATTGAAAAGTTTATGCCTTTTGATTGTTCATAAAAAAAAATTGTAGCATTGTGTTGTTAGTTTTTGAACTACATTAATTATCTTGATTAAATAAAGGCCACAATAAAGTAGATGGTATTTCATTCTTTAGATATATAAACACATTATAATTAGCACAGTTGTTTTAGAATAATTCTAATAAACTTATTGTTTCCTTTTATAAGAAAGTAATGATTAGGAGTGAATAAGGAGGTACTTAGTGGAGGATTTTAGTGTGTGTTTGGTTCAGCTTTTGGAGACTCCAAAAGCACTTTTTCCCACCGCAAAAGCTATTTTAAGGAAAAAATG
>JANIPN010000001.1:25673210-25684315 GCA_027478595.1 Erythroxylum anguifugum
GAAGCAGGAAAAAATAAACCCTTAGAAGGGCAACCCTTCAAATATCTCAACAGATGCATAGCAGCATCCCAATGAGCTTGACATGGAGTAGTCACAAACTGACTCAATTGCTGAACTGCAAAAGTGATATCAGGACGAGTAAAGCCCAAATATAACAACTGATCAACCAACCTACGGTATTGTCCCATATCCTCCAAGAGATTTCCAGAATCAGCTGAGAACTTCAAGCCCTTAGGCAATGGGGTAAACACTGGTTTGGCACCAGTCAAACCAGCATCAGTCAACAAATCAAGCACATACTTGCGTTGATTCACATACAAACCAGTGGAAAACCCCTTATGAGATTTTATATGGTTATCCTCCTAATTATGATCATATGAAATCTTTTGGTTGTTTATGCTTTGCTACAAATGTTAAGCCTCAAAAGGATAAGTTTGATCCGAGAGCATCCAAATGTGTTTTCTTAGGATATAGTGCCGGACAAAAAGGATACAAGTTATTTGATATCACTTCTGATTCTTTTCTAGTTAGTAAGTATTTACTAATGACTTACTAAATACTTAACAACGACGAGCAGAAGAAAGAAGACGGCTAATGGTACAGAGAAACAGAAAAGACACTAGCAAAAGAAAGAAGACGGCTAATGGTACAGAGAAGCAGAGAAGACACTATTTTGGTGAGGTATTCTTTACGTAACTGACGGGAAGTGGGGAAAAAAGAGCTTTCCAAAAAAGCTAAAATTTGGGCTTTTTTGAAAAGCTTCAAATTTTAGTTCTTGAAAAAGCTGTATTTTAGCTTTTTCAAAAATTGTTTCTACTTCAAGAGTGCTTTTGAAATATGCAGCCAAACACTCACTTTTTCCTAAAAACAACTTTTGCGGTAGAAAAAAGTACTTTTGAAGTCTCCAAAAGCTGAACCAAACAGGGGCTTAGTCAAGGACTAGTTGGACTTGGTTCTCATAAATTCACTTGTTACATCTATTTTACCATTTTTATCTTGTTTAATTAATTATTGACTAATTCATTTTTGATTTAGTACTAGACTATTATGTTATTATGAATCATCTTTTTTCTTTTCCTTTTCCACTCTGTAATATTGTATTATTTTCTAAAGTGGGTATCATGAACATGTTGACAAAAGTTGCTTCAGCTTTATGATGATGAAGAATTTAAGAGTCCAGATGTTGTTCTTTTCAAAGCTTTCTCCTTTCAATTTGTCAATTGATACAACTTTGAAGATAGTCCCTAGGTTAGAATTAGTTCTGTATTTGACATTTTCATATCATCATGTCAAAATGAAAATTTAACTCTTTAATATAACAGTTTATAAAATACTTTTAACAATTTTAAAAACTTACCAATATTATCTCTTACAAATTTGTCAATTTTTCCATATAGTAACCTTGTCAAGTGATAATCTTTTGCATTTAATAAGTGTAATGTACAATCTTATGATGTTCTTTTGAGCATCAATAGGTGGATGCACATAAACATGAATGAGTTAATTTACCTATTCATTTTGACACTCAAATGAAAGTTAAGATTTTCCTATTCAACCTTTATTTATATCTTATTTAGAGAAAGTAAACAACATCTAATCCATTCCTTTGAATTTAGCCCTCCATCATTTAGATGATTCATAATTAGGTACAAAGAAAAGAATAAAAAGGGAGATGATAGAGAGTTGCAACATTGGTACATATGTGATTAATTACTACGCTAAGGAATGACTTATTTTATAGTAGTTTATCTAATTATTCATCTTATGATTACTTTTTTAGTTATCTTAGCTATAACTATATGAAAAGATTTTCAAATGGGTTGTTAGGTTTTATGGATTTGATGAAGAATAGAAGCAAGTATGCATGTTAGGTATGGTACAAGTACATAAGAATAATAAGCAATCAAGTTCTGGAAGATAGCTAGAAATGTATAAATGAATTGATTTCATAGAAAGGTATGCATATAGAATGTTGATCAATTTATGTCGTACGTATCTTCTTCTTTTGATGCAAGTTAAAAGGATGTTGTTTTGCTTATGGTAATTAAGATACCTACTTTCATCAAATTATAAACTAATAATGGAAGTTGTGATGTTGATCACTTGTTGATTGGAAATAAAAAGTCTAAAGCCCAACTGTGATATATCTTTTACGCCATTACTAGTACTTATGTCTTTAAATCTTGATGCATAATGTTTCAGTGTCTATTTAACATATCCATCTCAAGTTACCTTAGTATGAATGGAAGCGCTTTTTGAGTTCTTTCAAACTTTACTCTCAAATGATTCAGAAGCAAGATGATTTTTCACTTTGCAGATAATGAGTCTTTACTGTATTTAAATATTTGTTTGACCTGAAAAGAGGTGAGATCATTAACTTCTTAAATAATTTTCTATTCTAACAAAAGAGAAGATATTTTAGACTTTCTTTTATTTAAGTTGGATGTTAGCATATTAGAGCTTGGATGTTTGCATATTTTGTTCAATGATTTTGAGTTTCAGTAATACATGTTACACACCCATTGCAAGTCTAAAAAAATTGGGGCTATCTATTTCGTCTTAGTAATTTTATAGTCGAACATTTAACTCTACAGTTAGCAAAGTTATAAGTACAATTATCTTGAGGTCATCATGTGATATGAGGTCTTATAATTGATTGTTTCTCGAGAGTTCTATTGTGCTTATTAACAATGATGATATTAATACTATAATTACAAATGCAGTCTACAGGAGGTGTTAAAGCTCATAATAACGAAAGCATATGTTGATTCAAATCTTACAGTTCTTGCTTCTGAATTTGGAGGTATGTTTATGACACGACCCTCCTTTTTGGACCGTGTTGGCACTAGAGAATGGGTAGGCTTAATGCCACTAAAACTCGTAGTAAGCCTAACTTTTCTATATTTTACTGAAAATCTGGCATGGCCCATTCATTTGTCTGATTAATCCTTGTACTTGCTTAATAGTTTTGAAAGTAATAAGGATCTCAATCTGCAATTCTAACATACGTTATCTACTTATAATCTACCAATCTATGATCATCTCATCTCATCAACTAACATCATTCTCAATAACATATCATATCCATACATGTATCATGTACATAAGATTATGACAAACCATGGAGCAAAGACGGCTAAAAAATGATGTAATTTGGATTTATTGTAATTTTTATAAGGCTGTCCTATTTCTGTTCTTTTCTGTGTCACTAAGGTTAGTAACACCATTCACTTATTTAGCCATATCTCGCAAAATACTCATCCAATTAACTTTCCCTTTGTACAAAATTAGATAACATATTTTCAAGCATTTCTTAGTGAGAACTCATCATCCAATTTTGACTCTAAAGTTCTCAAACAATTAACTTTCATTTCGTGTTTCAATCCCGTTGGTATTTTGAACCTGTTTCAATTCAGGACCTATCTCATTTGTTTGGCTCACCCTACATTCGTAAAAAAATTCAGGGATACAGTAGACACCTGTATCTACAACTTCTAAGTTTTGAGTTTCTCCAAATTCACACATTAAATAGCTCAAAAAAATGTATAAGCAGGACCTACGAATCTGTCTCTTTTGGCAGCTTGAACTCCAAAACCCTATGTTTTGATTTAGCCCCAATTCACCATAAAAATGAAAATTTCCTCATGTTAATTTGTCATTAAACATCAAAGAATAAGAATCCATCATCAAAATTATCAAACCCACAAATTTCATCAAATGGGTTTCATAGCCATGGAAAAACAGTGAGAAACTAAATTCCAATCGGTAAAATCAAGTGTTGGGATTGAGGCTTACCGTTTTGTATTGACTGATTGGCTTGATTCTCCTTCACATTTTTACAAAGCTTGAAAAACTTGGAAGAAAGCTTCCATGGTGAATTCTCGTAAGTGAGGGAGGAGGAGGAAGACAAGTTTTTGTCTTATTTGTAGTTAGCTTCTTTTATAAGCCACTTTGTTCATTATTTACAAAAAAGCCCCTCTGGTACTGGTTCTTTAAAATCCGCTCATACAATTTCCTGTGACAGCTGAAAAAGTGTCAAACACCATTAATTTGATGTCACCAAAAATTATTATTTACTGCCCTAGTTTTAATGACATTAATCTCAAATACCGATTTTTTTGGTGTATCGGGTAAATTAGATACCGAGTGTTACAATTTAAAACTTACTGCTTGAATCCTTGTGAAAGTCTAACTAAAATATTAGATACATGGTTAGACACTTTACTAACCTCATTTCAAACTAGTTTTAGATCACCATTAAAAGTATATGCAGATAATTGCACTAAGTTTATTAATCATCAAACGACTGAAATTTTTATCAAGTGCTATAGGAATTTTACATCAAGTAGTATTCCTTATCACCTCAACAAAAAGGACTGGTTGAAATAAAACATAGGCAATATTTGGATGTTGATAGAGCCTTGAGATTTTACATAATAAGAAACTTGCTTTATGTTAGAAATAAGTTTAAAACTTCTTCAATTTAAAATTTAAGTAATGTAACCCAACATATTACATATACAACCTGCTTTAGATATGTATATAATCATAATGACATTTTAGCACATATTTTGAAGTGGCTTTCACGTTCTTGCTCTATAAAAATGAATATACCTATGAGTATTGGAGATGGGTCATGCTTCCTATTCTAAGCTAGCTCATATTTTTAACTACAAAACCTTATGTTTTCATATATCTTATTACAGGGTTTGTCATAGTTTACTAACCAATTGCAATCTTTGGTAGAATTCAAACTTGGTATGATAATTTTGGTTTACAATTATGTTATTTACAACTTAAATTGTATTTAGTAATTTAGTAACTTACTTGTAATTGTATAGCTACATAAACAAAAGTTGGACGATGTAGATGATGGAATTGGAGAAATGCTAGAGAATGTGGGAAATTATATGGAGATTATGAATCATAATAACTTTCTTAATACAATTGGTAGAATTACATAAGAGAATTTTTGGAAGTTATTGAAAGTAGCTCAAAAAGAATTATATTAGGGATGCTCTAATTTCTCACAGTTATCTTTTGTTGTCAAGTTGTTGCATTTGAATGTATATAATAGTTAAAGTAACAAATATTTTGACATGTTGGTTGAGTTATTTATTGATGCATTATTGGTTGTCCATAAATTGCTGAAATCTTACTATGAAGCAAAAAAATGTTAAGAGATTAGATTAAGATATATATCAATGCATGTTTTTAAGTATGAATTTGCTATCTTTTAGCAGGACATTGTGTTAGCTCAAGGTTTATGTTTAATGATTTTGATGGTAACTTCATAATATTTCAAAATTGAAATTGGATTTGTTTCCTTTTAATGTTAACAGGTTAATTCTCAAAAGGAAATAAAATCATAAAAAATATGTTTCCTTTCTTGTAGGAACCTTCTTTATGAACTTACCTTATTGTAAATGGTTTATCCGGAAGGATCATACTAATTAGAAGTCTTATATTAGCCCCGTGATTACTGAAAGATTTTTAGTGAATATGACATCGAAGTTATTAAATTTAAATCCATCCAGTTAACTAAAAAGTCAAGTGAAGCAACGGTTAGTTGAAGAAATTGACTATTTAAAGAAGAGCAACAACACTTGTGAAAAAAATGAACATACACAGACTTTCGAAACATCTTAGTAGCATATTTATTCTTGAGATTCATATCATTTTTATTGCAACTTAGAAAGTGAAATCACTCTATCAAGAGAGAAATTGTTATTTAAGAACTTACTTTTGATTTTACATTTTATTCTTCTGTAAGCTTTTAGAAGCTTGTTACATACTTCAATTGTGAAAGGTTAAAGAACCTTGAAAAATATGTAATCGTGAACTTTAAGAGGCTCGTCAAATTACTACTTGGTTTTTATAGTGAAACACTAAAGTTGTCTACTTAAAGACTAGACGTAGGCTTAGGTTGTAAGCTGAACAAGTATAAATCGATTGCGTCCTACTCTTAACTTTTAAATTTTCACATTATATTGTGTGTGTTTATTTCAGCAAGAGGCTCCTTCATTTTATAACAGGCTCCTTTTGTTTTGAATTTGTAAGAGGTTCTTTTCAGTTTTAATAGGTGCCTTTTATTTTAAATTATTTTTAACAGAACTTTTCGTTTAGTAGGCTCTTGTCGTTTAACAAGCTTTTACCGCTTAACAGGCTTCTTTCATTTAAATAGGATCCTATTGCACAATAAGCTCCTACTGTTTTAATTATAGATAGGCTCCTGTCATTTCTTTTTAAACTGAAAGTAACGGGTAAAATTTTTTAAGTCACACACAATTCACCCTCCTCTTGCGTGTGTTTGCTTTATCACATTAAATATCTTCCAAATTTTCATATTTATGGTACATCAAGGTGGCAACTGGATGATGGAAAAGGAAAAAATACCCCCATAAAATCTTAAAGTACTTCCCTATTAAACCACAACTACAAAGGTTTTTTACGTTAACAAAAGCAGCCATAGATATGGGGTGGAATAAAAAGAAACTCCTTGATGATAACATTAGGCGTCATCCAGTAGACTCAACGACATAGAAACACTTTGATAGGAAGTTTCCATGGTTTGTAAAGGATTATCATAATGTTTGACTCCGGTTATCCTCTTATGGATTTAATCCATTTAGTAAAATAAGTACTTCTTATAAAATGTGGCTGGTAATTCTTGTGCCATACAATTTACTCTCATGGAAGTGTATGAAGGATCCTTTTTTGTTATTACATTTACTTATTCCAGAACCTACTACCCCTAGTAAGGATATCAATGTATACACGCAACTACTAAATGATGGTTTAAAACATCTATAGAAGGATGGAATAGAAACTTATGATGTTGTTGAAGGTGAAAATTTTAAAATGCATGCGGCTATTTCATGGACTATAAAAGATTTTCCATCTTATGGAAATTTGTTTAGAAGGAGTACTAAAGGGTATATGGTATGTCCTGTGTGTAACCATGAAACTTATTCAATGAGGCTATGAAGTAAAATATGTTATATGAGACATCATCATTACTTTAAACATGGGCATAGATGGCAAAGAAGCAAATTGATTAATGACAAAGTTCATTGTGAAGCTCATTTACACTTATCAAGTGATGATATGCTTGATCAACTATCACATTTGCAAGAGTTTACACCTGAAAAACTCCCAAGTAATAGAAAGCGAAAGTGAAATTTTCTTGAACTTAACTGGAATAAAAAGGCATATTTTTCAATTTGTCATATTGGAGGCATTTACTGTTGAACAATTGTAAGGAAGAAGATTTATATATGGATTATGTACATTAATTCTAATTTATTATTTCATATTTAAATTTATCATTCAACCTGTATTGGGCAATAATTGGGAAGTTTCAACACCGAAATCTTTTTTATTTTTCTAAAGAAAAAATGGTCTAATGGGTGAAGATGGTGATGAAGTATATCAAGAGATTGAATCGTAACTGAATAATGTAGCTCTCGAAATAGAAGCTAAGGATATATCATCATTCCATAGGAAAGATGTTGATCCCAATTTACTAGAAGCAAATGAAGTACAAAGCAATCTTGTCATAGAAAGAGATGAAGACTATATTAAGGATGAATTATATAACAATGATGATACTTTTGTCAAATATAATAGCGATGAAGAGTCAAATCATAATGCAATTATTGATGATGATTTTAAAGATCTTGATTATGATAATTTAAGGTATCATAAAAGTGGTCTTTTTGTTGTCTTATTATAATGTTGGTAAATTTATGTTGTTATTGCGATTAATGTTGATGATTGAATGTATCATGAAAGTGCACTTTATATTGTCTCAAATGTAATGTTAGTAACATTTATGTTGTTATTATGCATAATGTTGATGATTGAATGTTGTTATTGCAATTAATGTTGATAATTGAATGTATGTTGATTATGATGATTGAATGTATCATACAAGTGCTTTTTATATTGTCTCAAACATAATGTTGTTAATGTGCGTACTCTTGATAATTGAATGTTGTTATTGTGATTAATGTTGATGATTGAATGTATGTTGATTATGATGATTTATTGATTATGATGATTTAGTGTATCATGAAAGTGTTCTTTATATTGTCTCAAACGTAACGTTGGTAACATTTATGTTGTTAATATGCATAATGTTGATGATTGAATGTTGTTAATGCAATTAATGTTGATGATTGAATGTATATTGATTATGATGATTGGATGTATCATGAAAGTGTTTTTTCTATTGTTTTATTGTAATGTTACTAACATTTATGTTATTTTTTATAGATATCCAACATATTGGCACCTAGTAGAAACAAAGGAAAGAATGTGACTACTATGAAAATTATACAACAGAGGGATCTGAAACTTCAACCAGATCAATCAGTTATAAATTCAATTCCTAGTCAAAAACAACATTCTTCCTCAAACAACAATGAAATTAGTCACGCAGGTTTAAATTTTCTATAGCTGACAAGTAAATATTTATATACAAACAAAAATATTTTCTTTTTCTTATTATATTCTTTTTTCTAGCCATAAGAAATAGAGCTTGTTCTAGTACATTACTACAATAAAGCAACAATAATATTTTGCCTTTAAGTCATACACAACTTCATTCTACCTTAAACAACACTAAAGAAATTAATGCAGGTTTGTTAATCTTTAACACCTTCAACTGGACTCATGCTCAAATATATAGTTATATATTCTAATATTTCCTTGTCATTATTGATTTGTTGTCAGCTTCTAATGCTAGTATTGGAAAAAGATGTAGAGGTAAAACTATAAGTTGTGAAATGCAAGTTATCAGTACAGATTGACACTTAAAAAGGTCGTCATGTGGACAAGGTCCAATATGCAAAATTGTCAAGTGAGTTAGGGATTATTGCGAAAATAGAATTACCTTGTCAAAAACATGTTAATGACCTGAATGGAGACAACTTGCTTGAAAATGCTTTGAATAAAATTTTGGTAAATTTTCAAGATATTTAACTATATATAATATTGTTTTGATGATTTTAAAATTAATTGCACTTTTATTTATTGTTCACAGTTGAAATTGAATATTATGGATATTGAGAATCCAAATGTTTCAAACTGTATTACTTTATTATTGAAACAAAGGAACAAGGACCGTTATTTCAAGTTACATAAGTATGATATATATTTTCCTTCTGACACAGAGGCACGAAGATATGTTCTTGAACGAATGGATAAAGAAAATTGGAATAGTTTGTGTGATTATTGGGTTAACCCAAAAGTTCAGGTTTGTTTTCTTTAACTTCGTGTTTGCTTCCATTAATCTTGTTAAATGATATAACAACTATGTTATATTTTTTTCTTTATTTAGGAAAATTGTGAGAAGGCAAAGGTCAGTAGAGCAAAAATGAAAACATCTCATAATCAAAGGTCAAATTCATTTTGTAGTTGTCTAAAATAAATATGTAAGAATTTTTTTTGCAAGATATACTTATATAAATAAACACTACATTATTTATTGTTCCTTGTACTTTTTGTTTCATAAAATAAAATGAGAAGAAACTATATGGACAAGAGCATGATAGGATCACACTATATAAAGTAACTCACTATAAGGAAGGTAAAGGATGGGAGTAGAAGAAGCAGATAACAACTATGTAAGTATAAAAATGTGTTCAATATTTTAGTTCATTTATTAATGTAGTAGTAAGTAGTAATATTTAAATTGAATGTTGGTTTTCTTTTTTTAATTTTAGAATAAGATGCAAGAGTTATTATAAAAAAAACTATGTTTGAGGGGAATGAGCTCAGTGCATAAGACATTTACGATATAATACTTGGTACACGTTGGCTATGTGAAAGGTTTTGGCTATAATCCTGAGCCAAATGTTTCAACCTCAACAAATAAAACAATCATTGAACACCTTTAATGGAAAAACAACAAACTTAAAACTACATTACAAGAAGAGGTAATTTTGGGACAAGAAACTCAAGAAAAATTAGCAAAACTTGATATGTTATTTAGAATATTACTTGGCCTAGATTATGATAGAAATGAAGAGGAAAGCGAAAGATATTAATTCTATCTCCTATACTTTTTTCTTTTAATTCCTTATGTACTATAATTTAAATTTAATACTTTTTTTTCTTGGATTACATAATAGATGAAGATGGAACTGATAAGTGAATATATCGTAAATGGCAAAGTTATGAGATGTTTGCTTTAATTAGAACCAAATAATTTATTGTATAAATACTCACAATATTTTTAGTTAATTTTAACTAAGCTTTTTGGATGATTACAAGTTCATCAACATGGATAACACTAGGTTGTTGTTTGAGTTACGCTCTAATATCTTAGCATTTATAATTTGTAAACTGATCTCTTTATTTGTTGTTTTCTTTATAAGAATTGTTAAAGTTGTCATTATTATCTTGTATAGGAAGAATATTTTTTGTTGGCATTATTTATATATATTTTGCTTTATTTATATAGTACATGATATTTTAAACTAATAATATTTTTGTACGATTTATTTGAATAATAAATTCAAAATAAAAATATATCGATACATTATATACAAAACATATTGTTCAATATCATGGATTAAAAATGTAATAAATAACATATCGCAACATTATTAAAAACATAGCAAATAATATTTGGCTACTTTAATAACATTTGGATACGTTATACAAAATGTAGCTAAAAATATTTAGGGGGTGTTTGGTTCACATAGGATAATAGTAATAGGAATAAGAATGAATATAGTGAAGGATTAGGACGAAAGAATGATTACTATTATGTAACACCCGGTATCTAGTTTACCCGGTACACCGAAATAAATCGGTATTTGAGACTAATGTCATTAAAATTCACAGAACAGTGAATAATAATTTTTAGTGACATCAAAGTAGTGATGTATGATATTTTCGGTGGTCACAGGAAATTGTTCAGGCAGATGTTTAAAAACCAGATCAAGGATGACATTTTTGTAAATAAGTGGACTTATGGCATATATAAGGAGTTAGTCGGAGAATAAGACAAAACACTTTGTCTTCTTCTTTCTCCCTCATTCACGACAACACCTCCATTGGAGCTCCTCTCAAGCTATTTCAACTTTTGTAACAAG
>JANIPN010000001.1:25685124-25697243 GCA_027478595.1 Erythroxylum anguifugum
TGATGTTTGGTTTTGTTTGTTCTGTCTTGGGTGGCATCCATGTATCCTCCCAGGGGGTATTTGGGTGGTACATTTTACGTTTGAGTATCTGTTTAATTTAAATTATATCACCAACTAATTAATTGTATCTTTAACTTATTGCAATAAATTTAATTTTAAAATTTTGAACTTAGACTTAAACCAAAAAAATTTAGGCTTAATCTCATACTCAAACACAAATTATTTATTAGACTTAAATAAAAAAAATTAGGCTTAATCTCATACTCAAACTCAAATTATATATATAATTCATTATAACAAATTTAATTTCAAAATGTTAAATCTAAATCAAAATAGACTATATCTCTCAGGGACGGAGCCAGACTTAATTTTAAGGGGGGTCAAAATTTTTAAAGGTAGAGATTTTTTTTTAAGGGGGGCCATTTATGTTTTGTAATTTTAAAAGTTTTAAAATTATAAGTAATTTTAAAAAAAAAAAATTTGAAAGGGGGGCCATGGCCCCCCCTCCCTTCAACATAGCTCCGTCACTGATATCTCTAATTATAGCCTTGAACCCTCGAGTCAAAACTTAAACACGAAGAACTCACAAAAAATTACTACATATCAACTATCACCTTCTTTTAAATAACTAATTAATTGTGCAACATTTACAGCAACCAAGCCTACCATTGATTACGGTCATAGAACTCTCAAGTCTTACCATCAATATGAGACTTAAAAGAGTTTTGATCATGAAAAGCTCAGACCTCCACCAATAGGCCTTTAACTTTGGAGCTTGCTTGAGCTCTCTTAGGGAGCAACATGATGTAATTGTTCTCCTAATACCATGGTCTTATTGTTCCATGAACTTGTCTACTTAGGCCTCGATTCGTAACTACTAATGAAGGAATTAGAATTCAAAAAAGGGAATGAGAATGACAAGTGAGAATTGGAATAAAAATAAAATACTTACGTAAGCGCCAGGAATGAGATTACAGAAATTAATAACTATATCAGTGTTTGATATTAAATATTAAGAATGGTAATAATTTTTTTACTTATATTTAATTATTATGTGATTATTTTGTAAACAATTAATTAAATATCTTACATGATTAAGAATTAATACAAAATTTTTTATTTAATAAAAATAATTAAATTTTAATGATTCAATAATTATTAATTTTTAAGTAATTGTGTATGATTTTTCTTATAAAAATAAAATTAAAAAACCATAATGAACTTATTTTATGATATAAATCTATTGAAATAAAAATAATTATTAAATAAAGTAACGTGCAATGTTGATAAAAATACGAATATGATCGTCTACAATAATAATTGAGAAAATAAAAACACCAATTTATCACGAAAATAAAATAAAATAAAGTTTAGAATAATAAAAACTGACCTAGAGAGACATGTTGATTACCAACGAGGGAGGAAAAGCGAATAGAGAGTTTCAATTAAGACGAAATACAAAGAAAAAGATAACAAAAAAATATTACTAATGAGAGGAGTGTGAATAGAGAGTTATTAAAATAATTTATATTTTATAAATAATTAATAAAAAATTTCAATATTTTATAAAATTATAAATTTTAAAATAATTATGAAACAAAATAAAATAATTATTAAAGAAATTAATATAAAAGATAATTTTGGTGATAATATTATGATAAACATCAATATCTTAATAATATCTTGATAATATTTTGATAATAACTTAATAATATTCTAATAATATATTTAATCTCTTGTTCCCAATTTTTTATTCCAGCGTAAAAGTCTAGGATTACTTAAGATTCATTCCAGTTTTATCATTCCTTATTTTTTCTATTACTAGTAACCAAACAAATAAAAGTTAAGAATGCGGGTTGCATTCTCATTCCCACATCTTTATTACTAGTTACTAAATATGATCTTAAAGTAATGAGAACCATATTTATTGTAAAAAATGAGCTTGAAAAACTAAAATTTGGCACTCTTCAATGTTTAAGGATAAGAATGGCTATAATTGTGCTAATTAAGACCGTAAACAAGTAAAACATACCCTACCAGGTTGTCTTGCAACTTTATATCAACAAGGATGTGATTTTGCGATACGACTCCTAGGCATGTGAACTATAAGACGAAAAGGACAAGACATTCCTACCATTACTAGATAAAAATATGCTATAGTAATAGCTATTTAATCCTATTAAGATCACATCCCATCCAAAGTTATGGGTATTATATTGTACCAGCCAAAAAAGAGTATAGTATCGTATTGACTCATACTGAAATTTGGTATCATTCAGGACCGATCGGTAGTAAAATACTGACCAGTTAATAGACTAAATTGTAAATTTTTAAAATTTAAAGACTAAATTGAAAATTTGAAAATTTTTAGACCTAATTAAACCTACCTGGCCCCCATCTCCCTACCCTAACCCACCCCATCCCACCTACCGCTTGCACTGTACCCCTCTCACTTCTCTCACTCTTAACCCTCTGGTCTTATCATCTCAAACGTCAGTCACGATCTTAGCCATCACTCGTTAGCCTGTTGTACATGCTCATCGCACTTGTAATTAGGGATGGAGCCAGATATGTAAAATAAGAGGGCTTAATATTTAATTTTTTAAATTTTAGGGAAGCCCAACTCTTAAATAACTTCATATATATATATATATATATATATATATAATATTTATTTTTTAAAATTTTTGAGGAGCCCAGAGACCCCTAGGCTCCATCTAGCTACGTCACTGCTTGTAATCCTACTCTCGCACTACAACTGCACTGCACTTCCGCCTAGACTCGCAGCTACACTTACTAACCCGCACCACTATACCATAGTCCATATGCAAAACCACTAGCCTAACCTACACCAATCCAGGGATTCACTAAATGTTACAAAAATTGTGTATTTGTGTTATGTAGAAGGTTGCAAAAAATTGTGTATTTGTGTTCAATCCTTATTTGAGACATGGATTTAGTGAAGGTTGAAAAAAATCGCAACAAATTTTGTGGAATTGTAGATTATGAAATTATGGAATATGGATATTGAAACATTGAAATATTAAATTTTGTTGATTGTTAATTTAAATATTGAATTGTGTGTTTGTGTTTTGCAGAACACTTAATATAGATAAAATATTGAATTGCAAATTTATGATGAATTATGTATTTGTGTCTTGTGACTTTATGTTGTGTAGTAATTGTGTATGTTGAATTGTTGGTTCTTGGTAAATTGTGTTGGATGAAATTGAATTGTGTAGTGTATCATGTATGTTGACTCTTGAATATGGAGTTAATTTAAGTAAGAAACTAAGAATGTTGATTAAAATTAGTGAATGAAAGATTGTTAAATTAAAGTTGGGAATTAGGATTTTAGTATCAATGTTGATTAAAATTAGTTGAGAAAACAAAATAATAATAAACATTACAAATTGAATTGTATCAGCAAACAAAATAGATTATTTTATAGTTGAATTATGTGATTACATAAAATAAGTTGTAAAGTTATAATTGTAAGTTATGGTTAAAATTGAATAGGTTATAGTTGTGAATTTATTTCTTTGTGGTTGAATTATGTAATAATACAAAATGAGTTATATAAGATTTATGTGCTTTTGTATTAGTTATGAGTTAAACAATACATACTTTGTAATAGTAGTTGATAATGAAAGTAAGTATTCTTTATTTTGATATGAAATTATATATTTAATTTGACATATGTCTTTATTTGTTTTACAAATAAATGTAGGGACATTCAAGTGTTCCTAATAATTCAGTCGCTTTAGGTATAACAAGATTCGATGATTTAGCTTGGGCTCATACTAGAATAGTTCTTGGATAAAGAACCTTACTATTTATTTTTATTGTAACAAACATTTGAAAGGAGTATGAATCAATAGATTAAAGAAACATTTAGCTGGAGTCAAAGGTAATGTAGAGCCTTGTAAGAAACTGAGTCCTGAAATAGAAAATGAAGACTTTACTTGAAGAGTATCAGCATAAGAAAGATAAAAGGCAAAGATTGAACCATGAAATTAGTACTGGAAGTTCTTTTGTTAATGGTTAGGATGATGGTTGGGATGTTGAAGGTGTAAGCATTCCTATCCAATAAGAAAGAAATATTACACTTGATGTTAGGAAAAGAAAAAGACATGTATGTAAGCGACTCATAATGTGAACATGATAATGACTAGATGGTATTATGATTTAGGTATAGCGTTCAATGTTGCCTAATCTTATTATTATCAACCTATGATATATGTTACTGCCTCCTACGTTCTAGGATACAAAGCTCCTTCAGTTGATGACTATATAGGTAAACTTTTTAGTAGCTCTGTTTATGAAATAAAAAGTTATTTGGATGAAAGAATAATGATTTAGGCTACTTATAGGTGTTCAATAATGTGTAATGGTTGGAAAAATAGATGATATGAGCTTATTATTAATTTTTTGGTTTATTCTGTAAAGGGGACAATGTTTTTGAAGTCTATTGATCATCTCACCTTGTTAGGAATGTTGATACTCTGTTTCAAATATTTGATAAAGTTGTGAATAAATTTGAGATAGAAAATATTGTTTAGTTCATTAATGATAATGATTCTACTTATAAAGTAGCTAGAAGAAGATTGCAACGTAAGTATAATTATTTTTATTAGACTCCTTGTGCTGTACATTGTATTAATATGATATTGAAAAATATAGGAGATGTAAGGTATTTTTCTATTATTGATGAGGCTGTGCAGAAATAAAAAAGGTGACCAAGTTCATCTATAATCATGCATGGATCTTGAATTTAATGACAAAGGATTTCACCAATGGTAAGAATTTATATCATCTTGCTATTACAAGATCTACAATTAATTCTTATCATTTTAGTGTTTTATCTTGATGAAGGAGTTTAGGCAAATGTTTACAAGTCATAAGTGATTTGTATCTCAACATGCTATGTCTAATGTTGGATTAGAAGTTTCTAGAATTATACTTGAAGATAATGAATTTTGGTCATAACGTCAATTTATCATCTAAGTTTATGAGCCTTAGGTAAAGGTGCTTCGTCTGACTGATAGTGATAGGAAGGCAACAATGGGTTATTTTTATGATGCTATGGAGAGGGTAAAGTAAGCAATCAAGGTCAATTTGAAAAATAGATCTTCTTTGTACACACTTTATCTTACGGTCATTAATGAGAGATGGGAAAGACAACGTTGCTCTCTATTGTTTGTAGATGAGACATTTTTAAATCCTACTATTTATTTCAAGCCAAGTTTTATATAAAAAAAAGCTAAAGTTCACAGGGGAATGCTATTAACTATTACAACAATTATTGCATATGAGATGATACAAGTTCTCTTAAGCTCACAAATGAAGATTTATAAGGATGCTTTTGGTGATTTTGGGATGCCAAATGTTATTCATCAAAGAGATAAACTTAATCTAGGTATATATTTTTCACTATTTTTTCTTATTAAAAAATAATCATCACTTTATTTTGTTTATAATGCTACTTTTGTTGTTTTACGATTACTTAATGGAACCAATTTGAAAGTCGTGTTTCCATAATTATAAAGGTTTACAATTTAAATTTTGAGTCAATGTGTGAGTGTAACAAGGTTTGAAAAAAAGTAGAGCACATTTGAATTTATACATTCCAAGAAAAGGAATAGATTGAAGCACAAAAGATTGAAGGACATGGTCTTTGTTCGATATGATTTAAGAGCTTCAAGAAATGTACCTTCTTTAAAAAAAAGCTTCAAGAAATGTATGCTATTATCATTATTAAGGTGGATATAATTTATTGTATTTTCTTAATAATTTAATTTTATTTTTCTATTAGGATTCTTAGTAGAACAAGTAGTTCTTTAGATCCAATATGTCTTAATCATATCGATCTTTTAGCATAATGGGGTTTTAAGGAACCTAGTTTGATAGATAATAGTGGCTTGGAAGATAATCTTGGATGAGAAAATATTGACATGTTATTTGATGCAATGAATTTAAATGATTGTGATGATGAGACCCATCTCAATGATGATGATTTTGTATCAAATGAGAGTTAGGGTCACTATGATTTGATCGGGTATTCGATTGAATAAAATCCTTTTTATTTCTCTTCTTCTTTTAATTTCATTTATATTTGATGTATATATTAAATTCTATACCTTCCATATAAATATAATTGTAAATTTTTTCAGGTTTCACTTCTAGTTAAGTATTTCCTTAGTACGAAATGTTGTTGTAAATTGTAATAGTTAGAAAGTCATGGGTACTTATTATTCCTTTTATTTGATATTTTGATGTTATTATTATTTATTATATGATGAAATTATAATATTTTAAATACTTAGTATTGTCCTCAACTTTATATTTGTGCAATGATTAAATGGACCTTTTTCATACTAATTGTGGTTATTATTTATATTTGAAATATGTGAATACTAATATCAATAAAAATAAATAGATTGTTATTATTTCAATTTTCTATTATTATAATTTTTAAAGAGAGGGTTGATGTAAAATTATAAATTATACAGTACAATATATTGAGTGAATATTTTGTAATTAAAAAAATTTAAAATATTACAAGAAACGGTACTAGTGTTGACCAATACTGATACAATACCATACTAAAACTAAATTTGGTATTGGTACCGGTACAGTATGGTATTCATAACTTTGGTCTCATACCTAACTTTTGAGAAATAATATTATTCCTGTGCACTAAAAAGGATAACATATTCTCCTTGCGACAATATACTTATCTCAAACCTAATGGCTATACAACTTAAGCCTCGCCGGACTTGCAGAATGCACAATCAAAAACTATTCTTGCAAGTCATCACTAGGGGAAATAGCTGATAACTCTCTTTATTTTTGGGGACCCCCAATGTTCAAGCTATCCTCGAAAAGCATGCTGCGTGAATTTTGAAGTGGCTTAGGATAGAGAAAAGATCAAGGGGCCTTGGCCTGAGCTGAATCATAATACAAAGAGAAGCCATAAATAGGGACAAGGGCTTCCTAACTTGGTAAGGTTGCAGTCTATGCCATTGTTCATAAGCTATATCTTGTATGTCGTCTTTCATAAGCTATGTCCTGAGGAAGGCGAGAGATTTTTACAATGAGATATATTGTGATTAATTTAATAACAAAATGTAAAGTAACGTTGGTTGATTCTTATTTGCGATTCCATTCATTCTTGTTGTGAGTCCAGTCCTATTTTAAAGATGTTTGCTAGATTAATTCCACTAAATTTGGACTTTGAATGTGTTATCTGTCTGTACATATTAAAAGGAACGAAGATCAAGCATATTTGAGGTAAAAACCGTTGAATTGAAACTGTTTCTAGAGCCCATGTCCACGTCTGCATTGCACGTGTCCATATCAATGATGGACATGACCGTGTGGATGAATGTGTAAGCTTCTGTAACCATATATGAGTTGAAAAATGACGTTTAAGGATAAACATGTTTATGCGGAGTCAAACAGTCATGTAAGTAGAGGACACGACTGGGTCTATTGATTGTGTAAACCACTAGGACCATGTATCTCCACAATGTCGCGGTGTTAAGTGACATATTCAACATATATGGTTGTATAAACGATTGTATATGATTTAAAAATCTTACATTCTCAAATTTAAAAGGTTGGATAAGAGACAAAAGTTGCGTTAGACATAAACACATGATGATAGAAGAGTTTTAGAGTCCAAATAACATTGTTCAACTATATTTTTATTGAATTTTGATTTCTAGGAAGAATAAAGAATTCAAAATTAATAGCTAAAATTGGAGTAGTTTGCTAAATTCTACCCTTTCCCGGGAGTTGATGGCTATTCATAACTATTACCTTGACACCAAAGAAGAGTTCGACCCAACGCTTTATTTTCGGCCTAGTTAATCCTGATTCGACATTAAAAGTTATATATAAGAGTTAGAGAGACTAGAGGTCAAAGAAAGCTAGCTAAAGAGATAAAATGTAGTTGTCCTATGAGATATTCTTGAGTGAGATAACTCGCAACTTCAAAACATT
Organism: Erythroxylum anguifugum; assembly: GCA_027478595.1. Classification (NCBI taxonomy): domain Eukaryota; kingdom Viridiplantae; phylum Streptophyta; class Magnoliopsida; order Malpighiales; family Erythroxylaceae; genus Erythroxylum; species Erythroxylum anguifugum. Next base: position 25,693,132 of record JANIPN010000001.1, read on the forward strand.
TATATCCTACTATTTTGGTGTAGCATAATTTATTGACAGTTTTTCCCATAGTTTATATATATATATACATACAATTATAGAAGTTTTTGAGAGTTAGAGGGGCTAGAGGTCAAAGAAAGCCAGCTAAAGAGATAAAATGTAGTTGTCCTATGAGGTGTTCTTGAGTGAGATAACTCGAAACTTCAAAACATTTATATCCTACTATTTTGATTTAGTGGAGTTTATTGACAGTTTTTCCTATAGTTTTTACCTCTGCATTAGAGGATTTTTCATGTTAAAATCATGTGTTCAATTTATCTTTCAATCATCTTAATCGTTTGAGTAGTTTGTATTAAATGATTGATCTTATCGATCTTGTGGGTGTTATTGTTTGGAGTCATAACAACTATTATCAGAGCCTTAGGTATGGAGAGTGATAATAGCTTTATGGTGAATTTGACGTCAGTCGACTACTCTATACGGAGACATATGATGGAAAATCTCTTGTATTGTAAGGATCTCTATAATCCAATCAATATGGACAAAAGTATAAAAGACAATGACTCGTCTAAGCCAAAAATAATTATTGATAAAGGGTGGGAAAAGATGAAGCAAAAAATTTTAGAAACTATTAGAGAGTGAATTAATATAAGCATATTCAACCATGTATCCTAAGAGACGAATCCTTTATAGTTGTAGAAGAAATTAAAGGGTCTTTATAAGAGGAAGGTTGCTTACAACAAGGTCTCCTTGATTTAAAGGCTTGTGAACTTGAAGTTGAAGGCTAGGAAGTCGGTATCGAAGCATCTCAACGATTTTTAGGATATCATCAACAAGCTGAATAGAATGAAGATCATTCTTGATGATGAGTGACAAGTCATGTTCCTATTGAATATATTACTACAAAATTGGGAAACTTTTTGGTTGTGACTATCAACAACTCTACTCTGGATGATGTGCTTTATTTAAATGTGATTAAAAAGAGTATGTTCAACAAAGAGATTAGGAGGAGAGAGATCGGTGTTGATAACATACAAGCTTTTATAGCATAAAATAAAGGAAGAAGCAAGAGTAAAGGCTCCAAAGGGCAAGATAAGTCTAAAAATAGGAACAAATCTATGGTAAGGAGACCATAACTTGTTACTATTTCACTAAACCTAGTCATATAAAGAAATTCTACTAGAAGTGGAAGAGAGATTAGAAGAAACATGACAACTAGAAAGATAAAGATTATAATAACACTACAGCAACAATCTCAAGCATAGATGATAAGGTATTGTTGATTTGTGCGACCAGTGAGTGTCTCCATAGTCACTCATATTCTAAATGGCTTGTTGATACAGAGGCTTCCTATAATTGTGTTCTAAAGAGGGAATACTTCACCAATCATAGAAGTGGTGATTTTGAAAGTGTGAAAATGGAAATTCATAGCTCTATTATCATCGTTGGGATAAGTGAGATTCGAGCTCAGACCAATGTTGGTTTCATGTTGACCTTAAGAGGTGTATGACACCATTTTGACTTATACATCAATTTATTGTCTACAAATGTGTTTAACCAAGAAGGATATTGGCATACATTTAAGGATGTTAAGTGGAAGCTATTTAAAGGAGTATTAATTGTTTCTCGTGGTGGATTATGTTGCACCCTATAAAGACACACTTAAAGGTATGTGTTAGAGAACTACATATTGTTGAAGGGAATAATTCTCCAAATTTGTGGCACTAGAGGTTGGGACATGTTACTACCAAATCATTTATCCCTATAAAAATTATTGTTTCTCTTAACCCATATGATCATTGCATGGCTAGAAAGCAATAACGAGTTTCATTTCATGAAAGATTTACTAGAAGGAAGGCTCTGATGTGTGTGGTTCTATGGAGGTGAAGTCCTTGAGTGGTAATAAATACTTTATTATTTTTATCGATGATACTACATGCAAGAATTGGGTCTTTATGTTGAAAATTAAAAAAAGTGTTTGAGACCTTTAGGAGATTTCATTCCATAGTGAAAAGAAGATGGAGAGAAAGCTTAAGTGTCTCTGAACTAACAATGGAGGTGAGTGTAACTTTAACGAGTTTAAGGAGTATTATGTAAGACATGACATAAGACATAAGAAAGCCGAAACTAGTACCCCACAGCACAATGGTGCTACCATGAGGATGAACAAAACTATTATAGAGAAAGTTCAGTGAATGCTCCAGATGTCTAACCTACTAAAGTCCTTTTAAGGTGAGGCAGTCTGAACTACAGTTTATGTGATCAACAGAACTCCTTTAGTACCATTAGATATTGATATTCTCGAGAGAGTGTAAAAAGGGAAAGATCCGACTAAGCGTTTAAGCATTGCCTAAGAAATAAAGATTAAAGTTATATTAGAAGACTACTCCTTATATATTTGTTATATATAGAGACAAGAAGTTTGCATATAGACTCTACGGCCCAAAAAAAGCATAAAGTTATCAGGAGTAGGGACATAATCTTCTATAAGCATGAGATGGGTGCATGTATCATAAAAAAAAAGACAAGACTACATCCAACAGTTTATCTTTCAATACTACAGACACTTCACCCATTTCTACCTCCATTGATTATCCTACAAGTGAAGAAGGTGATAGAACTAAGCTAGCATAAGATGATAATCAAAGGCAATCTAATGGAATGAGTCGTATGAGCCACATACTGTGGATGATGTAGAAGATGTTCATAAGCATCATGAACAAGGGGAGTAACTTGTTAGTACGTAGAGGGGACCTTATTACGTACCCCAGGGTCCCGTGAAAGGATAAAAAATGAAGGTAATGCGAAATACCTGGATTTCGGTTCCATCTCTGATTCCGATGCCGATTCCGAGCTCCAAACGACTCCGAATCCTTCGAGTCCTTTAGCGGAAAGTGCTCACCGACTCACGGGCAAGGCCTTTCTACAGTTTCCTCAAGTTCCGAGCTCTCTTAACGGGTCAGAGAACCTGATGCTCGTGAAGGCCGTGAGTAACTGCAGGAGACCTTACCTTTATATAGCTTCCATATCGGGCTTTCCCATCACAAGGCCGATATGGACCCGGTCCACACTAATCGGGACCCATTTTCCACCCGAACTTTGACCCCTTGAACTAGATCATTTATTGGGTCACTTTATTATCTTTATTAGGATCAAATTGCACAGCTTAACCGGTAATTTACTTAAAAACCAAATTGCAATTATGTCAGTCCAACTTTATGAGACATTGACAAAAAATTGCCCCTAAGGACAAAAATGTCTAACATAACTTGCTCAAGTGTTGGAAGATGTCCAACATCAAAGGTCAACTAGAGTGAAGAAGTCTTCCACTAGATACCCAAGTTTAGAATATCTCCTAGTTACTGTTAAGGGGAAGCTAGAGAATTTGCAAGAAGTGCAATCACTCAAAGGCAAAGAATTTTAACTCAAGTTAATACAGGATGAGATGGATTCTTTGGACAAAAATGGTGCCAACATGTTGACAAAAGTGGTTCTCGGAAGCAAACTTGAGCTTTATAGTAAGCTCGTCGAGATGACAAGTGATTGATGAGGTAGTAGATTTTTCTTCCGAAATGGGCTAAAAAGGGAGATTGTTATGTGTTTAACCCCATTTTGAAGATGTTCACTAGATTAGTTTTTCTAAATTTGGGCTCTAAAAGTGTTAGTTGTCTTCATGGATCAAAAGGAACGAACATAGGAAAATTCAAGGTAAAAACTGACGAGTTGAAGTTGTTTCTGGAGCACATATATATTCGTGCAAATGTTGGAAAGGCATGTGAATGAATATGTCAGCTTTTGTAACCGTGTACAAGTTGAAAGATGATGTTTAAGGATAGACACGCTTGTGTAGAGTCAAACACGATTATGTTGGTAGAGGACACAACCATGCCTCCTGATTGTGCAAGTCACTAGGACCATTTTATTGAATTTTGATTTGTAAGTTTAGTTGTGAATGTGTGCGCGCGCGAGTGTGTGTATATATATGGTTCAGCCGGATTCAGGCCGAACGGTGCGTTGCCGTTTGGATCCATCGATTGGCTATCTCCTGGTATGATCTTCACGTAGAAACACCTGCAAAATGAAGAAAGGCACGTCGGGGGTGAGGTCCCGAATAGCCCCTCCGACGCTCAAGT
>JANIPN010000001.1:25847791-25864655 GCA_027478595.1 Erythroxylum anguifugum
GCGTCTGCAAGGGAGAGGTATCCACATCCTTATAAGGCATGCTTCGTTCTCCTCCCCAACCGATGTGGGATCTCACAGGTAATCCATTATGTTGGCATCAACTTTTCAAGCTCCTTTGAAGGCAACTGCTTCGAGATCTGAATGATATTGTTCTAATCAGTAGCTCGATTAGCAACCATGTAGAGTGCATCCGAAGTAGAGTTTGGGAAGTTTAAGTCCAAAGCACGATTCTGCAGACGATAGATCATCTGGTGGTGAAAAATAGCCATGATGGATTTAGCATCTTGATCTGCTCCAGTGATTTGGATATGGACATATGGTCGTTGTACTATAGTACGATCTATCTTCATACATGTCTGCTATAACATATTGATGTGTATGGTTCTGCTCTCTTCATAAGACGATCAGCTCTTTAGGGATTTCCAACTTTACATATTGTTCTGCAATTGTAGACATGAGACCACACTAGTACATTTGGAACTTTGGATGATTTCTTTCACACAAGGTCTAGTAGTAGATAACACACTATGAATACTTCTCGTCCAAGAACGGTCACAAGAATATATACTATATGAATTTAACAAAGGTAAAGAAGGCTCACTCACACGATTTTCTATAGGAACATAAGTAATTTCTATAAGATTTTCTATTTTGTTTGATAAAACACGCTTCATACTATTAGACAAACTCAAACTTGACAATAAATGAACTGAATCTGAAGAAGTTTTCATGATTCTTATGCAACTCTCTTCTTACTTACTTCCTTACCTAAAATCAATGAAACCAATTAGTGTAAAATTTTAGTGTTAATAGTTGGAGACAGTGACGGAGTCAGGAATTTAAGATAGGGGGCCTAAAAAATAATTTTTTTAAATTTTGAGGGGCCCAGTACACCACTAACCCTTAAATAACTTTATCTTTATATATATTTATATATTAAAAATAATTTTAAAAAAAACTTGGGGGGCAGATGCCTCCGTTGCTGGTTGGAGATGACATTAAACTTGACTGTACCAAGTTATGTGAAGAGCTTTTAGGGGCTGCGGTGCGCCACCTCAAGAATCAAGATATGATTGTTGGAAATTACCAAAAAAAAAAATGATTGGTGGGAACCGTGTCTCACTTAAACGCCTAATTTCTGAAATTCTGAAGCCTATAACAGGATGCATATGATACGAAATTACAATAGCACCTCACTGGACTTGCAACTGGGCAGTTGATTCGGTTGCTCTGTTCTCATTTCTCGGGATGTTGTTACCAAATTTGTCAGCTTACTGTTAAAACTGGAAGTCGTATGTGGGGAGCTGTTATGCCCGTTTCCTTATCGTAGAGTGGCATCAGCCTGATAGGCTCGTCAGACTACTGGTTTTCCCTCACCACCTTTGAAGAATGACTAATTTTATGGATTTCAAGTTGAATCAATCCAAATCAATAATTTAGTAATATCAAGTATTTAGTCGTGCATCCATTCCGATAATAAATGAAAGAGATAATACTGGAGACAAATAGGGATGGAAATTGGTCAAGTTGGATTTAAGTCTTAAGGTGCAAATTCTTTTTTACAGGCCTAACACTAAATTCAGTTTTGATTCTGTTTGATTTTGATGGGGTTGGGCGTTGTTGCTTGGATCCATGAAATTGGTTGACTTTGGCTGAGAGACACCTGCAAAACAATAAAGGCACACTGGGGGTTGACTGCCGGTAGGCCCCTCCGACGCTCAAGTTAATCTTTTGTGAGGGTTTTGGTGGCTATGAATAAAGAATACTAGGGTTCTAAAGTCATACCCCTTTTTATGATGAGGTAATGAGTTTATATAGTAAATACCTGTAAGAATTAGGTCAACGTCGAGGAACGGGCCGATCGACCCATGCGTCGTTCTGAGTTTAGGCTTGAGCCTAGCACGACCGGTCCAACCAAGTTCCAAACTCTAGTTACACTTCAGTTTTTCACCCCAAAATTTAAGGTTTCAGACTAATTTGCGTAAGTTCAAGTTAGATTTGGATCAAATTCGAAGACTTTTTTCTGTTAATATTTTTAGACTATTGGATTATAAGTGTGCTCTAGTTCTTGATTGTCTGTTTAATTCAGGCCAAATTTTAAGGTTCCAGACTAATTTGCGTAAGTTGAAGTTAGATTTGGATCAATTTCTAAAGACTTTCTGTTAGTGCTCTAGTTGAATTTAAGGCTTCAGACTTATTTGCGTAAGTTCCAAGTTAGATTTGGATCATATTCTAAGACCTTCTGTAGTCAAAGTTTCAATCAAAGAATTAGAGCACTTTTATATTCCAATATTGAAAAAATATTAACAGGGTCTTAAAGACTTCTTATCTGGACACATTATTTCAAACTTCAACATAACCATCATATTCAAGTCTTTTGGCCGTTCGACAAGTTTCCAAGTGTTTCTCCAAGTGGCAGAGATGTTATGAGGCATGAAATAATTTCAATGTGCAAGCAATTCAATTGATGTCTCGGTTCAGTGACTAGGCGACCCCATTTGAATTGAACCTGAGATGGTGGTGGCCCCAGGATCTTGCCATGATTATTTATGAATAAGAAGTAACCAAAAAAAAAGGGCTCTCACTTTTGAGGAGCATTTCCATCGGCCTTCCTTACCAATTTTTCTCATTTTATCTTATGCAGATCAAATCTACAAGTCTACCTTGTGACAAAGCCGAGCTGATATTGGATATCGTCCTCGTCAAGGGCAACTCATCGGTTGGAGCATACCATCCTCTGGATGGATAAAATTAAACACAGATGGAGCGTGCAATCGTTCCCAGCTCTCGGCTACAGCAGGTGGCCTCATACGAGATAGTGCAGGCAATTAGCTTGGCGGATTCACTCAGAAGATCTAAGATGGTTCACTTCGTTGTCGACAGAATTCTGGGGAGTATTTACAGGACTCTCGATCACATGAAACCTGGGCTTCCGCTGGATAGAATTGGAAGTGGATTCTCTCGCCGTGCACCATACCCTCTCTTCTTCAGACAATCACTCATCGGTCCTTAACCCCATTGTCATAGATATTCAAGAATTGTTTACCCGAAATTGGACTGTTGTTTATCGACATATATACCGAGAGACCAACAGATGTATAGACTGGCTAGCTAACGATTCACAACATTCTGACGTTGGTGTCACTTATTTTGATAACACACATATCGGGTGCCAACATCTCCTTTTAGATGATAGGTCGGGGATCCATTTCTCCAGACTTGTTCTGTAATCTGTTTTCGTTAGTTTCCTTTTAATAAAAAAAAATTAAACCTGTTAGCTGCTAAGAAGAGATTAAAAACTAAAGATAAAATTTGAGGATCCACCGATTATTATTCACTTTATACTTTCTTAGAGTTTGAAACTAGCAATCATCTATTTTTTCAATAAAGTTATAATTGTACAATTTGGACCAAAATGTAACACAACATGAATCTGATTTGTCCATCTGATTCTTATTTGGGCTGACAACCAGTATAAAGTATTGGGGAAAGGTCAAACTTATCTGCATAAACTATTATGTATACTCCATCTGACATCAAAGGAACCACAGATTGTTCCGATATTATAAAATAAAGAAATATGCTCTTGTTCATAAAATTTGCTGCTGGATTAAAGAGATACTATTAGCTAACAAAATAACAGATAGAATGAGCAATTCCTTGAAAAGAAGATGGAGCTTGGAATGACCAATGCCATCACGTTAGCTAGCTGACTTGATCATTGGATGTAAGATCATATTTGTAGCAACTTGGCATTTTGTACGGCCTTGTATTGAATCACTCTTCACTCACCCCAGATCCTCTGTCCAATTTTACTCTGTCTTATTCTGTCTCATAGAATCTCAGCCATTAATTTTGCGGGACCTACGCGGGCTCCATGTGGACCCCACATAAATAAATGGCTAAGATTTATTGGACACAATAAGACACATAATATTAGACAAGAAATCTAGACTCCTCTTCACTGGGCTATGTAATGAATTATTGTACGGTATTGAATAGCTCTTCATTGGGCTATGTAATGAATTATTTGTCTATCTTTGTTCTTATTTATAACTGTACAACCACAGCCTGCAAGTTATTAGTAGGTGTACTGTGAAATATTTAAGTCTACGTGATATTTAATAAATTATTTTTTAATTTTTTAAATGAGTTAATAATTAAAATTAATTAATTAATTAATATCAATAAATTTAGCCTACCTCCACTTTCAAATACAACATTTAAAAGAATTATGGGTTAAGTCCCGACCTCGGGACTCGACCTTTCCAATCCCTAAGTCCAGCCTGGAAGGCTCTGTATACCCAACTTGGATCGAAGGCATGATGAACTCTACAGGTGGGAAACGACAGTTTTTTGTCGCCACCTACTGAGGGCAACCCATGTTGCTATCACTTCGTCTACTTCCACAGTTGTGCTGCCACATAATAAGATTACCCCATGTCATGAGATAAACACTAGGCAGCTTCATATATATCACCTTTAATGCTACAAAAACGATTGAGTGTGACTATTTGGAGTCCGACAGCAATCAAGCGGCAATTCTTTGATTTGGCAATCGTACGTTACAGGTAATTCTGAAAAGGATGTTTAAAGCAATTGGTGAATTGCTTATTAATGTTGCCTGCTGGCCAACTGCAATAAGTACAAGCCTAGTTAACCATAGGTTAGCAAAACTTAAGGATGAGGGAATGAAAATTTCCAGTTGATCAAGGATTAATTGTCAATGTCAAAGGAAGCTTTGATTATTCATGTTTCTTGTCATTGCCAAAGTTAACGTTATTACATAAGATTTTGATAAGCCGGCCGAAGAACCTTTTCCTTATTCTTCTTCTTTTTTTTCCCTCATCTATGGAGACCCCTTAAACTATATAACAACTTGTTCACATCACATTAACTAGAAGGTTTTGGATCGAAGTTCACCGTAGAAGCATATAGCCAATGCTACAAAAGTTGCGTGAAAGATGAGGTGAAGGATGCGTTAGGTTTCTTCTGTCAATTGGTTAACTGGGACCCTGAAAATGAAAGATAAAGAAAGTTGTGCCAGACACGGGCGACTGATTGATTGTTGCCTGTGCATACTTATCGTCTTTGGGAACTTCTGGCTATCGTGTTTACTTCGTCCATTTGTATGCTAAATTAAATTATTGGTATCTTCTTATCGCCCCATGATGTCTCTCTCCTTTTTTAAAGACGGCAATTTCCTCTAGACCCTCCTCTTAGCCCTATGTGGTCCTGTTCGATGCCTAATAGAGTCCTGGCCTGGAAGTGTTATTCTGTAAGTGTTTCTTTATACACTGAACGTGACAGATATAAAGAAGGCAAGGAGATTCACACGCCTGACTTTACCTTTTACTCTATTTATATAAGAGTTAATCAAGGAATGAAATCACCTGTTCCATAATTGCTGTTCCAATGCTATTCCATTGTATCTGGTTTACATATTTTTGTGGGTCCCACATAAATATATGGACCAGATGCAATGGAACAGTACTGGCACAGCAATTATGGAACAAGTGATCTGTTTCCGTTAATCAAGGCAACGCCTTATTCATATGATGTGATCACGTGGTAAGGACATGACCATAGGTTGTAATGGATCTCTTGATGTCGGTATCAGTCCACATATGCCTAGCTACTTGTCGCTAAACTCTTCCTATCTGGGCAGGCCTTATTTAACTGATGTATACTAAATGTCTTTGTCTAGATTTCGTGGAGTTGTCTCATTCATATGATGGCAAGAGTTCGAAGATTTTAAGTTAATGAGAGGTTATATTTATGTTCATATGTACGATCATTAAGCTCTATAGTTAAAGCATATGATATTGATTTATCACCTAAAAATCTATTTATTGAATGTTAAAATGTTGGTGCATACTCCTTGAACTATGATTAGGAACAGAATCCTGCACAGTATAATGTTTTACAACTACAAAACTTCAAGGCATGCCGTGCGACAATGTTAAGATTTAAGTGCATATCCTGTGAAACCATACTAATTAGAAAGTGAAATAATAGGGTGAGAAGCGGTCACCTGCCCATGCAAAAGTTAGTTATCGCGGTTAAGGCTAATCCAGATCCAGTGATTGGCTTGGTTAGTTGCCGCCAAAGTTCGGTAGTTTGCTTACTACGTAACATGTCCATCCGTTGTCATCCTACCCCGTACGTACGTACAAAGTTATCAAGAATCACACAAAATTATGTTCCTACGAATTGTTGGCCAATCAAACCGCGTACCGTATAGAAGAAAGTCCCTGCAAGAAGGAAAGAAGAAAACATCCCTTTTACGTTTTGATCCATTTCTAAAATTTCTTACAATTTAATATTTTTAAAAAATTCTTATACTTAATTTAATTCTGTTTATTAACTTTCTGTTAAATTCTTTTACGGAAGTGACATTAGCATAATCTTGAAGAAGCCATACGTTAGATTCGTTTATAAAAAGGTAATGAGCCCTTAAGGGGTGTGACTCAATGGTTGAGAGCGGAGCTTGGCTTCAATTAGGTCCTAGGGTCGATTCCATGCTAGTTTCTCTTGTACAAGGTTTTATCTGTAGATGGAGAACTAGTTGGGCTTTTGATAATGAGATGCGTCTGCTTGGCCCGCCTGTGAGGTGATGCGCCAGTTGAACCTTTGAAGAGGTGTGCCCACTTGGCTCGCCTACAGGATTTCCTCGAATAAAAAAAAAAGGTAATGAAAATACGGATACCTTTTTTATTATATATGAATAATAAATTATAGAAAACTAATAATTAATTGCACTTAGACTGTTTCTAAATGACTTGCACTAAAAAGAGAAATAAAAAATAAAAAAAGATTAATTGCACATGCTTGTATTTATCCAAAGGGAAAAAGACACAGATCATATGTTAGGGAAGATCATGACCCAACATGCTGATAATTTAGCTGAAAACAAGTGTAGTTTTGTAGAGGGTGGTCTAACCAAGTAAATCAACAGTATACCAGATTTCAATTACGATTCTCTCTCTCTTTGCTCCCTTTTCAAATTAGCTTATTTGATATCAAAGTAGAAAGTGATAATCGATTTTAAAGTATTGAATTTTTTTTAATTCATTGTAAAATTGTTAAAACTTTATAATTAAGTAATTAATCTTTTACAGAACAACTTAATTCAAAACATTATTTCGTTAATATTTTGCTGATTTGATTAATGGAACTACTTTTGACCATAACCACTACAACAAAAACAACATTTAGCAAGAAAAAAATTTGTCACTAAAAATTCCAAAATCATCGCTAATAATCATTAGCGACGATATATATTCATTGTAAAAAAGTTACCAATTCTCTGTAGCTGAAAACTATAGGCGACACTTTTCTCTAATCATCACTAATAATTTTTTCCTACACTTTATTTTTGTAGTGAAAAATAAATCATCACCAATAAATTTTGGTTATTCTTAGATTTCTTAACTAAAGATTATTAGCTACGTTTTTCGGAAACGTATATGTATAAAAGTTTTTTGCTATGTTTCTTAAAACGTAGCTAAAACTATGTTTCTTAAAACGTAGCTAAAAAGTTTTAGCTACGTTTTTGAAAATGTAGCAAAATGTTTTTAGATACTTTTTCTAAAATGTAATCAAATTTTTAATATACATTTTAAATAAATGTATACAATGTTAATTATAATTATTAGTGACATTTTAATCCATATTATTGTATATAATATTTAGATTTTTAATTTATTATAAAAAATGTAATACAAAAATAATTGATAATTTGAAACATTGTATATAAAAATAAAATATTATTAAATTTGATCGTATACAAGATTTTAATTACAACTTTAAAAATACTTATATACAAAATAAAAAAATACAAAGATTAATTTATAAGGTATAATACAAATCACTCAGCCTCGTTTTTATCATCCCTGCTTCATAATCCGGGCCAAGTATTTTTTTTAGGTACTTATCATACTTGGCCAACTTTTTTCAAGTATGTTGTAATTCAACCTTAAGCCTCTTATTTTCCTCCTTAAGTGTCTTATATTCCTCTTCCAGATGTCAAATGCATGTTAATCTTAACGAGGGTGAAATAGTTGGCTTAGCGCCAAACCCAGGACCTTTGATATATCCTGATCATGTACCAAGCATCTTGTTGCAAATGTCTTCTTCATTGCCACATTTTTCTCAGACATTAATGTTTGCAGCAACTATTGCATCTTATTCTAAAATTAAAAAAACAAAACCAATATTCAATGTAAATATTATTAGTTAATACTACATAAATAAATAAACTTAAAATTTTAAAAAAATTATATATAACCAATATTCAAACATTCACCCTTAACCTTTCTTATAATGAGTGAGTTTGTAAAGTGTGATCATATATCACACTATTGTCCACGTAATTCCTTCTCACTTTGTTTTATTGAAAAAAATATGATGCACAATAAATAATATAGTATTTATTGATATAATTATAACTTGTAAACAAAGATCTTATATATTCATTTCGCATGAAAATAAATGGTTCAGAGTTTTGGTTGTGAGGAGTTTTCATTTTTCCTTTGTGCACCTTAGCCCTCTCACATTTTTACTAAATAAAGAAAAAAAAAGATAGTTATTAAATCATTTAACAAGATTAATAAAAGCAAATGTAAAGGGAAAGTAAACAAACCTGAATGTTGGGAGAGGTCTAATAATCATACAAATTGTTCCAATATTTTGGAGACATTCATTCCAAAACATGTCTCCTTACCTCCGCATTAAAAGGAAAAGATTTGTAATACTGATGCAGCCTGCAACGATGATCCCTGGTCCTTTGTTTCAACAATGAAGTAACAATTTGAAACATCAGAGTTATCGATATCGAAGATATTCAATTTCATATGTGAACAATAAGAAAAGTGTAATTAATCTTAAGATAAGTGAAACAATATTTTGTATAGTTAAAAATATTGAAAATTTACTGAAACTTTATCCAAAACATTCTCGAGCAATTTGTTTTGCTTTAAGTCCTTAGCATGCTTTAGGCAAGGTAATTTTGTTAGCCCCAAGTTGCTAGATTTGTTGCATTTGTTACAACTCACAATCTCTAATTATGCCTCTACCTTTTTTCTTCTTCTAATGTTGAAATCGGAATCAGTAACAAATAAATAACGATAAGAAAATACATATTAAACATGTAAACATATATATTTGAGCATAACTCTTTTTATAGGTGTTAAAGATTAACAAACCTGCAGATCCCTTTGTATTGGTTGAGATAGATGGAGGTGGTTGTTGGCTTGCTTCATTGATGGATGAGGTCGATTGTTGTTGTTGAGTAAGAACTGATTGATCTGGTTGTTGTTGGGTAGGAACAATTTTGATACCTGCCACCTTCTTCCTTTTGTTTCTACTAGGTATCATTATATTGAACATCTATAAAAACAAACATTAATTTTGTTAAGATTACACATCCAATCATCTTTACAAACATGCACTCAATCATCAACAATCTACATTAACATAACTCAATCATCAACAATATGTATTAACATAACTAAAATATCAACAATCCGCATTAATATAACTCAACTATTCCAACTAAGCTTAAAAACACTTCACTATCACTTTTTATTACTTGGTTGTTTGCTAGGTGTAAAGTCACCAAAAAGTAATAGTTGGTAAACCGCATCATCACCAGACAAGTGCAAAGAAGTTTCATCCAATTCGACTATGCCAATAAACAATTTGATTCTTCACCATTTATTCCCATGTTCCAAGTAACAATGATGTCGGTATAACATATTTTACTTAGTAGCCTTATTGAATGAGTTTGATCGTTAACACATGACAGGCCATATACCCTTTAGTATTCCATCTATACAAATTCTCATAAGCTGGAAAATCATTTATATATCACAAAACAATTGCGTGCATTGTAAATGTTTCACCTACAACATCATAAGTTTCTAATCCAACCTCCCAGAGATGATTTTCATCAATTAGTGGTTGCATATATACATCAATATCCTTACCAAGAGCAGTAGGTCCTGGAATAAGTAAAGAAAATAACACAAAAGGCTCCTTCATACACTTCTATGGAGGTAAATTGTATAGCACTAGAATTATCAGCCACACACTATAAGTACACATATTACATAATGGATTAAATCCATCTGAGGCTAAACCAAATCGAACATTACGACAATCCTTTACAAACCATGAAAACTTTCCATCAAAGTCTTTCCTTTCCATTGAGTTTGTTGGATGACAAATAATGTTATCATCAATGCATTTCTCTTTATGCCACCTCATATCTATGGTTGTTTTTGTTGACATAAAAAGCCTTTGTAGTTGTGGTTTGATAGGGAAGTATCTTAACATTTTATGCGGTATCTTTTTCCCATTCCCATCATCCACGTACCATCTTGATGGACCACTTATGGGACATTCTTCAAGATCTTTACTATCCTTCGAAATGTAACACAATCATACTGACAAGGTGTCATTATCCTTGCAAATTAACCCTAACCGAATAACAAGTAGTATATAGGAGTAGGGATCGTTCCCTCAAAGATCTAATAATGGAAGGCTAACTATCGTCAAACTTGTCAACTAAATTTCTTTCACGAAAATCAACACAAAAACATAAATGAAACAAAAATCTAAAATCTAAAATGCAATCTAACCTAAATGATTCAGTATCGAATGCAAGCTATTATTAAACCAAAAAACAGAAACAACTAACAAAACACAAAATTCAAAAGATAACCTGACGCGAACAAAAACATATTTGACACAAACAAAACGCAACAAAATCAACTCAATTAAACTCAAATCAGTGCACAAATATAAGTAAAAAGGGGTTTATCTCGGCAATTCAGAATTTAAAGAATACGAAATTAAACAAGTGTTAAATCAAAATTCGGAAGAAATCAGAATTGAAAGATTAGGATAAAAATAGAATTACAGAAACTTCAATTACAAAGGATTTTGCCAACGAAACCAATTAATTTATTTATCAGACTCTAGGAATTATTTGTGTACTGTGTGCGCAAAATCAAGGATCACCAACTTACTGATTTTATGCTTCTTAACTACTAAGTAAACAAATTTTCGCAAACAATCATAGGATTCATAACTACTAATCCACCTATGTCACGTACGAGCATTACGATAGTTGGTTTAATGACCTTGCCTTGAAAACCTCGACAACTACTATCATCAGTTTAAGACAAAATTCGAATTCTCTTAGGGTAGGTTTGACAACTACCATCAACAACCTAGCTATAAATCAATTAATCTAGCGGCTACTATCATCAATTAATTGAATAGCGTCCAAAAATCCCTTATAAACCTTAATTTCAGATTTTAAGATTTACGAGCTCGGATTAGCCATTAAAGGATCAGAATTCAAACACATGTTTGAAAATTATGAACACAAAGATTAAATCCTCATGAATTAATTTAGGTTCGAAGGGTATTACCCTTTACAATTGAAATACAAATTTAGCACAAATACCTAGTAAAAATCTGTTACCACCGAATGGTCTAAGACAATTGCGTTCCTTTTGAAAAGATTAAAAAAGCAAGAGTGCGGCTGGGAAGTATAAAGAATAATCCAGAGAAAAGACGCCTAGACCTGGAGACCAAAGTCGTATATATATCTTGTTCCTATCATGATGTGGCTGAACTAATTAAGAGGCAAACTACGAAACGAATATTTCTCCTCTTCACGTCAATTGACAGAGGTCGCAACCACTCTTCAGCATCTACCTAACCAGCCATCCAAAGTGACGTGGCTTGATGAGGAGGACATAGAGTCATCTTTAAGTAACCAATGGAGACATGCCATGTCATCCAAATGCTTTGAAAATCTCTTTGAGTTAGCTTCAATCTGAGACTTGAATAACTGAATTTCACCATCTGAGTCTAAATTTATGATTGAAATATCATCAAAAGGTCATTCTAGCGATCCAGAATCTGATGCAACTTTTGGGAATTTATTTCTCCTAAATTTCAACTCAGAAAAATCTGCAATTGGTTCCAAAAATCCATCAATGAGTCAAGAATTTAAGTATGAAATTTCAGAATTTTTGGCTAAACCAATTTCGAGATAAAAATCCCACAATGACTAGAGGTCAAGTCTGTCAGAAATTCAAAAAGAGTGCAATTCGAGTCTATTTGTTTCATTTACGCATTTTACGTCAACGAAACCTGAATAATGTTAAAACATGATAAACCAGCTATAGATGAATATAAAATAAATGTAAATGACTGAATTAAGTCCTAAAGATATATGAAAATATGAGTGTATCACATACTTACAAGCATGTATTGATATATATCCTAATCTAAGGTCCCTTAATAATTTATTTGTCGTATAGTAAGATTTACGCAATTTGTGTCCCACAGGTAATGCATCATTGAGCAAGTCAATTAATATGTCAAAAGATTTGGTACTCCATTTATTATAGACCTTCAAATGCAACAACTTGATAATAAAAGATAACTGTGAGAATTTTGAGCACCCTGGATATAATTCTTCTTGAGCAACTTTCAATAATTTCCTACAATTATCTTCTATAATACTACCAATTATGTTAGCCAAACTAGTTTCATTTATAGTCTCCATCCCACCATCACCATCGTAATTAATATCACAATCTTCAACATTATTATTATAACTACCATCAACACATGTTTCAACACTTCTACTACAACTTGCTTTTGAACGTTCGCCATGATAAATCCATGGAGTATAGAATTTATCTATGCCTCATATTAGCAAATGATTATATACCACATCTTGACTTTGAATGTTCAAATTTAAGCAATCTATGCATAACACAACGAATACAATATTCTAAACCCATTTGATCTTTTACAAAGTACGTGAAACTCTTGACTCCTAAGTATTCAAAGGACCATTTTTGATGAGACGTCCAACTTTTGTCCATTTAACTATACAATTAAAAATAAATTACTAAATGAAATTTAAGTTGTAAATAACATAATGATAAATCAATATAAGTTAACATACTTAGTTTTAATTCAAACAAACAATGAAATTAAGCCTACTAAGAATAAGAAACATGAACGTAACATAAAAGTCATCATGTACATTTAGTGAGTTTTAAATATACCTCTTCTCAATATGACCCTTAAGCTCATGGAATATTTCACCGATAAGTCTTAACGGAGTTGCATCATGGGTTTCTAATATATATACCATCTAAGTGATTTATAAAATAGATCATTTATAATTATAGGTGGATTTCTTATGTTTTATATCTGAAATTATGAAATGAGCAATTCATTATCTATTACAATCATATTGTAGCTTGTTCTTAAAAAATGGTGTAGGGAATTTGATTGTCATGGCGGTTATAACAAAGAATTGCATAAACACTATGACAATGTTATATGATATATTAGGTTTCCTAAATTATTGTGTTAAATTATTATAAAACTCAAAATTTAGTTGTAATATGATTTTACAATTAGAATTTCATTAATATTGTAAATTTATTTATCATAACTTAATAATGTTTGAAAAAGTTCATTATATTAGTTAATGCTTACTTATTTTTTTTTTCAAATTTTATATATCTTATTACATAATTTTTTTAATAATTCATTCAAAAAGTTAAAATTTCATATTATTAGATAGAAATAAATACTTTTTGCACAACCTTTAACATTTTTCTTCACACAATTAATAATTTACTAACTCTTTAAAAATGTGCTTTTATTAATAATTCACAAATCCAAAGTAATTTTCTTCATGTTTTAATTTATATTATTTTTCTTCAACTAATAACTAAATGAACTTAACCATGCTAAACTTACTTTCAACTATTCAACAAAACTTATGTATATAATCTAATTGTCATGGCTTGTCCAAAATTAATTAATTGATCCGATGCATGCTTCACTTTTATAGAATTTATTTCGTAAACAAAGTATTATATCACTTTTATGTACGAAAGTGAAATTCAAGTTCACTTGAATTTCAGAGTTTAAATGTTGAGCCAAACTCTTTCGAAAATTTGTAAAATAAATCAATTTGAATCAATATACATAAATAAATATGCCAACTAAAAATATCAAACCATGTTATTTGTGAAAAAATGAATATAAACTTAAACACATTCCACAAATAATTCAAGAAAATGACTATAATGAGTGTACACGAAGATGTTGAAAATTGTTAACATCCAAATAGTAATTTGGATTAAGGACAAACAAATTAAGCGAAAAAAACTCTAACGGAACTTTCGTCGAACATGTTACAGACAGTACTCAAACAAGCTTCCTAATCCATCTAAGCCATTGTTTAGTCCATTCTGGACGCATTCACCATCTCAACATCTTTATTATTATCACAACACACATTCACATCAACCAAATCACAGCACACATCTTCACATAACACAAACTTTTTGAAATGTTATACCCAAATACAATTGTCGCAAAGCATCATCATCATTATCACACCCAGTCTGAGGTCTCGCAGTGAAGCGGAATTTTGAAAGGTCTGATAGTACGCAGCCTTACCCTTACATAGTAGAGAGGTTGTTTCTGATAAACTCACATGCAGATGTGACAGGAAAATAGTGATGCAGGTTAACAGAAGAAATCAGTAAAAACTGGCACGTAGAATATTTAAGTAAATAGAATTACAATAAATACATAAATAAATAAATAAAATATAGCCAAAGGATAAAATAATAATAATGATAAAACTAATAATAATAAGAAAATTCAATAAATAATAAAATAGTAATAAAATAAAACTAAGATAAATAATAAATAATTTGCCAACCGAAGGGAGCCTTAGTAATGCATAAAGAATACTAGCATGAAAACAAAAGGCATGACTGATTAGAGTATGAAAATCTGTTGAAACCCACATAATACAATATGTGGTCTAACTAGAAACACCTGTAGAAACATGTAACGTTCTTGTCAAAGTTGAAGAGCTCATTGAGAGATTTCTGAAGTGGCAAGAGAAATGGTCTTTGTGCCCGGTAAGGAGAGAGTCTATAGAGAGAGAAATTTCTAGAGGATGTTAATTAAAACACGTTAAAACCAAAAAAATAAAAGCCTTGTCTTATAAAGGAAGTCGCGTAAGACAAAAAGAGGGGTAGTAACGGGAAGCAATTGGAAAAGACTGTTGGTTTCTTTTTTGACAGCAGCAGACTTGTTAGGGGGCTCGAAAAAGGTAATGGAGATAACGAATAAACGATTACCTAAAGTAGTACTAGAAACAACGTCCTACCCAACGTTCCCTAGCTATCTTGTTCAATAAATCCAAACACCCAGTCCATGTTTGCAGAAGATAGTCGAGGGAAATATTCAGAAAAACTAGAAAAAAGAAGAATGTGTCTGACCCTAGTTGCGACCTTAACAGAAAACTAAACGATGAGCTTCATACCACACAGAAGACATGGGAAAGACAAATTAACAACATTACAAACTATAAATAACAGCAGATTATCATGAGGAATTGAAATACCAAAAGTAAGTACAAGGTAGGCAAGAGTTGCCACCCTTATCTCCACACACAGTTGGGATCCACTAGTGAGTGTATTCCCACTTAAAGGACCACAGAGAGCAGCTGGGGAATGGGTAAACACATACCTAGGTCGATGATTGTGGGAAACCCACTGGCTGTGAATGACAGTGGCATCGGCGATAGTGGCACAGTGGCGTCGACCAAATAAATTTTTACATTACCCAAAATAAACACATGCTTGTGACCTTGATCCCACTACAACCTTATCAGATTGTGAAGATGTAGTATTATGTGATTCCTTTGTGGCATCATCATCTTCTTCATTCAAGTTTCATTTCATGTCTTAATCTTAAGGAAGAAAATTATCTAGTTTGACTTCCCTTTATACTAGATATCCTATTGTCACGAGACCTTGTCCAATCAATCATACACCTTCTTCAAGCTTTTAACCTAGGCATTGACGTAGTTGATGCACCCCTTAGCCTACATATTATTTTTAAAGGCTTTTTGCTATGTTTTTGTTTAAATTATCTTATATAGTTAGCTTCATACATATACATGTATTAAGAGTTCCTTTTTGGAAATATGGTCTAAGGAAAAGATCTCACATATAGGAGTGTTAGTGTTCAAGATGTTGTCTTGAAAAAGAATTTAAAGTTCTGCATTAAATGTGGTCTCAATTATGATCATGTCACAATCTTTTATTTTCGTGATTATTGGAGACTTACCTTATTTAAGGAGTGTGAAAGTCCCAATTTTGGACGAAGTTTTTAATCAAGTTTTCGAGAGGAGATGCACAACATTTTTTGGTTTGAGATGTATAACAGTGCTACCAAAAAATGATACATGCATTAATGAATATAAACGTGAAATAGTTCAGTTTAAATTTTAAGAATAAATAGTACAGTAAAACCTTGATAAATGAATATTTGATAAATTAATAATCTCGATTAAATAATAATTTTCTCTGGTCCCGACTTGGGCTAATGAGATAAAATAATAACCTCGCTCAATGCATAAGATAATAGTTTAAATTTTTTTTTGAGGTCCACTGAAAATATACAATAATAATTCATTAAATAAGTATGAAATTTACATATATAATTCATAAAATAAAGCACTTCTTAAACAATTTTTATTTCAAATTTTATGCTTTTCTAAAATATGTATCTATAGTCAATTAATTCTTCCTTTCATGCGAATTGAATTCAATTTCATCATTAACTTTTTGGAGGGTATAAACTACATTCGACACATTCTTCCCATTTTAAAGCAAGTAACTTTTCAAAGTCTCTACGGCAAGAAAAACTTTTTTTGGAGAAACATGTGGTATAGCGTTACTATCATCTGGATCTTGATTGTCATCATCTTCCATACCCATTACTCCTT
>JANIPN010000001.1:25965090-25975952 GCA_027478595.1 Erythroxylum anguifugum
TATGCACTTTTTTTGACACTTTGTGAATGACAACATATTGGAGCGATCATAGATGTTTCTACCCAAACACGATTTTAACAACTAGCTTGTGCACATTTGAAATATGTTGTCATTTTCTGTTTGATCATCAGCTATCTTTTAGTAGGTATTGTTGTGTTTGCGGCTAGCTTTATGAAGAGTGTAAGATTCTTGACAGTCAGTTGTGTAATTCTTCAGGTTTGTGATCATGAGAACGAAGAAAATGAAGACAATGGTTCATCTAGAAGTCAGGCCAACGTTGAGTCATATCAGGTGCAAAATGAATACTACAGGAAGCTTAAAATCGAGCAATCCAATAAAATGCCCTGTATATCTTCTAATGTTGAGCATGATGAATGGAGTAAAGCAAGTATTAGAAATAATACCTCCAGAACTGCCAGCAGCTCCATACAAGCTCCATCTACCCAGTCTTTGCCATCCCCAAGTTGCTTCCCTTCACGCTTTAGCTTTATTCCTGGTAATATGAGCTTTAGGTTAAACAGAGCAAGTAGCTTAGGCTCCTCAAGAGCGTATTCCATGCCTTCTGGAAATCCAAGAATGTTTACTGATGAGGATGAGATACATAATCTTCCAAGAACAACCAGCAGCATTGTTGATGGATGTGAAAGTCAACAAAGTCGTAACCCACTACCTATTTCCCTTATCAGTCCAACTCAAACACAATGTGATGAAACCACTTCTAATGGCCTAGATTTTGATATTGAAGCAGGTAATTACTTGGAAATTCTGCGAGAGAACAGGGCAACTTCTTCTGTCCATGATATTGATAGAGATGGTGTCAGATCCACAAGTGGACCTGATGGAAATTTGCGTTCTCCAAGAATTTTTGGTGATGCAGATATTGTTGAAACAAGACTTTCTGACAGACGGCCTGGATCACAAGAACCTGTTGAGCATAATGTTCATTTTAGCAGAACTCTTAGTGTTGGGAGACTTCGTCATAGAGTTCTTCAACGATCATCACTTACTGATATTTCATTTTGTCCATTGCAACCCGAGAGAGAGCCAAGAGATGCTAGTCAGGGTAATAGGAGACGGCCCTTGGGTGGTGGGATGAGGGTATTGGAATCTGAAGGTAATATTCGTGTTTCACCAACCACATCTGGCGACCATCCACCTAGCATGTCCTCCTCCTTGTTCAGCATCCAAGACAATGACGTGGAAACTTCACAGTCAAGAGAAGGTAGATATCATGATCTGCTGGAACATAGGTCAAATTTCCTGGAACGGAGGAGAAGAGTACGATCTCAGGTTTGTAGAATCAGTGATTACATTGTTGACTGGCAGAAAATCAAAGATGTTATACATGGATTTTAAAATTAATTGGTTGTGTTTCAAGTTTCAATGAGTAGATATAATGTAAACAGAGATTATATTTTGAGTATAGTTGTACCTGTTGTTTGGAAACCCACTTTAGGAGAGTATAGGATGAGCCTTTGGATCATCTTAATTCCCTGCCTGCCAACTCCCTGAACTATTTTCTACTACAGGGCAGTAAAAGTTCCCAGCTGACATTGGACTGTATCATGTTTCGATCTCTTTCTCTCCACTTGATTCATAATAACTTGAATGCCATGGCTTAGTCACCAAAACATTGCCACTGTGTAGGTACGTGCTCTTCAGCGGTTGGGCAGCCGCTTTGAGAACTTCTCTGGACATGAGAGGTCTTGTATTTTATCTGGTCAACACAGAACTGGTCATTGTACATGTGTAAGTAATCAGGATACCAATTTAAGTGATACAAGCGCTAGAGCTAGCATTTCTAGAATTGTCATGTTAGCTGAAGCTCTATTTGAGGTAATATGCTGTTTACTTTTTGTGATGACTTTCCTCCCTTGTTTCAACCCTTTTGTATAAAATTTTGATTTTATATACATATTTAATTAGGTTCTGGATGAAGTTCGCCAGCAATCAGTGGTATTGTCCTCTGGCCCTTCTGTCTCTTCTCTTGGATCTGTTCCAGCACCAAATGAAGTTGTAGAATCCTTGCCTGTGAAACTGTATAAGAAGAGAGAAAAATATCACAATGAGGAGGCAGCTCAGTAAGTATTTATGCTTTCATGTTTAATGAGGACTTCAACGAGTTCTCTGCGTTCAACTGGGGCATTTATAAATTTTATGTTGTTTAATGGAATAGTTTGCTTGCTGTTTTACTTGTGCTAAACTTTAGCTTTTGCTTTACTAATACTATTTATACTTTGTGGTGGGGGTCGAATTGTTTCTATCATTGATATTTCAATGTAATCCAAAAACAAGGAAATTTGACATTGTATTTGCGAAATTGAGGCTATTAGTTGCCTTTTGTTTTTGTGGTAGGTTCCAAGGTAATTTATATATTCTGAAGCCACAAACAGTAGTGAAATGCATATTCATGGTTCGTCAATCCTGCATTTAGAACAATCATCTACCTCGATATGCTCTATCAATAACATAATTCTCAGCAAAAGATCTGCAAATTTCTAATACATTAAACTCTTCTAATTAACAATGTCTGACACCTCCACTTTCAATACGTGCAAACAGGTATTGCAGAGGGCCATTAGTAGTCTTAATGACAACATGCTATTTCAGCAGACATAACATCATAATTACTGGCATAATTATTTGGAACAGTTTTCTTTGAATTCAGAAAATGTTTTTCATTGCCTGTAAAATGCGAGTAATCAGTTGAATATGCAACAATTAGATTACCCTGCTTTTCTTGGTTTCAGATTAATTTAGTGTTTGAGAATGCACTCAGTTGTTTCCCTTTAAGGGATTCAAGAATTTTGCATTTGCATGTCTGCGGTGCTTAGTGGAGTGAAGGGTCTTTATCTTACCTCTAACTATTCATTTGTTTGAACACAGATGTTACATATGCCTTGTGGAGTATGACGATGGAGATTGCATGCGGATACTACCTTGCCATCATGAATTCCACAGTACATGCATAGATAAGTGGCTGAAAGAGATTCACAGGTATAAGGTGGAGTTGTGATATTGCATCTTGCGCCTTTTTGACATCCTGCACTGCATGTGCTACTGGCAACATAATTTGTAATGTTTCTTCGTCATCTACATATCATTGCACTTGTCTTATCCTTTCAGTGCATGTAGGCTTTGTATATATCGGAAAGAAGAGTGTTTATGGAAATTTAGATAAGTTTATCCACGAGTAGTGCATCCTTAACATATTATAGTTGTTGATATTGGTACGGACAAAATCCCAGAAACAAAAAAGTTGAACAGAATTGACTGACATATAGTATACTTGTGAGTGGAGGAGAGATTGAAAATTTTCTGCTAGTTCTACTTAGCAGTCATGTTCTTGATTGATGTCATATCTAAAGTTTTATAGTTAGTTTGAAAAATGAAATGTACTACATCTTTCAAATAAGTTTTGTTTTCTTGTATAAGTTTTGCTTTCAAGTACTCTGCATATTCGAAGTCTGCCATTAGTGTCGTATTTTCTGTATTGTTTGAGTTGATTTTGTTTTTGTTTAGCAGAGTTTGTCCACTTTGCCGAGGGGATATTTGCAGAATGGGAGAAAGATAAGGGCATCAGCTTGTTGCCAACTTGCCAAACTGCCTCTTTTACGTCCAGAACAGGAAAAAATATTTAAGTGCAGCCATGGACATAGTTGTTTTCTTCTTTGTGGTAGAAATGGATTGAACTACTAGTTGCAGCAATTCTTTCAATAATAATTATGCATTCGACTTGGACACACATGGAATGTAATATATATTGAGACAGAAAGGTAAAGGTGGCAGTGCTGCAGCTGTTCACTTTCCACGTTGAACCGACATATTGTAATAGACAACATTCATTATTTCCCTACCTATCAACCATGCCTGATCACAATAAGTTTAGAAAATATAAATAAAGAAAAGGTCTTTGAGTGCCTTCACTGTCTTTTCTCGGGAAAGCAAAGGCCGAAAAGGTCGGTCTTCCGTTCTATAATCTGTGTATACACAACAGTATCAGTATGATTGCTTGTTAGGACCTACAGCAGTCGAGTGTAAAATTACACTTCAGCCCATAACAAAGAGCCCATTTGTAGAAGACGAAGAAGACTATTTCAAAGGAAATCATAACGAGTTCATGTATTTGTAAAACGATGAACACATCCCAAAACGACAACTCCCAAACGCAATTCCCTAACCAACAGCGCCGGCCCCGGGGCTTCGCCGCCACCGCCACTGCCACTGCTGCAGCCACCACCACCAACGCCACTGATGCGCCGGGGAAAGGCAAAAGAGAGAGGGAGAAAGAGAAAGAGAGGACCAAGCTTCGCGAACGCCACCGCCGCGCCATCACTAGCCGCATGCTCGCAGGACTCCGCCAGTACGGCAATTTCCCACTACCCGCTCGCGCTGACATGAACGACGTGCTCGCCGCCTTGGCTCGCCAGGCCGGTTGGACAGTTGAGCCCGACGGCACCACTTACCGCCAGTCGCCTCCTACCCAGATGGTTACTTGCCCATTTTTCTTCTTTTATTGTGATTCTATAGCAAATGAAAGTGAAAGATTTTGATTCGATTGATTGTGTTGTTGTGTGAAGCCATCATCATCGTCATACGGTGGTGATGCTGTGAGATCATCACTCGAAAGTCCGGTTTCCACGAGTTCTTTGAAGAGTTGCTCCATGAAATCTGGTGGTGGCGCATTGGACTGTCAGCCTCAGCCATCGGCTGTTCACCGATTGGACGAGAGCATGTCGCCGGCGTCCCTTGATTCGGTTGTTATGAGTGAAAGAGATGGGAGAGGGCAAAAGTACCCAACTTCAAGCCCTATTCATTCTGTTGATTGCATTGATACTGATCAGGTACGAATCTTTGTTTGTTTGTATTTTTTTACTTCTAGGTTTTCTATTCTTGTTTGATATGATGGTGATTGCATTTACACTTGATTGATTGAGTTGTGTGGACAATTTGGTGTGCAGCTTATACAGGATGTGCGTTCTGGTGAGCATGAGACGGATTTCACTGGCACTCCTTTTGTTCCTGTTTATGTAATGCTTGCAGTAAGTTCCACTCGATTCCCTTTACTTTTTATTTTATATATGAGAAAATGCTTTGTCTTCTTAAGTATAGTCATGTTTCCTTTTCGGAAAATTTTCACTTGCTTAAATCAAAATTTCTCCTTTTTATCATCCCTATTATAGTTTGAATTATACCATGAATTGCTAAATTCACATGTTCAAATTCCTAATGGACTTGACTGGAAAGGACTTGATTTGTTTCCTTTTAAATATCTTTGGAGTCAGGACTATGTCAGTGGTAGGATTGACTATTTGGTTCACGCAAACTTGGATTTTTAACGTTTTCATCGCAGTTTCTTTTTTATTGAACTTTTTTCTCCTTTATTTTTGATACGAGTTTGTAAAAGGTTATTGATTTCTGTGGCAGACTGGTTTCATCAACAAGTTCTGCCAGTTGGTTGATCCACAATGTCTGAGAGAAGAATTAAGTTATATCCAGTCTTTAAACATCGATGGTGTTGTTGTAGATTGTTGGTGGGGAATTGTTGAAGCTTGGAGCCCTCAGAAATATGTATGGTCTGGCTATAGGGAATTGTTCAACATTGTCCGAGAATTCAAGCTGAAGTTGCAGGTATTTTCATATAATTTATTGACTTATGTGTATTTATTCAGATGCTTTTCTACACTTTCTGTTTAATCCCAACCTGATACTTATGAAATCTCCTTAAATTATGAAGGTTGTTATGGCATTTCATGAATGTGGACGAAATGACTCTGGTGATGTTTTAATCTCCCTCCCCCATTGGATTTTAGAGATTGGGAAAGAAAATGAGGACATATTCTTTAGAGATCGTGAAGGAAGAAGGAATACCGAATGTCTATCTTGGGGCATTGACAAAGAGCGAGTTCTAAAGGGAAGAACTGGTATCGAGGTACTTTATATGTGGTTAAAAATAATATACTCCCTCTTATTCAAAATAAAAGTCGTTTTAGAGGAATGCATATTTATTAAGAAAGTTAATGAAATGTTTGATATACCCTTATTAATTGTATGTTGAAGTGCCTTGAAAATATAATCTGTGTAATTCAGATGTGAGAGAAATTAAAGGGTAATTTTGGAAGTAAAATCATAAACATGCATGAAAAGTCACGAATAACACTTATTTTGAATAATTAAAATCTCTCTAAAACGACTTTTATTTTGAATAGGAGGGAGTATTATTTAAGCAGCTTCTCTCTTTCTGTTAAACTGATGCCTAATGAATTGCATAGTCCCTGCTATATACCTTCTCGTACTCTATCTCTATCTCTTTCTCTCTAAGGATAATATATTGGTCCATATATATATATATATATATATATATATATATATATATATTAGTGATATGTGTTTTTGCTTGCAAGTGTGTAAATATAATCTATTGTTGATGCACAAAGTTGAATG
The DNA here is from genome assembly GCA_027478595.1 of Erythroxylum anguifugum. Classification (NCBI taxonomy): domain Eukaryota; kingdom Viridiplantae; phylum Streptophyta; class Magnoliopsida; order Malpighiales; family Erythroxylaceae; genus Erythroxylum; species Erythroxylum anguifugum. The sequence goes on from JANIPN010000001.1 coordinate 25,971,535, forward strand.
CCATGCAAATGTTATTCTGATTGGTTACTACTTAGTCTACCCTATTGTTTGTTTGCATAATTGGTTTTTGTTACTTGGGCATTGACCCTACAAGAAGATATTATTGTTCACTAGGCTTTACTGCATTCATTTTGTCTTGCCAAGTTTTATAAAGTTGGTAGGCATTACAAATATGTAAAGCGAGTAATGCAATCGAGTGGCCGGAAATACTGTTTTGTCTTGTTGTGATGTTTTAGCCTTTGCCAAGTGAGACAACCTTTCTTTGGTGGAGAAAAATTGTGCCTCTATGTTTGGTCACTAATAATGTTTTTCATTGTGCACAGGTTTATTTTGACTTCATGAGAAGTTTTCGGACTGAGTTTGATGACTTGTTTACGGAGGGCGTGATCTCTGCCATCGAAATTGGACTTGGACCATCTGGGGAGCTGAAGTACCCATCTTTTTCGGAAAGGATAGGTTGGAGGTATCCTGGTATCGGTGAGTTTCAGGTATCTTTTAAATTGGTTTTATGGTGTGAGCATCTCCCCTACCTGTTATATATCATAACTGGAGAAAGTCTGTGCTAATATTGTTTAGAGCAGGAGAGAGGGATAGAGACAGCTAGTAATTGTAAAACTGGGGCTGTTTCTTCTTAATTGTTCTTGACCTGAAACTGATCACTTATCTGCAGTGTTATGACAAATATTTGCAAGAAAATCTACGGAAGGCAGCTAAATTGCGTGGGCATCCATTTTGGGCTAAGTGTCCTGATAATGCTGGCCAGTATAATTCTAAACCTCATGAAACTGGTTTCTTCTGTGAGCGGGGCGATTATGATAGCTACTATGGCCATTTTTTCCTCCAATGGTATGCTCAGTCACTGATTGACCATGCTGATAATGTTTTATCTCTTGCAAACCTTGCTTTTGACGGGACAGAGATTGTGGTTAAGGTATGCAAGGTGTCCTTAAATGTTGTAATTATGATTCGTTAAGCTGGATTCACCATGAATTGCAGCTATATTATGCTAGTGGCTGAAAATTAAATCCTTCTAGTAATCTCTTGATTACTAATCCAAAGTCAAGGAGGATCCATTTTCAAACTGCTAGTAATGTTACCAATGCATTTTTTCCTTTGTGATGCTACCACTCTTAGTATGTAGTTAAAGCCACTTGCAGTGTTGTTATTCTACTATTGTTATTTGACTTTCCTGTGTTTCACGCATGCATATGACACATCCATAAAGAGAATGTGACATTATAGATAAGTTTTAGGCTTCTTAAGTAAAGAACAAAGTCAGCTCGAGAAGTTAATGGTACAGATATGTGTTATAATATAGAGAATCCAGCCCCGACCTCACCCACCAACTTAAAGTTATGTGTTTGCTGGTTTTTGACATGATATTACATCTCTATGACTGAAATGTTACTTGTTCAAACGTGTTAAAGTATTTAGTTCCCAGTACACACACATAGAATTCACATAGTTTGGAGCTGTGATTTTGCTATCCATTCACAGCGGTGGATTTTTTTTCTGAAAAGGCATGTTAAGGTCATATATAATCCAGTCTAAGCTTTTAGTTTGAATGATGTTGTCAGAACCTGTGTCTATGAGTTGACCATTTACTGATAATCTAAAACGTATAATTCTTTCCTCCCAAATCTGACCCAAAGTTTTTGTTGAAGCTTAAGGTAATATTGCCTACTACATTTTTCGCCTTGAAATAATCAGCGACCCTTGGTCCTCAGTATGAGTCACCATATGCTGTTTCTTCAGAGAAGTTATATTGTGGTCTTTATGTAAACTACTTCCTGAGTGTTGTTGGAAAGAGATAATCAAGGAGCTGCACAGGTTGAATCAGTAAAAGATCAAAGTGGAAAGAGAAAGAAGAAAAGTTTATATACCCTCCTCTAGACATATACTAAATGCCTCTCTTATAATGGTGACTAAAAGGAGTGGAATGTCCCCTTTAGAATTGTATGCATGTGATATATACACGTATATTTATAAATTATTTTGTTTTTTGCTCAGTCAATACAAATGTGTACATTGTTGGGGTCATGAAGCTCAATTAGAAGACAGCAAAGTACTTCTGTGCAGGTTGCTGAAATGGAATTTATGTAATCTGCAGATTCCTGCTGTTTATTGGTGGTACAAAACTTCAAGCCATGCTGCAGAGTTGACGGCTGGTTACTATAATCCTACAAACCAGGATGGATACTCTCCAGTTTTCAAGGCCCTGAGACAACACTTTGTGACAGTGAAATTTGTATGCTCAGGACTGCAAGTTTCAGGTCATCCAAATGGCGATGAACTTTCTGATCCAGAAGGTTTAAGTTGGCAGGTGATGGTTCTTTTGATTTCCTCAACTTTGTTCTTGATTCCCTAGCTTGAAAACCCTTTCTGATTGGAAGCTTCTTTTGGGCAGTGCTGGGACTTAAATGTTTTAATTTCTGTTTTTGTGAAGGGCATAATTTTTTCCTTAAATTTTTAGAGAATTTCCCGTGCTAATTGACTATTGTCAAAATAGATGACTTCAAAAGTCAGTAGATTATTGTTGCTCCGTACAGGTTCTGAACTCTGCTTGGGATAGAGGATTGACAGTGGCTGGTGTAAATGCACTCTCATGCTATGATAGAGAAGGATGTCTGAGAGTAGTTGATACCGTAAAGCCAAGGAATGATCCTGATCGACATCACTTTTCATTCTATGTGTATCAGCAGCCATCTCCCTTGGTTGAAGGAGCAATGTGCTTCCCGGAGCTGGATTTTTTCATTAAATGCATGCATGGTATGATTCAAACCTGTTTTGTTGATAAGATTCCATTTAAGATGCTTCATACATTGAAATGCAAGTGCAAATTATATCATTTTACATTTATTGTGGCCATTGAAATGTCCTGTTAAAATGATATTTAAAAAAATTTCGTTTGTTCTCAACAAATTTTGTTTTAGTTAACAACCGTGCTGAATCTTCTGAAAAAATGATTCATTTCATCTTTGCATTTTGAATAAAGCAGGATATGGATACTGATATGGAAGAGACGTTACCCAACAAGGAAGCTGTTATGAGTCCGTTAAGTATGTATGCTGTAGTTTGTCCCTTGGTGATATGTTTGTTCCTGATTTCAATTTTTGCGGGAGAGATATCAGGTGTCTAGTTTCCTGAAAGCATGCAGACTTATCCCTTTTGTAGATGCTGGAAATAAATAGTCCGAACTGCAGGTCATAGCTGGAAGGATAGTGACGTAGATGGTATTGGATAAACCATAGTCTAGTGTCTGATTATTTGAGCGTTGTGTGTGATAATCTTTAGTAGATAATTACCTTGGCGTTTCGTTGCCATGTAATGTTAATGTATATTGTCTTCCGCCATAAGCAAGTAGAGTTAGCGCTTTAGAGTGGTGATGATTAGCACATTGATTTGATCTAGTTTTTCTGTGACATTCAACTATCAGAGGTCCAATTCCTTTATGGCTAAGATGGCTTCGAGCTCCTTTCTTTCCATCTCTTTGGGACATTCTTGTGGTTTGGCTGCTGGCTGCCTACTGCCCAATATTGTATAACCGTACTCAGCAGTGTTCAGGCAAACAATATTTGGAATTGATTTCTGCATAAGAACAGGAGCCGTTAATTACTTCTCTGATGTAAAATTTGTCGTCTTTTTCATAGCCCAATGGAACCAAATTGCATTAAAGAAAAGGTCGCTTATTCAGTGATGATCACAAGAGAACTGATATCTCCAGTGAAGCATTGAAACGCAACTTCTACAGATCATGATGTGCATGAAATAAGTCTCAAGTTTCTCTTATATATTTGTTTGCAATATGCACAGGCAACATCTTATGTGAACAAAATTGTCATTTAAGAGGCAGGTTGGTGTTCAGTACTGGACGGTAATACCATTTACAGAACTGATTTTAGACTCCTTTCAATCATAGCGAATCCCTGGGAGAATAATATACACAAGCCTCCCTTGACTCCATTTTGACTAGGCATAGCATTCAAAGAGATTGGTTTTCGGTTCAGAAGCATTAATTTGCTAATACTTTCCAGTTGCTTTGATCATTTGATCAAGCAAGAGAATGCCGGTTTGATCAAGTAAGAGAATGCTGGCGTTTCCTGATTCAAAGCTTATGTCTATTACTGGACAGTAGCCTGTTCTCGAGGGAGAATTATCATTGCTCACAATTTCTTGTTTCACGATGTCTACCATCCTAGATAAATATGCTGTAACCCAAGTTTCCAAGAACAAAGATCCAATGCTAGACATCCCACGGAAATAAAAACACCGATCCTGATCTTAAAATTTTATGCATCATTGATCTGATTTGCCGTGTTATCAATAAATAAAAAAGAAAAACTAATTAAGGAAAAATGATTTCTAATAAGATTAGAAATAGTTTTCTAATTGGATTAGAATATGTTACTTATATAATT